>BLKR01000649.1:0-439275 GCA_011170035.1 Teleogryllus occipitalis | reverse complement strand
TTGAACTCTTGTGTTCACAGTGAATAGTGATTTATTGTTCCAGAAAATGTAAACATTCCTCATTTAACGAGTCTTCGCGACTTAAGACTGAACGACATGAAACATTTTTTTGGGGTGGGTGGGTCGAGTTTTCATTTAGTGAGTATGTAGAACTTTTCTAGTTTATCTACAGCAACATCCTACACTTATCTAATGCTCGGCGTGCATCCGTGCTACTCGAAATTTTAAGATATGCCCAAACTTTCCACGCCACTTTTCAACTGTATGGTTTCTTGTCTCTTGAATGTTTTCTTCATATATTCATTCAATTGTTGATCTTTAAATGATGTCACGCACTTTTTCCAGTCATTTGAGTAGGTCTAATTGTTGAGTAATAACACTAAGAGGAGGACTCGATGTGCCGCGCATTCACACTAATTTAAATTTATAATTAGACAAAAATATTGCATAAGTTAATCTGTTTAGGGACTTCCTAATTTTCGAAAAAATTGAACATAGCCTTATTTGAAGATCTATTCTTGAAGAACACATTTCATTTTTTTGTCTTCATAAATGTGGTTTTTGCAAAACGTCGAAAAAAGTTTGAATTTTTCCAATTTTAGAAAAATCAGGGATTTCAAAGAAAATGAGAGCTGCACCATTTTCTTAAAGTCCTTTACACTATCCGAGTTCAAAATTTAATGAAAAAATTTGGTGTCATTTTCTTTAATTTTGAAATTGCCCCAGGGGCTTCATGTAAAGTACCCCCCAAAATCAAGAGACTTTCAAATTTAAGAGGCCGCCAGATTGATTAGGTAATACCACTTCTGGTAAACATCCTGCTTACGGTGTAGCCGCTAGCTACGGTGTCACCGGCAGCCGGCCGGCCAGCCAGACGAACGTTTTGCCATTAATCAATTTTTCGGTATCCAGGACCCACAAAACATGGATTCTGACTACACAACGTGTTTGTTGAAGTAAGGGAGTCCCAACAACTATGGGTCACCTTCACATGTTCTAAACGGATATAGAAATGCAGTTTTCGCTCAACGATGTGGAATAATGGGGCAAGTAATATGCTGTAGAGCTATTATTTGAAATAGTTTTAGTTTACGAGAAATTTATTCATCTTTGATTTTTTAAATGGAATGGTATATTTTCTCACTAGCAATAGATAGATCATAAAAAGTGGAATGAAATGATGTAATATATGTTAATGTTTTGATAGTATTTTGAATATAAAATTTTACTTTCTGATGAATGATTTTAAATGAAACGTGCTATATTTTCTGTAACAGCCCTTGTAACCGTCGCCTTTGGGAAGGTGGCCTCTCCCTGCAACAGTGCCAGAGTTTAAAAGTTATGGGGTGGCCCTCTGAATATATAGAACTTTTACGTTACCAAAGCCTGGCAACAAGATTTTTTTTTGACGAAAATTCACCGTTTTTCCCGCAGAATTACAATACTTTCTCTATTTTGCGTAAGCAGTATCGAGAAAGAAAAATATTTGGGGCTGTTTTCGAGAAAATGGCGTTTGAGCGTATTTGAAAATGCGCAATTTGGAGCTTATTTTCAAAGAAAACCTTTGAGTTTTCGACGATCTTCATTGCAAATCATTTGAAACAGTAGTTCATAAAAAATCTACTGATAAATTCAATAATGTATAAAAAATGCCCGTAATATAAATATTAATGACGTGAGATATATTTAAAAAAATATACTTGTATATTTTTTTTCTTTTGTGTAGAAGCTAACAATCACATCATAAAACAATTTGCAAACATTTTAAAACTTCCTGATACCATTTTTTATGTAGACTACTGGTGAAAGAAATTTGCATTCCAAGTATTATGACAGAACGGGTCAATGTCCACAAGCCGCGTATCGCGCGTTGTCAGCGATTTGTTTGTGTGTGTGTGTGAGAACAATATTGAAGCTTCATTGAAAGCTATCTGAAGGAAATGAAAGTCATTTGGATTGAATTTTAGCGATATACAAGAGGAAAATATTATAGTTACTCGATATTTTTTCGCGAAAGGAATAGTAAGAAATCAAGAATCATTGTCGAAGCACATACAGCTTTCGTAGTGAATGGGTAGATAACATAGGTTCGGTTCAGGCTTCTCATTACGTCTTGCGAGTGACACAAGTGACACAGCAGTTTTGTTAATGTAACGAATATCGAATCAAAATTCACGTATGTTTTTCTACATATCACGTCTTAATGTTCACAGAAACCAAAATGCATCTTTATTCTTCATTTTCCGTAAATAATTAGTAGCTAATTCTCAACAATGATTAGTAATTGAACTAGAGGCCCACTGCAGCAAAAATTCTGCTGAGCAAAACAACACAAAAGGGTTTTCCCAACAGCACGAATCCTGCTAAAAACAAACAAATATAATATGTACGTATAGCAGTATAGCACTGCATTAAATTGAATATTTTAACAAAAACAGTCTTCATGAATACTACAATAATGAAGTCATATATTATACGAGTACATCAGTTCTTTAGATACCAATAATATGAAACGAAACCACTAAAGCACATACCGCAATCCTAACTCAATATGCAAATTTTTCGCTACATACTTTTACATATTTTGTACTAAATTACATATTTTGCGTATATTTTACAAATGTTGCAAACCTTTTTATTATTCTACCAATTTTATTGAAATATTTTCCGCAAAAATATTTAATTAATTCCAAAAATAATGTTTATTTCAAAAATCGACATATTTGGTTCTTACACAGATTCAGAATTGCATACCGGCGATGGACGTGAGGAATCCCATGTGATGATGGAGATGTACTCTGAGTTAACTTCTAACTGCACGCCATATATGTTGTGACCAATGCGCACTGCGTGTGCACTGCAAATATTAGCTTAGGAGCGGAACGTATCAGTGAGGTTATGTTTCTTGATATTGAATCCAAATTTCCGTGAAATAGTGGTTTTCGCAGACATGTAACATTACGAAGACAATGCTACAGTATTTTTGCCTGCCATTGAGTTTCCACATTTATTCGATAGCTGTCGTTGCTCTGAAAGACAAAAATGTAAAAAACAAACAAACAAAAAACAGTAGGCCAAGCAAAATTTATTTTTAAATATGATTTAATAAATATGAATTACATTTTATGATTTTAATACCTAATTGTGTAGATTCATTTTGTTTGGTTGTAAATATTTAAATAATACGAATTATATATTTTATTCCTTCTACTTTCTCTCACTGACTTCGCAAGATGAGAAAGATATGTAATCGTGCGCCGGAAAAGGGCGAAGTTTCGGCAGAAAAACTTATTGCCGGGCCCTGGCAACCAAAAAGTGGATAAATTCTGTTGCTATATGTAGTAAATCATTTCCTCTACACATGCTGTAGCCAGAATCCATGTTTTGTGGGTCTTTGATATGGAAAAATCAATTGACGGCAACTCGTCCGTCTGTTCGTCAGAGAACAAACTCAAGGCTTTGGGAGTTTCAACTGGATATTTTGATTCTTGAGGGTACTTAACATGAAGTGCCGATCCGATAGCCGAGATCCGGTGGTCAATCCGGAGACCGATGGGTCTGAGATCGCTACGACACAAGGGGGGGGGGTCACCCCTTATCATCATCATATCGTTTATCTTCATAGCTATCATACGTTAACTCCAATACCTTAAATTTAAAAAAAGCCTCAACATTTTCAATATTCTCTCCAAAGTGGCACCAAATTTTTTTATTAAACTTTTGGGGATAGCGTAAGCGGGATAGTGTAAAGGACGCTTAAGAGAACGGTGAAGATCTCATATTCGTTGAAATTCGAGATTTTTTGAAAATTGCAAAAGTTGCTCCCTACAACTATAATATTGAATATATTGTTTTCCTTACTAATGAAATCTATTTCTTAAAGACAGATCTTGAAGTAAGGTCATGATCAACTTTTCGAAATATGAGTAGTTTTCGTTAAATACAGACAAATTTAATTTTTAACGATTTTCAACCTCAAAAACTTCGAATTTTTTTTCTTTAGATTTTCTCCTCATAAGCATCAAGCAACGGTAAAAATATGGTGATAGTCCTATTTTCGGAGAACTCTCCGTGTTTTTCGAAAATTGCAAAATGTTAACATTACAAAACTACAAAATTGAAGAAAGAGATTTCTGCCTTAGGCCAATTCTGCTGTGAAAATCCAGCTCTTTAATATAGATGATGTGCATATTTTTGAAAAAAGAGAGTAGATTTTTCGTCATTCGTGTCTGAAATTTATGTAATTTCTAAAAGAAAAATTTTCTCAAAAACCGCATTAAATATTTCATTAAATTTTCTCCTCGTAAGTAACAACGGACGGTAAAAAAGCATGTTCGTTGTCCCATTTTAGGCGAACTCCCCGTATTTTTGAATATTGCAAAAATTGCGTTTTGGAAATATTGGGTTAAGACTACATTTTTAAATTTCGGCCCGAGTTCAAACTTTACCTTGTTTCTGTAGCGTAGTGCCTGACGGCAAGTTAATTCTGAACACCCGAATCCGAGTCTCGGGGCGGAAAATAAGTTTTGCTGGTTGAAAATACTTGTGCATGTTTATGTAGTAGTATAATATAGCGGAGCGGAAATTATGAGAGAAATTATGTGCTGTTGTAGCTCGACTCGTTTACGTATTTGTTACATTTTCGTATCGTTTTCATAACATATTTATGTATATATTTGCTTTTTCTGGTTACATATTTTTCTGGACTCTGTGGATAACCTTGTACAGATTGGGCGCTGCAGCAGACAAACATTGCTGGACCCGGCGCGCCGAACTGCAGCCCCGGCGCAGCGATGCAGGAAGAGCCTTGAACGATGTTGGAGGCCATCGCGGGGGGCCGCGGAGGCCCACACACGCCGGCTGACGCATTACCGACTTTCGTGTGGTAACGAAATTCACGGCAGAGACTGTCCTTGACTGTCTTAGGGAGCATCAGTCGAAATGTTCATGCCCTATCTTGTACACTTTTCACTCTGGTTGCACTTGCGTGGATGCGTGAGTTCGTACAACTGTTCATTGCCCGGTTCATTAAAATACGTACGGAGTAGAACACATAAATTTCACAGGGAGAAGTTTGAAAGCATAGCAGAGCAATTCGTGGCAGATGATTTATAGTCTTACAGACTCCTAACTTTACGAATTTTATCTAACGGCATGATTATATAAGAAGTCTGGTTCTAAGGTCGCTTCATATTTTCGGAACAAGCTACTCAAATTGAATCAGCAAGTAAAAGACACGTGTACGTCATTAACATTAACCGTAAAATGAGAATACATACAGTTCATCTTATTGTTCATTCAATTCACCTGTGATACGATTAAGGACATTGTCCTTCCATAACTATATTATTTGGTTAGCATGAACAAAACAATATCAATTACGAAGATATTAACAATCGAAATATTTTGATTTAGAAGAAATCAAACTATAGGATAACAAAAGATTGATAATAAACTGTTTTTAAAACGAGGTAATAGGTTGCCCCACAAAAAGGTTGACCTGCACTGGTAGGTTTTGAGAGGAAAATTTCCAGAAGTTTCCTTCATTTTAGGTACATAAAAAATGAGATTTGCAATTGAAATACTATCCATTTAAAACACCAACAAAACTGAAAACTCCTTCAATTCGGTGATTGTATTAGCACAATTTCTAATTGTTTAGTGATATCTTTTATTTTCTCGTGAACAGAGAAAGTATTGCAATGCTGCCCAAAAGTTTACTTTACATTTTGACATTGGTGTGAAAATAAGTGAGGTTTTTAAGTTCATTTCGTGTTCAAATAACAATTTGAATTATTAACTTCAATTGTTGTATAGTAACAATTTAACATTAAGAATAACATTTGTTGACTAATGAACGTATTTCCGACTAACTTCAACTTACCTAAAAAGTTGTCATTGTCTGGTGACTGCTAACCATAAAGAGATCTTTTATGCACTTATTGAGGACGCATAAACAAGAAAAGTTATTCGCGAAGTCATCGATATCCAATTAGGTCTCATTCCGGAGGAGAAATGTTATTTTGTAATAATTTGTTTCCAGATAATTTAAGCGAGAGGTGGAGTGCATTTACACACAATATCACAAAATTCCACTGATCGTGATTGAAGTGTAAAATCGAATTACCTTTTATTTGAATATTGTAAAAAGAATTTTAAGCCGACCTGGATGCCCGAGGTGGCTAAGAGCGAGTACCGACTCAGCGCTTCGGCCCGAAGGGTCGCGGGTTCGAGTCCCACCTTGGGCATGGCTGTTTGTCCCTTGACTTTTTGTGTGTGTTGTCGCGGGGGGGCCTCGCGTTCTGCTGACCCCAGATCAGAGGAGCCCGCGAGAGTGTTTGTCTAGTGTATGATCGAATGTGCGTCCCTTCGGGACGTAAAGGGCAACCGGCTGTCGGCTGGATAAAAGCCCTAGGAGAAAAAAATAATTTTAATATAGTCGACTCCGGTTATAGTGAACTCGGATATAAATGAACCCTTGGTTATAGTGCACTTAAGGCGCAGGACACGTTTCACTTATATTACAAATAAGTAGGGAACGGAATTTATTGTAATAAAAAATGCAAAATATGTACATATATATGTTCTGATTTTTTCCAGAACATGTAAGAAAATATGTAAAACAAAAATTCATTATTGTATTTAAAATTGTTCCCTACAAGCATTTTCCGCGCATAGAGTGTCGCCAAACAATTCTTGACAAGGATGCGGAGTGGCGGAAAGTAGGTTCTACATTTACAGAAGTAATTGTACACTAGACTTCATTACACATAAGAGATTTTTATTCGAAATGTAAAATACGTTCATAGTAATTATATATTGTAATGTTTACGAGGGGCCGGTGTTCAAGTGAATAGTAGTGACATGTAGAGATGGATCCCGGGGTAGAGGGTTAAAGGGAATATATCCCCCCCCCAAATCTAACAACGCGGTAAGATTCTGTAAAATATATTTGTTAGTTTTCGATCGATTAACGAATGTGCTGTTTGAAACATGAGCAAGCCCATGGTTGAAATAACATTTGTTCACAAAAAGCTGCTCATCCTTGACTCCGAGTACGCAGTAAGTAGGGGGGGGGGGAGGTTTGACAATTCATGGAGAATATTAGTGGACATTGAAGGGCAGCAACATTTTATTTGATTTGTAAGAAGGATGATTCCGTAACAAATATAGCAAACGCGCATCGGAAATGTTCCATTGGGATGTATAAATACGTTAAAATGTAATTAAATATATAGTACTAGATAAAATATGTAAAAATATGTAATTATACCAAAATATGTAAAATAAAAATAGTTCTAATTCATTCAGAATGTCTTGTAGACTAAAAAATATTATTGAATGCAGATATCTAGTTCCTGTAAAAACATGCATAAGTATGCAAACGCGCATATAAGAATAAGAAGATTCTGTTATAGTGAACCTGAACCTCGGTTATAGTGAACGTAGGAAATGCAACGTCCTGGAAATTAATTCCCTATTGGAAAAGAATTTATATCGTTGAGACGTTACAACCGTGCCACAAATTCCAACACTAGACTACTTGAAAAAAATATCGTCGGCCAAAGGTCATAATCGAAGTAGTCTCCTCTGAGGTGAAGGTAGCGGACCCGGAATAGGCACATTACTAATGACCTTATGCCATTCAGCTTCTTTGCAGAAATAAAGACCGTGCCCTGCGTGGGCTACAACTGGCGGCAGCGCTGCGTGATTGCTCACTTCAGTTTCAAAAAGGGCCACTTGATATTCGGCGGGACAAAGCGCGTTGAGTTGTACGTAGGCGACAGGAAACACGGACTGCCACAGCCTGGCGATATCCGCCGTGCCGTGCGGAAAAACAATCGGACTAATGAAAATTAGTCGCTTGAGCCATGCCGGCACGGAAAGCATCTCGTATGTTATTAGGCGAGTAAAAGGGCCTTCGGAGAATGCTTTTGTGTTTCAACAGTGCAAGAACCATTGAAGGGTGTCAAGATTGCATTACGATTCTTACAAGTTACTTGTTAGACACAGAGAACAATGCAGAATCAAATACGGAGATTGCACGAACCCTGGAGAAGAATATAGAGAAATTTACTAATGAAAAAGTACGAAGCAAACAATTGAAAATAATTCATTTTCTTTAGAAGAAATAAAGATATTGAAATTTTCAGTTCGTGCAGTTAATGTACGAGTATTTTGCTGTGTCTCTATAGTAAAATCGATGGTTATGGAGAAATTCTAAGCAATTTTGACATCGTCGGATATAGTGAACCAAAAATGTTAGTCCCCAGATGTTCACTATAACCGGAGTCGACTGTACATTGAAATAAATTACTATTTACTCGTATATAGGAATATTTACTATTATATTATAAATACGGGCTTAATATGTGCAGATACAAAATAAATTTTTTATACGAAATTAATAATTGGTGAGATATTCACTCAAAACTCCAAGATTCATATTAAACTCTCAAATACACCAGAAGCTTCAATGCGTGACTATTTCCTTCCACCTAGGCCGGAAAGCACTCTTCTCATTGCACATCTGAATACGGTTTCCCGAAGGGTCTGTTCCCCTCACCATAAAAATAAATTGGACCAGCAATCACGTGGACGACCAACTACTATTTCCCTACCCCCTCATTCTGATTAACACACCTTACGTTTTTTTAAATTAAAGGTTTATTTACAATCTGTTCGTACATCAGAACAATAAGTACATTTTTTGACTAGGTAATTAACAATGGTTGAAGAAGATATTCAGTAGCATCTCTCCTTTAATATAGTAGATTATACATATAACTATACTTCAAAACCTGCGAGATAAATCTAAAGGCTTGAATTTCGTAAGACGCTTCACTTCCAAACTGTTATCTAATAAATTTATCGCTAAAGTATTTGTATGACATTCTTATTCCTTAATATCTTTACAACTATAATTTTTTATTTCTTCGTTAACTGTTGGCATTTTAAAATCGGAGTGAATTACATCATTTCGAACACATCAGGGGGCATTGGCAGTTTATTAATACTTTGGATTGAAATCTTTGAATGATTTGGATGCTGGACTTGCTACTGGTGCTCCAGAGCTGAATGCAGCAAGTCCGAACAGGCTTTAAGAATGATTTATAAATGAGTAATTTATAGTCTAAGGCTGACAATGAGTTTCTACCTTACAATCAATACAGTTTTTTGTATTTGAACTGGAGTTCTTTTCGTTTACACATTATATGTTGTTGTTTTCACGTAAGTCTTGTATGAAAATAAACACCAAAATATCTCACTGAATCTATGGAAAGTTAGTTCAGTTCAATTGCACTGGGGGACAAATTCTTCTCTTCATGGTGAAATTAATGTGACTTAATTTACTTTCATTTGCACTTATTCGCCAAATATGTATCCTTGCTTGCAGTTTGTTGAGATGTTCCTGAAGCAATCGACAAGTCTCTAGTGGATCACTGTCTGAAGCAAGAACTGTTGTACCATCAGCAAATGTAGCTGTTACTCTTTCTTCTGTTGTAGGCAGGTCATAAGTGTATAATAAATACATAAGAGCACTGGACCCAGCACGTTTCCATGGGGAATGCCAGACAGAATAGGATAAAAGGAAGGTAGTTCGTTATTGTGCTTAATTTGGAAGAATCTATTACTCAGGATTTTAATAGTACGTGTATATTTAAAATCTCAAAGAGTATAGTCGAGAGGGGAAGTCAATAACAACAATAAGAAGCAGAAGAAGAAGAAGAAGAGAGAAGAAACTTAAACTTAAAGCACATTCATATTAAAAACGATGTATGAACGACGAACTAATGCTGATTTTCTATTATAATTAATGACAAAATTGAAAACATTATCGCGCGAAGTTCTGTAACGAATAATAGCCGTGATATTTTGTGTATTTTACTAATATTTTGATGACAAAAATATTCTACAAATAAAATTAGAGCAGAATTCCAATAATTCTCCCAAATTGAAAACGAAAAACTTCGAGATTTTTTAGAAATATATTTTTATTTATGTATTCTACAGAAATTGCAACACACAGAGAAGGGGAACCATTGACGCAATTCATGCGGTAACAAGATGCAAATGACAACTGGAAAATATAGCTAGTGCACTTGTGATTATTCTAATTTTTTGTAGTTCGAGCAATTTTTAACAACCCAACAAATAACTAATGATGTCATTACTACCATTTTTTCTGGCGAAATTTGTAATTTCTTTAATACGAGAATATTAAATGCGTTAAAAATTCCGGGTAATTTTCGCAAAAAAAGTAACCTGGTAAAAAGGTAAATAAACATTAATGAAGAAAATGAATTAATGTCTCAAACATTACCTTATAAAGAAATGTTTCCAAAATTTAAGGCTCGCAGTCGCTTTTTTGTGTACAAGAGAAACGTGAACATGCCCCATTGAAAGACTATCAACAAAATGTTGGTGAAGATTATGACAGTGAGTGTCACTTAGTAACATAAGTGCGAAGTTGGTAGCACTGCTAGGAAGATGCACCTGCAACTGCATACTCACGGCGCAGCTGGGTTTTCGGCAGGACTGAGGGGGGCGGCTCCGACGGTCAGCTGTTGGGCGCCGGTCTACTCTCCGCTCTTCCGTGCTCACTCGCACCAGCCGGAGGCAGCCCGCGGGTCGGGTCGCTGCCGCGTGACGATAGGCACGCGCCGTCGTTGCGGCGGCGGCGAAAACAACGACCCTGTCGCAGTGATGCTGCAAGGTCGCCGGCGTAGACGATGTTCTCTTTGGCCGTTGTACGCGGGCGCACTCTCTGGGTCAGCTGACGAACTACTGTGTGTCGTGCTAGCGCGCGTAGTTCACAATTCGGCCACATCATGAGATCGCGTTTCCACATCAGAACCGCATTTAAATGTACTGACTGATTTCGATAACAACTATGGTGGAAATTTCCACCATGATAAAAACCATGTAAGGTAATTTTCTTCTGGAAAAAGTACACAGAACTTAACTTAAAAGTTCACAGTTTCGAAGCATCTGGTTGATACACGCGATTAATAACTATTTTTCAGTGACTGAAAATCTATTTCGTGATAGTTTATAATGGTAAACTACCTTACAACCTACAAATTTATCGCGGTTATCCCACCGGGAATCTATTTTTTTTCGTTCTACCACTTAATTTTTGGTATTGAAGCTCCCGGTTGGAAAACTGTCCTAGCTGATCATACTCACAAGTTTCTACAATCAGTGAACAGTAATATTCTTTGTTGACTTAAATCTTTTTAGTGTTTTTAAAAAGGCATTGTACTGTATTACGGCCTTAGTGACAATCTGCATATTTGTGTATGTTATCTAAAATGTATATCGACACTTTTCATTGTTGGTATTCCTGGACAATATTTAAATATTTATATGTAGACTAACCGATATTTGTTCTGTGCCATTCATAGATGGTGATTCCTGTATTGTAGAAATATGTAAAAGGGTAACGTTATTTCCGTTTATTTTTTTTTAATGTTCCAGTTTAGCTGAAAATGGTGGGAAACTTCTTACCGAAACGTAATTAATTGCAAAAGTTTAACATAGTCTATACTCCGATTTAAAGAGTGTGACTTCTGAGATATCTGTAGCTGTGATGCGGTTATACAATTGGGAATTTCAATAGCAAAACTTTTAAGTCGTAACGAAGCTTCCGATTAATTAACCGCCCCCAGCTGATGATCTCTTAGAAGTCATTATATTTATATCGAAGTGTACTTCAAAGCTTTCGACAGTTTCCAGATTCCGCAATTTCCGTCTTTGTGAGGTCCAATCCGCAATGCACGCCAATATCTGCGTTGACGCGAATTTTCCTTGACGTTTTAAAAAGCACAATTCTGCCTCAATACAAGTGCTTTAGTTTTTTGTCTTTGTATCGTCTTATTTCTAATTAATGAAGCGAACATAGAATACAGCTTGATCAATGAAATCTTCAGAGCAGATCAACTTGACTTTATCGCGAGACTTAATGTTAGCTGCAGGAAATAGCAGCTTGGAATGCGGTCCTCTGCGAATTCATTTTATGTACCATTTATTTTGGCTTCCTCGCATGACCTGGTATGTTTAGAAATCTTTTTGCATTCTAGTTATAAATACACTGATATGCAAACATTCTCCAGTTGGTGGAATTACAAGAATAGGGAGTAAAGTGGCTCAAGCACAAGTTAGCTAATGTTTGTGAAATTAATGAAAGTTATTTGTCTTTTTAATAACCGATAATGACCCCTTCAATTAGTTTGGCATCAGTGAGTCAAAAAATAATTCAAAAATTTGAATAGACAATACATGAAAATATTTTCTTAGTAATTGAAAAACTGTTCAATACCTGTATCAAAAGTTGAGTATTTCTGGATTTATGATCTACCTATTGATTTTCATCCACCATCCATTGAGCATCTAGCTAAGCTTTTGGATAAATATGTTGCCTGTAATATCGGAACATAAGTGAGACCTACTAAGTCCAAAAACTCTGCTTTGAGATAAATAAAGTTGAAGTAGAATCAGGTAATTTTTTTGACTTGGTTCATTACTTGTACTAGATAGGAGGTAAATCCTGTTCCTTTTAATGCAGTTTAATATGTAATGTTGATTTCTTGAAGAGAGTAAGCAAAGTTTTTGTGGACAGTTTGTGCAGATGCAAGTTTCTTGTTTATTTATGAAACTTATCAATAATATTCATTTATATTAATTGCAATTAATGCAATAGCAATTGCAATTTTGATAATAGGCTGAAATTTCACATGTGTTGATAGCCGGCATGATATTTTGATGATACAATATTACAAAAGCAATGATCACCTGTTATATTTAGAAAATTTTCTAAATTCATGGTTTCAATATTTAGTCAAGGGCAATGTAAAATAATCCGCATGTATTATTTGCTTACATTTATTTTGTAAAAATTGTATTAAGCTTTTTTATATTGTGTATGACTATACATAATTTACAAATAAATATTGTGTTTATAAAATATTTTTTTATTTTGCACTCCATGGACTCCAATTCCATTCACTGACTTAGAATTCCTAATCCTAATTATTTTTGACTTCTAAATTGCCTAGCATATTTATTTTACATAAAAATAATATTATAATTTGACACCATTTTGAAAATAATGTAATTTTAAATGTCCCGGTCGTCATTACGCGCTACCTCCATTGGCAGATCGCCGCCCTTCGACCCTATTGGCTCAAAATTGGGCGCAATATGGCTGCTTCCCTCCTCCATGAAAATTAGAGATTTGAATAAGAGCGTTGGGAGTAACGTTGAGTGCCGTCTCTGATAGTATACTCTCTGGTCTGGCCAGCCAAAGAGACCAGCTAAGGTGATTTTGAAAAATGTCACTGTCGGGTGAAAAAATGTTTTCATACGCGATTTAGAGTAGTTTCGTTTCGTTTTGTTGGCAAAAGTCGTTGCCAACCTTACCCAATTTAATACGGATGATTCAAAAAGAAAGAATAGATTTAAAATATCTACCACTGATGAACGACCATAGACAAATACGATAAATCATTGGATAGAAGAAAATCCAAAGTTTTATTTTGTACATTCAACATGAGCACTAGTTGTTGCGCGACAAATCTAGAATATCTTGTCGCGCACTATTTAACTGGTCACTGGTAATTGACTTCACTGCTGTAACAATTCGATCTGAATGATCTTAAAGAGTAGCAGGTTTAGGTGGTACATACACCTTATCCTTTATGACCCCCATAGATAAAAATCGCACGGCGTCAGATTTGGTGATCTGAGAGGTTACCTACAATGAACAAATCATGTTCCTCATTTCTTCAAAGCCATCGTCCTAGAACTTTGCCGTTCAGATGCTGGCGTATCTCGTAGTGAATGAAAGTGAGGCGTAGAGCAGTCTTGCATGAAGATAAAATCATCCTGATCTTGAATTTGTTAAAACAACCAATTCTGGAACATATCTACGTACGGAATTATTGTAACATCTCTCAATAAAAATAAAGGTCCATAAACTTTGTTGATATTAATGGTTCTAAACACATTGAGTTTTGGAGAATCTCTTTCATTTTACACTAAAGAATATGTCTTACACCGTGAAGAAGGTACATTTTGACTGCAAACAAAATGGTAGCCTTTTAGTGTCCACCACGAGCGCTAAAAACCATAGCCACTCGATAAAGTAATATTCTATCTCTTTATTTTGTACATACTATTCTCCAAGAATAAACTTTTGTTTTAGGCATCAATTGCTATTCTTACACTTTCCCATCATGTGAAAACAATAAGAAAATTATGGTTGGTAGTGTGACCGAATATTAAAGAGAACGACTGTAAGTACTGTTCCAAGGCACGCAACATTTTTCGGGCAGCTGCAATGAATCAAATCTCACACAAGTGTAAGCACATAGGTCATGAAGTTAATAAGCTTATTTTATGAATGATATAAATACAGAATTCGACGTTATGTAAACCCCTTCACTACTATTACACGTGTGGAAAACACCTTTCTTCCAATCCAAGTGAGGAACATGCATTAAAAATATATAAAACGAAAACTTCGGATTGACGACTACATGCAACACCATGCGCGTAACAAAATAGAAAACTGTATTGGCACAATATAAATCTGAAAGATTCCAATGAACAACGCAACAGCAAATTCTAGATAATGCAAAGGAAACGATTGTTGCACCAGCGTTGCCAAATGATTAAATGTGTGTCCCAGAACCAACCTTTAAAAATCATCGTACTTTCACTAAAATTCGTGGCACTAATGACATTAATTATTAAATTGTTAGTATGATATCTATTATGTTTTTATCGCGCACAGGAAGTTCGTTTTTAACTCTAAATCAAGTCATTTTATATCAATAAACTAAATGGAAACAAGGTGGAAATTAAAAAATCTTTCCATCATAAATGGAAGACTAAGACAACGTATCCTTTTCTCCTACAGCATGTGCCGGAAAAATACCATCTTATGCCATTCCAATGTTTATACAGACGTGTGATCACCAATATCACAGTTTTTTCTTATATTTGTGTCCATCTTAAATTATTGAATAAAAAATTGTTATACGATTTTAAATCGTCCATCATCAATTACCGTAGACTTCAAATCCTGGTATTTAAGCGTACTAGGATTACCTTCATACTGGTACATGATTATCTTTCTTCATTAAAATGCTGGTAAAAATACCAGGATCCTGATGGGTCTGACAACACCGACTTGCACTATGATCATACGTCACCATATACTCTTTGATACGCCACATTCTTCATTTGGCAAATGGCAACGCTGCTTCAACCTAACACGACCATCTTGACTAGGGTTACTAGACAGTCAAGATAGAAAAAGACTACATTCCTTATATTTAATATAAAAAAGAGTACATTTGCACCATGTCGAGAAAGACCGTTGATTTTATATTTTACAATTTTTATGTATTTCCAATAATGTACTTTCGTGCTTCTGTTTTGTGTGTTCTGAAGTAGGGTTTATAACAATTTTTATTAGCACAAGTTCTTTGATTTATTTCTGAAAGTAAAAGTAAATTTCCAACGATAAAATCTTTTTTAAATTTATTATTTTTATTGCATTGATAAAAACCATGGTTCAGAAAATGTTTTTTGAAACTATTTAAAGGTTAAAGCTGGAAAAACCTTTTGAAATAGTGAAATACATATAGAAAATTCATAAAATAGTTTTCAAGTAGATCGAAGTTAAAATGCTTTATATGAATTATCAAAAAATTGTACACCAGAGAATAGTATTAAAAATAGAAAAGTACAAAAGAGGATACCTTCCAAAATAGTACTCTTTATCTTAAAAAAGTACTTCTAGTAATCCTAACAGTATGTGGTATTTCTCTTTGACATATTTCATCTGCAAACTTAAAAATCATTGACTGTCAATATCGAAAATGTGGAAACAATGCATTATTGTTAATACATTCTTTTTCCCAAGTGCTGTTCGTGTGATTTATTATCGACAATGCCGACCCTGTGCATTTCAAACATTTTAAAAACTTTCTGGAATCATTGAGACTATTTCTTTTTATTGTATATTTCTCAAAAACACATTAAAATTCCTTATGATACTTTGTGAATATTAACAATTATTAGTTTGAAAAGGAAATTAGTCGAAATATTAAAAAGTAATGTAAGGAATATTGAAATACCCTCATGAAACTCCAAAGGTCATTAGAGCAATGAATTAATAGTATAAAATATCTGTCATTTGAATAGGATATTTTTTAAAAATTGGAATTAGAAAATAACGTTCTTCAAATGTTCTTTTGACACATTTCTAAACGCATTTCAGAATTGGACGTCACTTCCGGTAGTTCGAATTGGGCATGGCATGTTTCTCTTTCTGAGACTATTTGGTTCGGAGGCAAGTTGCTAATATTCGCGCGTACCCTTCATTACTTTTGAAGGATGGTAAATCGTTTCTGGAACGTGACGGGATCAATTTGGAATGATAAAAGTGTATAATGTAAGCGATACGGTAGAGTATGTAGAACGAGAAATTATGTGACTGGCTGTTGAATTGGTTTGGTATGAAATGGTTTTTTGGTAATGCTACTGTACGTGAGCTGGAAGCAGATACGCAATCTCCATGACAACATTCTTACGTAAATTGCCTTACTGCTCCAAGGTAAGTTCTAAATCGCGACGACGTGGGGGCTCTGCGTAAAGGTAAGTCAGATATTTTGAAAGTGAATCTTTTTTATTGGATGTATATCATGAAACACTTAAGGAAGCTATTGCGCCCAATTTAAAACAAAATTGTTCATATATATGTCGACGTTTTACTGAGAGTAATTGTGTGAACTTATTTTTACTTTTGAATATTATTTAATTCCTTTGCAAGTTTAAAAGAAATTACAAATTTCGCTCGAGTATTCCTAGAGAAATGTTTTCCTTTGATACCATTGTCAGGTTTCGTTTGTAAGTAAGATTTCTTCGCATTCATAAAACAGTAATCGTTATTAAGCAATTTTAAATTTTGTTAACGGTACATTTTTACTTCATCAAAAATTTTATTTATAAGTGGGACCGCTTTTAACAGCCATTTTGTTTTTCGGAGTGTCAGTTATTAAATCATTTACTTCGTGGCTGAAGGTATCCAGTCTACCTAATGATTGCGGGATCGTTCCATAATATGAATATTGAAACTCCCTGTACAATATCAATATTGAAAAGGAAGAGTAAAGATTTGAAAAAAAGGAGTGTAAATTATGTAATTAAAATTTTCTATAGAATTAATTCACGATTTTTTGAAAACATATTTCAAATTCGACAAATTAAAACCACAATTTATAAATATCTAATTGAATTGTACACGGGAGGAATGACATGGAACATATGTTGGAATCTGCGGTACTATCTATAGTGCAGATATTGTTGCTTGTACTGAAACCGAACTGATGTCCAAATTCTACAGCTAATCGCTTTGATATTTCAATGTTCTTCCTCGCTGAGTCATCCACATTCCCCTCAGTTACGCCTGAGAAGCGCCACCCCTCCTAATCTCTTTATTGCCAATGAATCACCTTCATTATCGGCAAGAACACTCGCTGACGAACGATTTGACACAGATTTGTTTACGGTGTATACCTGGCAATTGTAATAATTCAGCAATTTTCATTGAAACTTTTCCTAATTTATATCCATAGACTGCTTTGTGCATTCATTATTTCTAAAATGCAGGAAAAGCCTTTTATGTGGCATATCTATCGGTCTGAATTTCACGTATCTTCGATATAATTCGATTGGTAAAAAACTATTACCTTCTGGATTGACAGTGGTGAATTTGCTTCCTCGCTTTGTCTTTGCCTTAAATATCGTCAATAAGTATTTTGCAGATATCTCTGATCGCAAGCTCCAAAAATTCCCATTATCAGGACAACTTTCTGGAAATGTATATTCATCAGCTTTTTGAAGAAATTCGTCTATTTGTTCTCTCGTTAAAATTTGGAACTTTTTCGCCTTGATGCAATCTGATTGTATTTTGTAAAGCGTCTTCATTTTGTGGAAGCGACAAAAGAAAAAACGTAAATACTTATAATACAAAATAATTTTGCAAAATATAAATATTTTCTGATCACATATACTTGCCTTTCAACATACACATTTTCGTCAACAGAAAGTATATTTTTAGCATTAATCTGTACGACCATAAAGAGGATGATTTATATTTTTCAATTATTTCAGCGAGATAATTGAAAATCGCTCAAAACGTCACCAGGAATATATTTCCTCATCAGAAATACCTGACGTTTTTGTATTACTATGTATTTACTCAGTACAACACATTCACAAACAAGTGTATGTATCCTTGATAACAAAACAGCAAACGATGAAATGCAGACTATAGCTAAAGATATAATGATACATGAATAAGTGAAGAAAGTTTGAAAAATGAAGCAATGGATAAAATAATGCATGGCACTCGAGAGTAAAAAGATTTTATTCGCTCGTGAAAATTTGCTCCCTCGGTTCCTAACGTCACTTCGGGACCAAAACTTTTCACTCGCAAATAAAACATTATTTTATATAATAAATTAGTAATAATGTTGAACACATTTAGTTTCTTGAATTGATATCAAAATTACTGTTTCAATTTTAAGAACATTTCATCTGGATGGCCTATATTTTTCAGAAACCTTCCAATGTGTTAAATTTGTTCGAGGGTAAATGCAAGCGAAGGAATGTAAAGTTCATCATTGCATGAATACGACAAGCCTATTACGCCACATAATATTTACCGACCTTTCGATGGTTTCATTCCCTCAAGAACAATTGTTTATTAATGATTATTCCACATTATTATTTGTGTTATTAACCTCGGTAACATGCTATAGAATGTTGCATAAATACAGTATGTACAGTTTTTGTTCGTACAGTAACATTTGGGTAATATAATGATACAGAAAATTTAGTTCGAATAAATATTGGTTTAACTGTCAATAGTATTGAAATTTTTGAATGTATACGAGTATATGCACCAAAATAAAACGCGACAATTAGACAAAACAGAACTAGATGTGCTACAGAATGGCACAGACTCTCTCGTAGACAATTATTTGTAGTCTTAGTTAAGTCTTGCTCCATTCTTTATCCAGCTGTTATGAATCGTCGCCGAGAACTCATTTTTTTGACATTTTCTCACTTTTTGGCTTTCCTAATAGTACAACCGAAATAATCCTTCAATAATATTAAAGAAGAGTAAAACCTAGTCCGAAATAGAAAGTTTCATTGAAAAATTTGAAGCCGTTTTCAAGAAAAAGATGTTTAAGCGTTACTGTAAATGCGAAATTTGATGCACTTTTTCACAGCAGTCTATTAAGTTTTCGAAAAACTTCATTTAAAGTCATTAAAGCACTTCCACTCACAAATGAAGTAATGTATACAAATCGATGGAAATGTGCATATTAATGGCGTGAGAGATATTTAAAAAAATCATTTGTACAATTTTTGGAAAAACAAATGAATGCACCAAAACGACCTTTACGTCACATTAAACAATTCAAATATCAATAGCCATTGGAAAAGTTTGAAGAAAAAATTTGGGGCAATTTTTGAGAAAATGGCGTTTGAGCGTTTCTGAAAATGTGGAATTTTGAGCTAGTTTACACAAAAAACTGCTGAGTTTTCGAGAAACTTTATTTGACAATATTTAAAGTACATGCACAGCACATTAATAAATTATGTGAAGAAATCGCCTCTAACGTAAGTATTACCGACGTGAGAGACAAGTAAAATAAATTAAATTTTTATAATTTTTGAAAAAGCAAAAGAATACAGCAATATGGTATTTATGTCATCGTATAGGGTTCGTTTGTCACTAACCGTACCAAAAATTTAAAAAAAAAAAATTGGAGCCGTTTTTGAGAAAATCTTGCTTTTGTTATTTTTTTAAATTTGCGTATCTTGCGCCCACTATTGTGCGAAAACTACAAAACTTTTCAAAAAAATGTACATGGCCTTAATGAAAGAATTTATGGGAAATTTCATTTGAAGGAAAAATCTGTCTTCAATTTTGTAGTTGTAGGAAGACGCCGGAAAATATTCAAACGTTTGCAATTTTCGAAAATTCAGAGTAAACCGGGAAAATGTGACCTATGCCATCTTTATAAGTGTTTTACTCCGTTCTTACAAGAAATTTAAAGAAAAAAATTGGAGCGGTTTTTGAGAAAATTTTGAAAATGTGTGGGGGGCTTCATGTAAAGTACCTCCAAATTTTAAATAATGTTTTTCAAAATTTCAAAGTTTCAACTAGATCCAGATAGACAAGGGCTTTTTCAATTTGGAGATGATCGTACAAATGGTTTAGGCGCTAGGAGTGTTCACAGACGGACGGACGGACGTTTAGCTTCCAATTGGGTTTTGGGCATCAACGACCCACAAAATAGGGATTCTTGCTACACAACGTGTTAGAGGATTTTTCTCTTAATTTAGCAACTGGTTTTATGCACTTTTTCGTCACGAGCCCGGCAATGAATTTTTTTTCCGCCGAAAATCCGCCGTTTTTTCGCGCAGCATTACATAACTTTCTCTACACTCCGTATTGTGAAACATATCGGTATGTCACAGCTTCCTCTCTCCAAGCGTCATTTGGTTTGCTACAACCTAACTAAATGACAAGACTAAAATTGAACACTTTCTTCTTGCTTCTTCACACTAAACGACATTAACACTTTACACTTTGCACTGCACTAGGTCTTGTTTCTTGCTGCCTTAAAACTATTTACATTTTCCTTTCGGAATGTGCCAACAATAACCATTTCACCAGGTATTCTAATAACCGTATCTGCCTAATATTTGCTCCCCATTAACTTCATTGAATACACATACACATTAAATTAAACTCCCTACACAAACTGACAAAATACACATAATAACAAAACAATAACAAAAGAAAAACTATTACACCTAATATTTACAACTATTTACAAATCTCTGTCATGACCAGAATATTTAATCATGCGTGTCGTCCCTCATATACGGCTTCATGTTCCTGTAGTTATATGTTCCCATTTGTCGTCCGTTTTCATCATTCAAAATCGCGGCATTCTTGCTTAATACTTTACAAATTCGGTACGGTCCTTTATACAACGGGAAAAATTTATAAAATAGCTTCTTATACACTGACGACACTTGAGGTACTCTAATTAACACTTCATCACCCTCCTTATACTCGCCTCGAAAGCATTGCTTCTGTTTTAGCTTTCTTTTGGCTGCTGCCTCCCTCAAATTGTCATAAATTATTCGCGTATCTCTCACATCATCTGGGATCCCACTTATTTCTGGAGGTATCCTAATCCTTCGAAACGGATCATTTTTTCTTTCCTACCCATGTGGACCTCTATAGGCGTGCTTCGCGTGCTCCCATGCGGAACATTATTCAAAACGTAGTTCAATACTGGAACGGCCTCCATCCATCGGTTATGGCTTTCCGAAATGTAGACTCTAAATAAGCGCGAAATCTCCTTCATAATTCTTTCGCTGGGGTTAGCTTGAGGATTCCGTACCGTCGTGTAACATATTTGGATACCAATTCTTCCCATGTCTTGTTCCCATTTTCCACTATTTAATTTTAAATTATACTTCCGAAAGATTTCGAATAGTTTTTTCAACTTCTTTAAATGTTCAAACATATTGGTAGAGAATAACACAATATCGTCGACGTACATGAGAGTAGTTTCCTTTAGCTCATCCGGTATTACATCGTCCAAATAACTGATTAAAGCCGCGCCACTATTCTTTAATCCAAAGGCCATCCTCTGAAAACTATACGTATTGCCTTCAAATGAAAAACTGACAAATTTTTGCGATTCTGGGTGTAGTCCAATTTGCCAGTACGACGCAGTAAAATCCAGTCCCGTGAATATCCGAGCTCCTTTTACCTTCCACATCATTTCATCTAATTTCGGCGGTTTTTCATGACGAGCGATGGTCTTGCTATTGAGTTTCCTAGCATCAACACAAAATCTGATCTTATTGTCTTTCTTACGAACTATCACTATTGGGCTTACATACGGTGTCATCGATTTTTTTATTATACCATCCTCAAGCATCGTGTTTATTTGTTCACGTACTTCGCTTTTATATACATGGGGGATCGGATATTGTTTCAGATTAAAAGGTTCCTCATCCATCAATTCAATTTTAAATTGATATCCCTTTACCGGCTCCCTTGAACTTCCAAAAACATCTTTATATTCATTGACTAACATTTCAATAGCTTCACTAGCATCTATTCCGTTTTCGTCGACCGCGCCCTCTGCTGCCGCGTGGATCTGGTCCCTGGTCTCTTCAATTTGTTCCGCAATATCGCAAATACACATATCTTCGCCCTCCTGGTCTTTGATCCCTAAACAATGTTGTTGCCCTTTGTCACCTCGTAACAATATACTCCTGTTACCTATGTCGACCTTGGCGTCACACATTTTTAGGCCATCAATCCCCAAAATAATTGGACGAATCAAATTCTTCACTACAATTGCCGGAAACTGAATTGTCATCCCTTGGACTTCCACTTCCACCCAAATTTGCCGACTTCTCGTTTCGATGCGCCTTCCATTAGCTGTCCGAATATCCAAACTCCTAGTGGGTAGCTCATCAATTTTATTTCCCTTTTTCTTTAACTGCTCATACAATTTTTCCGACACTGCACAAACATTAGCACCTGTGTCAATTAAAATGTCTACAGGTATATTCCGAAATATCCCCTTCAAAATTAAACACGTGCTATTCTCCGCCCGTTCGTCCGTATCTTCCCTTAATAAATCTTCCGCCGATACTTCAATGCTATTCAACTCCTTAAGAACCATCACGCCCTCATTATCATCGTTCGAAGTATCCCGCCCATTTACTTCGAACACTGGGAGTTTTCCTGTTCAATCGCATTAATTTCCACATGTTCCCGTTTATTGTCCTCTTTGAACCTCCGCGGATACCCGTTTCCTGTCTTTTTATTTTCCATTTTAGTACTATTTCCCCTGTCATCCTTTCTTTCTGAGCTATAATTTCCTTGGCGGTTGTAATTATTCATTGTTTTTCCCGTTCCATTGTTATTCTCGTTCCTGCTTTCATTATATTGATACCCGTTACTACGATCATAATCACTATTCAATGTCTGGTCGAATCGACTTAAACGTTCGACTAGATCCTCAGAATCAATAGGCATGGAGTTCCACAATAAATTTTGGATATTTACAGGCAACTGACGAATAATAATTCTAATTAATTCATTGCTATCCATTCTGTCTTCGCATGCCTTGAATGCTGCTATTTTACGTGTTGCGAAGTCACACATATTCTCGGCTCCACCCTTCTTATACCTTTCACTCATTAATTTGTATTTTAGATCAAACTTGTGGCTTTCGTTCCAATATCTTTTTAAGAATTTATCCTTCCATTCCTTATAATTAGTCGGTTCCGGTACTAAAGAGGTCAACCAATGATGTGCCTTGGACGACATGGCTTGTTCTACTATATGCAATTTTAATCTTTCAGGGATATTATTTATCATAAAATAATTCTCTAATTTTGAAATAAACGACCACGGTTGTTCTTTCACATCACCATGAAATTTTAGGTGGCTTGGTATTACAAGCGCCGATGCATTCATTGCTATATTTTCCTGCGAACGCCTCATGAATTCGTTTTCTAACTGTTCGATCTTGTCCTTAATGTCCGACATATATTTCCCAGATTCAGATTCTTGCACCATTTTAATGTTTCTAAATCCCTCCTGTATTCGTTTTTCTAATTTACTATCCGAATTAACTAATTTAGATTCTATGTTTTCAATTTTTTCGCCATGTTGAAGCGACATTGCGTTTAAATTATCTACACGCGATTCGACGATTGTCAACTTTTCGCATTGTTGGTCATGTAAATGTCCCAATGTCACAATGCTCTCCTGTAAATTATTAACTTCGGAATTAATTTTGTCGCCAGATTCTTTTAATTCCCTCTGCATTTGGTCGACTTGATTATTAAAAGACTCAATTTTACAATGAATAATGTTGAATTCAGCCGATGTCTCCCCCGTAATTGCAGTATTTCCTCGTGTATTTCCTGACGAAAATTCTTCAATTCTAATGACATTTTCGATGTCATTCCTTCCAATTTAGCGTTATTTTTTTCTAATTTAGTATTAATATCTGAAGTAATTCCCTCTAATTTAGTATTCATATCTGAAGTAATTCCCTCTAATTTAGTATTCATATCTGAAGTAATTCCCTCTAATTTAGTATTCATATCTGAAGTAATTCCCTCTAATTTAGTATTATTATGCTCAAGTTTTGCGTTCATTTCTGCTAACATTTTAAGAATTAAATTATTAGGGTCCATATTTCCTAACGGTGCAGCCATTATTTCCTTTTCTTGTGGTTCAATCTCAATAATTTCACGCGAGATTTCTCCCTCGGGATTAGTATTAGCAGACGCCATATCATCTACATTAACATTCTCCATACGCAATTTTTTGCTCCTAGTATCCATTTTGAATTCTAATACAAATTAAAATCTCTCTGTTAAATTATTTTAAAATCACACCAATGAAATGGTCTTGGCTCTTTCTTATAATTAACAATTAATTTCAAATGTCAATCCATAAATTTCAGATTCCCTTTGGATCACTTTATTATAATTTATAAGACTAATTTTATCCGTGTCACCAATTGTTATAAATTATAACAAATTATGCCCCACGTTGGGCGCCATTTTGAGATATACAAATTTTCTCTACACATTAATATCTTGCAAAGATCTTAGCGTCCGGCTTGCTGGGTCAATGGGTCACGATATATTATAATCCTTATTACCTTTATAATGGATTATAGGATCCGCTGACTATACAGCGCAGCTGGGAATCTGAAATAGAATGATTCTATATTTCTAGTTCATTACTGTTTGGATTGACTAAATGAAAGATCACTTTCTTTTCTAAAGAACAAAATTTAACAAAGTTTATTGTTACCTTTTAGCAAACAATTTAGTGAATTTAATAAATGATTTTGATGTTAGGCCTTTGATCAAGATATCTTTGAATTTTACAGTTTTATACCGCGGTTAACTTATCTATTCTTCGTTGATGTCCCTCGTAGACTTCTCAGTCGAAATATCTTGCGAGCTTGCCGTAGTCCAAAGTCCCAAGAAATCCTCTTCTGCTCCTATCCAAACTGGTCTCAAACTATCAAAATTATCAGTCCCGATTACGTCCTATGACAGTCCCGAAATCTATTACTCGATTACCACTCCCGACAAAGTCCCAATTTATGCATCAATATTACTTCCACATGCAATATCTGCAATATCATTTACTGTCCTTAAACTTTCACGATCTGAAAACCCGACTCTATCTGCATTACACTCGCTCCCTCTCACGAACCTACGATCAGTTCAGACACGCGATGCCGGTCAGAATCAATCTTCCTGCTTGATTCACCCTCGAAGACATATCTTCTTTTTTTTCATAACATTTGACCGTCCTTCTCTCACCCAGCCAATCCATACGTTCGTTACATTTTGGTGTAGCTGACCTTTCGATCGTCTAAACTTCTTCGCCCAATCCCAAATTTTCTACTTTCGGCATGCATCCACCTCCTAATGCATTTACAAAAAACAAAAACTACATTGTTTATTCCCGGTCGTTGCTAAGCCTTTGCTCTCGTGATATATTCTAATGCATGTTCCACCATATAGTCTACAAATAAATGTTTGTTTATTTTCATGTGACATATCGGTATGTCACAGTATAGTACTCCGTATATACACGTACGTATACGAGAAAGTAAAAAAATGTTGCAATAAACAAAAATGTCAAATTTCTTTGAACCATTTCTGTTCGTACACGAATCAGAAATAACAAAAACACTTGCTGACATTGAAAAAAGATCAAAAATTTAATATACGAAGTTCTAATATTAAGTTGAATATCC
This sequence comes from Teleogryllus occipitalis, assembly GCA_011170035.1. Classification (NCBI taxonomy): domain Eukaryota; kingdom Metazoa; phylum Arthropoda; class Insecta; order Orthoptera; family Gryllidae; genus Teleogryllus; species Teleogryllus occipitalis. Next base: position 413,350 of record BLKR01000649.1, on the reverse strand, counting down.
CTTAGCTTTGATAACTTCTTTGCATTTTCGCTGCATCGTATTAACAATGCCCTAGAAAACTTCCGGACTAATTTCTTGCCACTATTCCAAAACAATTTTCTGTACGTCTTTTTGCAACGTAATACTGCATTTTCTTGTTCTGACTTTCAATAACGCCCATGTATGCTCAATTGGATTCCAATCAGCGGATTGTGGAAGAGTATGCCACTGTTTGGTTACGTTCCAAATTAGCCATTCCTTTTACAGTGTTCCATTTGTTTGCTGTCAAAATCTTTCTGACAAATATAATCAGATGCCATTTCTAATTTATGTACGGTTTGTTTTCAAAATAAGATTATAAACTCCATTATGCCATCGATAAAATGTAAGTTTCCACACCGTTCGAGGACATGCAGTCCCAAAGCATGATTGATCCGCCTCCTTGTTTTACCGTATTAACCTCGTTATTATCTGTGTTGGCCTTTCTCCTCACCCTAATGACACCAAAAATATGAAATGATTAATTTTCGTTTTGTCTGACCAAAGAGCAGAATTCCTGATCTTTATTATCATACTCTTTTGCAAACTTGCGTTTCCGAGCATGGCTATTCTTACTTACAAACGGCCTCTTCCTGGAAATTCTTCCATTATATCCGGAAGAATATCAGGCTGAGGGTGGAATGGTTTACTTCTTTACCTGTAGCACGTTTCACCAAAATGCGCAATTTTGGTACACCTAATTTTGATTTCCCTTACAGCAAGGCGCTCTTCTCTCGTGTCCAATCTTTTCTTCTAGCTTCTCCGAAGCAAATTCTTTGTGGCACCGTTACATTTAAATTTGTTAAAAATCTGTTGCATTGTTGAATGTGTTTTATTTACCATTTGCCTTATATTTCTTTAAAAATCCTTTGAGGGCTAGATTAACGATTACTTCTTTCAAACAAGTACTGAATTCTTTCCGCTTAGCCATATTCTAGGTGATGAAACCAGCGGGAAGTACTCAAGGTCACTTGGTCTGAAACTTTGCAGACAGATACTCGAAGTTTGTGTGAAAATTCTCCATTTATTCTCAGGTTTGTACATTGTAATTCAATTGTACGAAAAGAAATGGTGCATCAACTTAGTGACATTTTTACTTCTACATTTTCTACGCCTGATACCGCGAAAAATAATATTTTAGGGCATGCAATTGTACATATAGGAAGCGTACCTAAAATTGTTTTTAAGAACGAAAGTCAGTATTTACTGAAAAGGATATCAGGTGTACGGAAAGAAATGGTACATTCTGTGCTCTTTAAAATTTACAAACGAAGAATACAAAGTTCAGGTAACTAGTCATCAGGCTGTTATCGTCCTAATTTTGTCCCCTGTTACATCCTTAGTGGAGCCTTTATTTCACACATACTTAACGCTAAATATGCAGCTCCCGACTGTGCTTATTTTGGAAACATTTTTTTACACAACAGCTGATTCACAATCGCGAGTCTTCCGACCTGGATAGCTAAGGTTGCCAAGGCTGTAGGGATGGGCAAAGTCGTTCTTTTATATGAACGGTTCTTTATACGATCATTCTTTTTAGTGAACTAGTTCAAAAGAACGAGATAGTTCATTTCTTTTGGTGACGTACACAGAGATGCCATATTGGGCGGAATACTGCCTATTGGGCGAAAAACAAACTTGCGGGAAGAAAATGCTTTTGCGGGATTCCGTCCATTGGGCGGAATCCGTTGTTTGCTGATAGAATTTTGGGCTGTATCCTTTCTTTGCTTACTTAAATCGTCAAATATACTCACATTTCCCAAGAAATTGTTGAATTGACGGTTTCTGGAAGGAATACCTTATTACTGAGTGTTTTAGTTTTGAACACCTTGTAAATATGCAGCTATTATGAAAATGTCAGAGCCCAGAATAGTTTTAGACATGCATTTTGCTCCTTATTTTAGAAATTGTACAAGTTTTTAAGCATGAGACTAGACTTAAAAGATATGATTTATGCCCAAGAATAGGTGGGGGGGCTGGCTCTTGCGCATTGTATCCGTTTTCAGCTAATGAGCTTCAGGCACCAGTTTGCGTCACAACATTAGTGGGAATTTTAAATCGAGCCAGATACCTAAATTATCACCACGTTACAAGACATTGAAAAGATTTATGAAGCATTTCTTTTAAATATTGCATTTTTTACACCTTCATCATGTTAGTTTTGGTTGGCTGCCGTTGAAAATTGTTACTTTATGCCACTTTTAAATTTTTTCTTAACACTTCTCGCTCTCAATACAACATGGCGGCCAGCGCCTGGTCTTGCTTTTCAAACGAAGTACCTATGCTGTTGGTCACGTGGTTCGTGACGCAAACTGGTGATGTGCAGAACCAGCTAAAATCGGTGCACCGGAGAAACCCACCCATATATATCCACCATGGTATTTAAACACTGTAAGAAATATAGGTTGTCTGCCAGCCTAAAACTGAAGCTTGTGTGAGGCTAGTTCTCACAGCTCTCGCGCTGCGAACGTCTTGGGCATTTGTGGGGCAAGATGGCTTCTTTTGATAGCACGGTGAGCAGTTGACCTCTCTTCGTAATAAAAAATTTATCATGTTATTTCAATAATTAAAATTATATAAAATACAATTTACAGGTTATAGACTGTTAATTCCACTGTATTAAAACAAGATACTTAACTGAACTTGTCAATATAAAATGAAAATAAGTAGTATACATTATGATTGACATTATTATTGCATCTACAATTAGTTGTAGTGTTATTGGTATCTATAAAATAGTGCAATGGTGTTCTGTACAGTGTCATAATAATAGTGTTTGAGTCATAAATAAGAAGAATAATAAATTATATTGAGAAACATGGCCATCTACTTCAGTTGAACTGAAGTGGAGGAGCGGAGACCGGCGAACTAAGGGAGCGATCAGGGATATCCACACTGTGGGGGTCTCTGAATTAAGAACTACGGACGATGACCGGCGAACTAAGACAACCAAAAAGTATATCTCAGAGATGGCTCTCAATGTTAAACAGAGAAGCCCTATTTGCCCAACTTCCGGTTCCGCCATGTGCAGCCGTATTGATTTCTATTGGGCAAATGAACAGCCAATAGTGTAGAAGTAACCGAAAAATTTGAAAAAAACCGGTACGCGGGAAGTTTAAAATTTTCTTCATATTCACTCCGTATAATTTTGAAAATCACGCTCTATATTTTCAACCTTAACTTATCAAAAAATAAAAAAAATAATTGTAAAGATTTTATGGAAGTAAAATCTAGTATTTATTGAACATATTGACAATATTACAATTTTATAATTTCAATAGCATTAACAATTTTGTTAAGGCAATAAACACAGACTAGTACACGAGTTCAAATGTAACTTTACTTATTTTTTCTTAATAAAATTTCCAATAATTACTTTTTATAGACAGTCACAAATCCATTTTTTAAAACAAAATGATTTTTACATTACAATAGTATCTTGAAACAAGAAACAGCGTTTTAATAAGAAAAAACTTATTAACAGACAACCTATGTTTCATCTTTGTAACTTTACTTGCTTAGAGACATACCAAATTAATGTGAATACTATGGAATACTACTTTATTACAGAGCACTATATATGAACAGTGCTTAAAAGAAACAAATTAAATCATTTTCGCACCTTTGCACAGGTAAAACAAATCGTTACGATACAATTGGTAAAAGTGCTATTTTATTTTGTGAGTAGGAAAGATGGTGACAAGAGGCCAATAGGTGAAGTGTCCCAATCCTATAAGCAAAATGAAATCGCTTTCACCGTGAGTCTTTAATCAGTATTACTGCCTTTCATTTCAATTCAAAAATATAAATTACACTAGTGCTAAAAATTGAACTTTTAGTATATTGTCCAAACCTCAAACGTAACTGCACTTACTGCTTTAGATATAATGAAAATAACAAACATTCTATATTTGTTATCTACATTTCCTTACAAGGTTTAACAATCTATCTTTCCAGTCCCAGTTTCAGTTTTATCGAGATGCATTGTAATGTCTCCCATGTCTCTCATGATTTTCTCCCCCATACATCACATACAGTTTTTGACTGTTTTTGAATAAATAAATATGTCACATGCATTATAAAACATCACATTTTTTAACCAATGAGTGAAATTTCCCATTGTCCAGCTCTGATCCAAAATGTTCATTATAACAGAATACTGCATTTAAAACTACAGCTCAGGTGTTTATGACATACAGATGTCGAAAATAAAGGTGCACTTACAATTTAACATTTATGAGAACGTAACTAAAAATATGTCTTGGAAAACTATATTTTTTACAATACCCCATCAGAGTTCCAAGTATTGTTTCTTTGGTTATAAACTATTAAATGAGATCTTTTTGGACCTTCTATTACATTTTTTGTGGTTTAGTTATTCTTGGTACCCCACTACATAGTACAGGTGACCATAAATGTGTAGGATCTCATGTTCTATGTCAAATTAAATTGATTATTTGATATTCTCTGCAATTTTACTGCAAGGATATTAGTTATTTATGACATGAGTGGTGAAAGTAACAACTTATTTTGCGAGTAGGAAATGTTGCCATATGAGACTGATAGGCCAAGCGATACAATCCAACGAGCAAAATAAAATCATTTTCACAAGGAGTCATTCTTTAATTTTTAGACAGCCTTATTGACTTACACGTTATTTTTATTCATGTATACATATTACTTAATGATACATTAAGTTCAATAATGGCTGATGAGGTCGGATGAAAGTATTTTGTTTTCTTTAATGTATTCTTTTCACACACTTTTTTCACAATTTATCTGAACACTTGAGCATCATCTCACTTTTAGCACTAGTGAGCACTAGTTTTAGCATTAGTGCTAAAAATTGAACTTTTAGAATGTAATGCATGCCTTGAAAGAACCGCTTTTACTAGTTGCAGTCCAAAATTTTTTTTTCATCAATAAAATATTTCATAAAATTAGTTTATTTACACATGCCTATCTCACACACACACACACAGTTCAGGGCCTGTCTGTTCAAAGATGGGATCCAGTGTGAAACTACATCCACTTGTAAATCAATGATTTACAAAGAGTGGAATATAACAGGTCCAACAATGCTTATGACCCAAAATTTAATTCTGAAAATTAATTGTCAATGTGCAATAATTTGATTGCACCAGGAACTGAGCCTGGGAAAGATATTCAAACAACTGAGCTGTGGAATTAAACACTGCATTCATTACTCATGCCAATTCACAATCTAATAGAGATCAGCATTCACATTCAGAACGTAATTGGCATGAGGATGAACAAAATACAATGATACACACAGAATAAAAATTGAATCAAGACAGTTTGTCATGAGAAACAATTATTGCCAGAACAGTATAATATTACATATGCAACTCATATCAATACCAATAATACAAATTAATTAATACTAATACTAAAAATATATCACAGACCAGATACTAAGCACTAAAGAAATCCTAAAAATGCATAAAAATAGTCTCTGAAACAGGGACACAAAGTTTTTGTATTCCTAATTTCTCAATAAAGTGTCTTAACATAGCAAAAGAGGCATTCCAAATTTGTGAAAATGACTTTTACAGAATGAATTTTTATCTTCAAATTTAATTTAATTTAATTTAAATTTCCAAATCAGATGTGGGATATATAGTTTATGTAATGGATCTGTATCCAATGATAGAATATACACTGATCTTAAAACTTTCAATACTTGTACCATTACAATCTTAGCATAGAGATATGTTCACAGACTTTGTGCAGAATGTTCTTTACAAACATATCTAGTCGTGGTCAATCTCTTCCAAGAACATTTGGCAAGAGCTGGATCCCCAATTGCTTTTAACCATTCTCTGCATCTAAATCATAAATATATTTATTTTACTGACACAATTCAACAAAAGAATAATAAAAAATCAGTGTTAATCAACAAACTACATTGATAGAAACGTAAGATACGAAAAACGTTACTCACTTTTTCACATTTTTCGGAAATCCATATAGCCGCGTTTTAACGGCTAATTTTGGTTTCGAATGGGTGCAATTGGGCACCCAGCATCTTCTTGTACATTTCGACTTTACAAAACCGCAGATATCTTTCCACACTCAAAATTACCTGTCGCTAGCAACAGCAGCACACAGCAAACGCTCGTCAGGGCAGATGCAAGCTGATCAAACGCCTCAGTCAACACCTTTGAATCAACCACCTCAGTCGCGCCACTCTCTCAAAATGAGTAGTTCACAGATTCACCGTCGGAGCGCGTTCGTGAAAATACATCTGAATATGGCGTCGCGCGTCAAAATTCAAATGACGACCTCAGGCCTATCTAGTGACGTACGACTGTAAGACAACGACCAGTGATCTCTGAGCTAAGTGAACGATGACCGGTGACAGATGAACGATCACTCACTAAATGGACGTTCCGTATCGTATTGTTCTTTTTCGTGAATATTTCAATTCATCTAGTTCGTTCACGATCGACACATCCCTTGGCCGTCGCAACCCCGGTTCGAAAGATGGCGGGTGCGAATCCCGCCTCAAGCATGGATGTTTGTGTGTGCTCGCGTTGTCGTTACGTGTCGGTTCCCCTATAATTACCCCAATTTAAAGAATCTAAGTGATTGCTGCATGACCTATTAGTTAAAAAGCGACCTAAAAAATAAATAAATCGTGAGTCTACGATGTACTGTGCCACTTCGTGTATAGCGAAAGTAATATCGTTGATATTATTGTGAGTGTAATATTTAGTGCAATCGAGGGGGAGGCAAAAGGGGGTCCACCTTTCAAAAGGTGAGGTAGAAGATTTAATTTTATTATTTTGTTTATATTGTTATTAGTGAGAAAACTAGAAGTTTTTCACGTCGAAATACTTCGGGAAAAGTTTTCCTTTTTGGAGCAGCTTCCCGGTTTTTCCTTCGTAGAACATTATTATTATTATTATTATTATTATTATTATTATTATTATTATTATTATTATTATTATTATTATTATTATTATTATTATTATTATTATATTAATAATAATATAAGTATTATTAAATTTTTATAATTATTAGAAGAAGATAAAATAAAGAATGTGATTTTATTCTACAGAAATGCTTTAGATATAAGTAAATAGTGGTAGATGGCAGAACGTATAGGACTATTCTTTTTTCTCTCTCTCTCTCTCTTACCAGAACTTTCAAGCGCAAGTATAACCTCAGTAAGTATTAAAACAGTAGTATTTAATCGCTTTTTATTTATAATGGCGTTAAGAATTCAAAAATTTTACATTGGAGAGATTATTAGTAATGTTGGGCAACTTCAGAATAAAAAGGAAAATTTGGTAAAATTTTAAAATCTTGGAGCTCTGTTATTGTTTACTTGAGGAAAATAATATATAAAGCAAATTTGTAGAAAATTTTAAGATCAACCATTAAAAAGTTATTACGCAAACAAAAAAAATTCCGAAATGTTTTTGATTTTTTGGCTATCAAAACCTTTTCCCAAAGTATTTCGAGGTGGAAAACTTACGGGTTTCTTACTAATAACAATATAAACAAAATTTAAAAAATAAATCTACCTCACCTTTCGCGAGGCAAACTTATCGACTGCACTAATTCCACTGCCCTTTATTTCGTTGCAACTAGCCATTAGTGTACAGCAGTATTTTTCTCAGTACGTAGCTCTTGTACATTAAAGTGATTAGGAAAGGTTATTCCATAATCCATAATGGTGAGTTAAGAAAAAAATGGTTACAAATACATCATTGCCTAAGTACTATTTATTATTGGTTCCCGTACTCTCCAATTACAATTTCACTTTACGTACTTCACAGCTGAAGGTTTACGAGAAAGGAAAAGTATTGTTGCCATATCAGATGCTTAAGAGTGTTATTTGAAAAAGGACTTCACAACGAAAATAACCATTGACAATTACTTCATGGTTATCCACATTATCCACTTAATGGTTATATACATTTTTTGATTTGGTATCTACAATACAAAGTGTTAATTGTTTTTAGCTACTGCGATGTTTAAATGAAAAGCATACAAGAAAGAAGAACTCATCTGCCACGCGACTTGTTGGCAAGGCTGCCGTATTTAATCTTAGAAACCTAAAATCGGAGAATAATATGACGTCTAGAATCTCCAGGTAACGTTTTTGTCTGTATCCACAAAAAGTGAGAAGAAATGTGGGTACTGAATTATTAAATTAAGGCATTTAAACTAGGCAATTTCGAGCATTAATTTTTTTCCTTCACAGCGTATTTATCCAAACTTTTTTCACTCATATCTTGCATGATGTAAGAAATACGTGAAATTACACGTACAGTGAATGAATCAATATGCATTTGTAATTTCTTTCCCCTAATTCGAAGTTTTTGAACATATCGACGTTTTAATTATTAGAAAATTAGGAATATTGTGGCGATGCGTCTCTTTAAGTCCAAAACATTTGAAATATCCTTAATTTTTGCAGTTATAGAATTAAGTACGTTTTCAGAATTTGATGTATTGAATAATGAATGAAGAACCGGAAGTATTAGTGACGCAGTAAAACAAAGATTTTAAATTTCTTAAAGTTTCTGTTGTCATGTCTAATATGGTTTAGCACGAAAAATGGTGCACAAAAATACCAGTAAAAATAGTCTTAAACTTTCATAATATTCGGTATTCAGAAGTTGTGAGCTTTGATAAAGCAAATTGTTCGGTGAGTAGCCAATGCGCTTGCTTGCATACCTTATTAGATAGATGAAACTAGATTAAAACGGAAAATGAACAAATTGCTACTAAGCATAAGTGGGACATCCAAAAAAGCGTCTTGCGCCTGGCAGATCATAAAACGGTATTATGATCTCCGAAGCAGTCAAAAACCTACTCTCTGGTGATAAGATTGTAAAACTACACTTTTCTGTTAGTAAAACTAGTTTCACATGTGTAAATATAGGTAATTGACTTCTCAGATTCATTTAAATAAATTATCCTCAAAATTATTAATTTGTCTTGAGCCAATTTTCTATCAACGAAACGAAATGATTGCAGTTTTAATATATTGGTTTTTGCGTAGATTATGAAAAAATGTAAGTTAACCCTGGAGAGGGGTTTTTGTGACCTCCAGATAACTTGGTCATGTTGCAGTTCCCACATTTTGCGAGCGATTGACTTGATTAATGTATTTTTCACCTCATTCCTAACCTTGTGTCTGAAAGCAGGGAGCACTTTCCAGATGCGATGACCTATTATTCTCAAGCCGTAGTCCGTAAATGTTCTGTTTGACCTTGCGCCACCAGTTCCGCCGGCGAGGCGGCGGCGGCGGCGGCGACGCAATGGGGAAAAGCTACCGAACAGTCAGGGGATTTACGCTTAGGTACAGGACGCACGTGCCTACGGCGGCAAAAATTGTCTAAAGATCAGCGAAATTCCCGCCAGATGGGCGGCCTTTCAACGTAGTTAGCAGGGGGAAAATAGTTTTAGTGGTTAGCAGGAAATTCAGCGGAAATTGTACTTTTCGGGCCAGAATATAGCATGATTTAAATTTGTATGGTAAACACATTTTTGTAAAACTTTATTATCTGGATTATTGTTAATCTATCAAATAATGAATCGAAACTTTTAAGAAAACGATATCAGAGCTGAGTACTATTATTTGAGTGTAATTTAAATATGATTTAATTTGTGTAAAAATATGAACGAAATAAAGCATCTTCAAACACTTTTTCAAAATTACATGTAAATCAATATGTATAATTTGTAAAATGTACAATATAAAATATTCATTTTAAGTATCAAAGAAAGAAAAAGGTTAGAATAATAAAGATGCAAATGAAATTTAAAAAAAAAAAACACGATGAATTTATGTTATACATATTTATTTTACATGTACATATTTACATATGCATTCATACATAAATATATTATTGAAAAATTAAGTGATTTCCTGGAGAAAATGTTAAACACAAATAAATTATTAAAGAAATCGTATCTAATTTTAGTTGTAAATATGTGTGCCCAATTTTTAAACATTAATTACGAGAATACGTATTATATATAATTTTTTTGTAGGCTATTTGAAAAACACACGATAATGTTTCAAGTGCCTACACGCGACAAAGTTGTTAATCAGCCTGTGAGTATAGTAGACCGTACTGGCGCACGAGGATTAAAAATCTTTCGGACGCCGTTTCTCTTTTGATACTAAATTATGACTCCTTAGTGTAGGGTTTACCAAAAGAGATCGGGCTTATCTTGAGACGCATTTAAAAATGGAGAATGATAATATAATTTAAGATACTTTTATCTCTATGACCCCTTGGCCGATCGTTTTGTTTTTAACTTTAAACGAAATATAATAAAGTATTCTTTAATAAATGTTCTTAAACACTTTTTATATCGTTCCGTTTTTGAGCTAAAGTGGATTTTTTTGAACTCGTGAAGTGGAACGTCAGAATTCCTCTGCTCCCTTGCGCAAGTGCGTTATATTTCCTATTTTCTTTAGCTCCGTCTTCAATGTCCTGGAAAAGTTAAAAAAGTTATTTTTGAACCTTTGACTCATTTTGTTTTCTTTAATTTTAGGGATCCAGTTTTTTATCCTAAATGCTTTACGTTTTTACGTCTATTGAAAACACTCGTTTGTCTTCAATGGATTTATTTATTTAAATTTTATTTTACGTCAAAAACAGTTAAGTGTTAAAAAGTTAGTGTGTGTCGTGCTATGGGGAGAAGTGAATTTTGTGCATATTTTCAAAATTCTGTAATCCCTACCCTAAGCCGTATACTTCTTGAATTTTGAATTCAGAAAGAAAATCATGTCCTTCGTCAAGGAATAATACTTCCTGCCGCGACATGGAGAACAATAATTTGAATAACTATATTTCCCACTGATTTCTAGATGATTTGCACAGATAATGATGTTACATTAATGTCCAGAAGCAAAACAATGGGCCATCTCAGCATTTGCTCAAAGGATCAGAGAAACTGGACGAAAATCCTGATCGACATGGGGGGTCATTGACTCAGAAGCTGCGGTACAAAACATGTTACAGGTTGTTTAAAATTATACAGTCAAAATGGTAAATAATGCATTAAATATCACTGTTCAAATTAATGTTACTTTCCTTGTCATGCTCAGTATAGTGTCTATTTGTATAGAAACAGTAATGCAGCAGAAACGATTTCACTTGGGATTAAACTTAATATCAAAGATTAAACTTATTATCAAATTTAATCGTTTAATGCTATCAGAAATTTCATGAGGGTTTCATGAGAAATTCTCTATATAGCCCGTATCATGCCGCAGTTATCAATCCATGTATGGGTCATGATTCCTATTTATTTCCGAAAACGATCCTGAACCCCCAATGTACAATAACCGTGTTTCGGATATGTATCTTACCTTTTTATGAGATTTACTACACAGTATTGAATGTCTTCCGTGTTACGAATTGTGAATGTAGGACTTGAAACGAGTGTATCTACTTATAAGAGATAGAATAATCGAGGTATGCAGTGGGTTGTTATTGAGGCGAATTTGTTGGGAGAGAAGCTGGCGAGAGTTCGAAAGATAAGAACGCGTCACCATTAAGTCGGAATATTTAAACTGAAGTACTTGTTTAAAATACCGAATTAGTGTCTGCAAGTGCTTAGAAGATTGTCGAAACCTTGGGGAAGGTATTAGATATCGGTGGTTCAAGAATACAGAACGAGATATCCGCGAACGCGGAGCAGGTAACGGTATGCCGATTCATTGGCCATCCAGAAAACATTCGAAAAATACATTTTCTTTTTGTTGGAACTTTGTGTTTTATTTGACAATCCTCAAGAGTGAGTAGAACGAACAGCCACGTTGGGTAAGTGGAAAGTAGCGGTAATCATAACAATGGAAACAGCTGAAATCATATTGAAAATACCCTTGATTGTGGCACCAATGGGAGCATAATTGCGGTGTGACATATTGATATGAGGTGTCCCTGAAGAAACTAAATATTCACTTTTCCGCCGCTGTCACTTGTTGGTCTAAGCAAGGTACTTTTATGGATGTTATTTAGTCCCAGCATTTGTTATACGGAGGGTATTTACAATGTCGAACATGATGCGAGTTGTTGAAAGATTTTGCTCATTAGACAGTGAGCAAAAATATCGATATTATTGCACGTAACAATAATAAAACCGACAATTATGAAACCTAATACAGACTGAGAAGTGTTCTGAATCAATCGTGGTCTTATTTGGAAAAGTAAAATGAGAAAGAAACAACTCGGGATTTACATTGCTTTGTGCTAATTCCCTCTATAAATAACAATATAAGAGGTCGTTAAATTGAAATTGAATTGCTTATGAAATAAAATATACTTGCTCTTAAAAATTTTGTACACATATTTTCCAAGTACTGCTGAATATTAGTATTGTTTACTCCGCTCTCTAAGTAGGCCTAATGGACAAAAATGTTGAAAAATTCCATTTAAAGTTATTCAGCCAATCTAAGTGAAGATTATGCACGTACCTATTTTTAAAATGTTGTAAGATATCATAGGACTTGGACTGGAAGGTAACTGAACCACTATTGAACATTTATTAAAATATTTTAATTGACACAACGATATCGCTCTGGAAAATCACAAGGAACATTTGGCAATCGTGGCGAATTATTATTTGTGGTGAATGTTATCTGATAAGTTATTCTTCAGTAAACTCACATGAAGTGTGAATATACTCCAAACGTAGTACGATCAACATCTCGCTCAACATCTCGTTCATGCAATTAACATGTTGGCGCTTTTGGTGTTTAAAGGGTGTGTTCATCGTTGGAATTAGTATTTTTCATTTTCGCCAATTCATTTCGATTTACGAATTGATGAAATTAACAATACTTAATAGTGCGAATATTAACAAAAGATAAATCTTCTATAGAAAGCGGAAAGAATGCAATGCATTGATATATCTGTAATCAATTGATTTGTATTTATTGTTTTTGTAACGTTCAGACCGAAGTATTAGTTTAGTTCGTCAAAATACAACTAAAGAAATTGAAAAATAATTTTGTACTGCCAGTTTCGGGTTTGTAAAACGTGGGTGGTAAACAAAATGAATTACTTGTTTGAACTTTGAAAGTTTTCCGCATAAAACAAATTTGCCAAACTATTTTACAGTTTAAATGATATCATTTACCACATAGCTGTGTGCAGCAAGAAAGTTGTACATTTTCATTTGCAAACTCTCCTGGTTGTGAGCACGTTGATTAATGCCAAAGATATGCAATGGCTCATTAGATTAATTTTTCAGGTTGTTAAGGTATCGAAATGCATCGTTTAACGTTCGCTGAGAGAGCTCAATTGGCTTTTGCGATGGTCGAGACACCTTGCGGTAGAATTTGTAAGCATACCAGTCTGCTAGCGTGCACGGTAGGAGTAGCTGATGCGGATGTTTGTGAGGGTAATCTTTCCGTGGAGAGGGTAGTAAGCAATGTACGTAACTTAGTACATACTTACAATAAGCATCTAAATAAATTGTAAAAATTACGATACTGTAATAATTGTAAAGGTTCGTAGTTGGTCACGATCGTGGCGTCATAAGTTAGGGGAGGCAAGTATCTTGTACCCAAGTATCTTGCCAGAGCTCCATTACTAAATAGTACGGCAATAGTGATTGTGTGCCTCTGTGATTTGTGTTGGAGTAGCTGTTCAAGTGGTTATCTACGTTGTAGTCGCACAGTTACGTTTCTTGTGCTCTTCTTATTCTTCGTGATTTGTGTTTTTGTGTCGAGTGTTGTGCTACGATGGTGAGAAGAAATGTGTTTTTTTACGCGTTGACCCGGAAAGGAGTGTTTGTAATTGTGTGGGGGCAAGAACATAGTTTGATTGAAGCAGAATTTACACGTTCTATGTGAAAGTCCGAGGAGTTTGGTCAAACGAAAGGATTGGTGTGATCGTTTCGAGTGGACTAAGAAAGGGGCCAGTATTCATGCGCGTAAATGTACTGTGCGGAAGGGGTCAGCAAGAGGTTTTTGTCAATACCTGGGGGCGTTTCCAACCTTTACCACACGTGAATTTCGTCTACCGGTAAGTTTTATTCATTTCTTTCGGAGCGCTTAGCGTAATTTGAGGGAGGACGTAAGGAGACTACCTTTCACCTTTTCCCCTCCCCTCTTCCTCCCTTCGCCTTCATCCCTATCTTCCTCTCCCCGCCCTTACCCCTAACGCCTTCCCCTCCCTTTACTCCTGCCACCGCCACGATTCTTTAAGGGGGTACCGCGTTCTCTACATTAATCGATAACTTTTTGTCTCTAGATTAGGTTAACGTGAAACAGGGCGTACGTATTTCTTAAGTGATTTATTTCTAGCGATTGTGTGAAAATCGTGAATCTTCATCTTAATGTGTCCACAATGTCACTTATTTTCAAAATAAAAATATTTTTGTACATTGTTTTCAGGCGAAATGAATATAATTTTCACCTGCTTAACCGCAATGGGCGTAATTTTTGTGTAGCAGAAAAGTTGTTTGAAACCTGGAAGTATTTTAAAATATATTCTAGAATTAAATGTAAAGGTAGTGGCAATTTAATAATAATAATAATAATAATAATAATAATAATAATAATAACAACAACAACAACTCTGTATTGGCTACATTATAGATGTAATTGTTAAATGTTTACTAAAATTTGCAAGATAGTATTTTGAGTGTAAGAATTAAATTAGTTCAACAATTGTCCCCATTCCTACATTACAATATTGAATTTACCTGAAGTGTGGTAGTGATAATATACCGCAGAGTGCAGCTGAATTAAAATTAAAATTGCAGCTGAGTTAAAAGCAGCTGAGCAGCAGGGTGCAGCTGCATTAAAATGATCTCGTGTTCTGCGTTGACTATGAAGGGGATATTTGGAATTCTTTGTTTTATGTAAGATTCTTGCATTTCGCAGAAATAGGGAGGCTGAGATCTTTAGGGCATTAAGTGATAGAAATGTATTGAATTTGTGTCAATGACATGATTACTGACATAAAGACTGTCAGCAGGGTGGCCAGCAAACCTTGAATCCTTGAAACCCGAAAAAAACGGTAATTTGATTTGAAAACCGGGATTTTTTGTTATTTTCAGATTTCCCTCCTATATTTAGCACAAATTCACATACGACATCGTATTCAGTAAAGACCAGAATTCAACTCGGTACATGATAATGGCGAGTGTTAAAATCGAAGTATGTATGCAAAGTGTCACAAGGTTTCTTGAGGATTGCGAAGATCTTGACTTACACCCAACACAATTTCAAACACTGCCGCTTATGTAGGGGCAACAAGGGTAGAGTACCTAGCACCACAGAGCACCTATGTGGTTGCCTGTGGGTTGCACGTGCTCCGACGAGATATTTGAGGAACAAACGTTTCACCGGGAACGCAATTGCTGAGTTTCTATTAGTTTTTTTTAAATTATTCATTAACATTTCTACAATACATGTAAGTTTGAGTTTCCAGTAGTCTCGCGCCCATTCTTTGATGATATGGGCGGTACCACTTCGCAATTTTTTCGATTGAAACGACCATGTTATTACGTCCATCATATTCAACGGAATTTTAACTTGTTTTGGAGAAGTGCACAGTCGAATCTATTTTTGCTTATGGCCTACACGGAGATTAAGAGTGACGATGTCCGAATTGACAGGGAGCACAAAGAAAATGAACATGCGGAGATCTTGACGGGGTTGCACGTCAGGAAATTCGAGTAGACCCTATTTCTTTCGCTTCATTGTTCCGCAAAGCAGCGCAGGTAATAATATTAAAATAAAGTTAAAATGTTGCTAAAAATTTATGGTACTCAATGTTTTTCAATTTTTTCTTTCATGTAAAGTATTACAAATAAGGCTAATATAATTCAAACACAGCAAGTTCAAAGTGCCTGTGGTGCATACCAGCGTTTATTTCGATAGCCAGGAACAGTAGTCATTTCAAACTTGTATAAATGAAACATATCGTAATCAGCAATCAAAATTTCTTTAAGTAAAGAAGCAAAGTAAATTTTACTACCATCCATCAATCTATTAGCCAAATTACAAAAAATACTCATTTTCGAAAAATTCAACATGACCTTTTTTGAGGATTGTATTTGATGAACATATTTCATTAAAAAAATGTATATTCACTATTGAAGTTGTAAGAAGAGGCAGACATTTTAATTTTTTCAGTTTTCGGAAAATTGCGCATATCAACCAACATGGAACCTACACCTTTCTCTTAAGCGTCCTTTAAGCTAAGGTCCTAATTTAATCAAAAACATTTGTGCAACTTTTTAAGAAAAAATGTTAAACGGTAGACTAGTTTTCCGTCCACTTTGCTGGTGTGATGGGGGAAAACTAGTTTTTATGTATGTGTATTTGGACGTTGTATTATGTTGACAAAGGCATATTTTAGCCCAAAGTTGTGTTTCTTTACTTATATTTATTTTTCAATCATTGATATGTAATTACCATGGGTTGCCTGAAGAAGAAATCAAAGGATGATTTCGAAACGTCGCGCATTTAAGTCCATTAATAAAACAAAAATGTGATATGTTGTCTATAAAAAAATTGAAGCTGTTTTTTGTTTATAAATCATATATAAAAGACAACCTTTACAAAATATTAACAAGTGTTCTAAGATGAAGGTTTAAGATGTTTTCGTGCCTGGGTCAGCGTTCTAAGACGCAGAAAATAGGTCTGGCAAATCCGGGTTCAACCTTCCACACATGTCCCCCACTTATCCTTCATATGGGACTGAATTTTCTCATAAACTACCAAAAAACATCGCCTTTTCTTAGCGTGTGATATACATATGCAAAAGATTAGAAGGATTAAAAAAATTGTAACTAAATTCCAAAATCAAAATATTACTGGGTGCTGCCACAATCTATAGAAATGTATAATGAACACTAATATACGTGCATAGAACTGTTGTAATAATTTTTAAAGTATATTTAAATCTAAGGTGATATCAAGGCCGGAAAATGGTTTATTTTTTTTAACTGTCACCCAGTTGTCGAAAAAATCAGAAAAAATCCACAACTATTTGTGTTTTAAGAGAAACGTTTGAGATTTTTTTCGAACCTGTTCCATGTTTCTAAGACGCAATAAAAATTGTTTTTTGTTATTTTTTTTCAAAAATATTTTTTGTGTTTGAACTTGTCTTAGAAAATATCAAAAAATATTTTTCTTTTAAAATTGTCTTCTTCTTTATCATATATTTTTTCAGTCAGATAAAATAGTGTTAAGTTGTCCCAAAAATTTAAAAAAAAGTTTTCTGTTCTAGAGGGGTGTGGGTGATGGGACGGGAGCTAGGAAACCTTTCAAAAATATAATTTTAATGTTAGATTTATAATGTAACCACTCATACGTCATTTAGTTTAGGGGAACATTTTACCATCTTATCCGGGGATAAGATGGTATATACTTTGTTGTTACCAGGGCCTGGAGTTTTTCTGCCGGAAATTCGTACCTTTTTCCCGCAGCATTACATAAAGTCTTCTCCACTGCGTAAGCGGTAGAAGGTAAAAATATATTGTAATATGCGAAAAAGAACCTGGAAAATTTATATTCTGTCATGGAAAACCGGGAAAAAAACTTGAATCCCAAAATGCCAGATCGCTAGTCACCCTAGTCAGGGATGAAGATTGAAAATGAATGTTAACAGTTCTTGTTTATACAGCAACAATGCACATTTTTGCACACATTTAAAACAAAATATCCAGTTTTATTTACAAATTTAATAAACTTGATAATAAAAAATCTTCTATGCTTTTTTTATATGTAAATGAATCTAGGTGTTCATTTCCTATACACTCATATTGCGTTCTTCCATTTCTATTTATTCAGATATCATAAGAATGTGTCTCGATTCCATACTGTGGGCTCTGTAAACGTGTAAATTCTTCAGTATCAACTCAGTAACAGTTTTAATTTGAAATATTTTAATTGTCTTCACAAATTTTCAAAATTTAACATGATGCTAAAAATTGAATGAGGAGTAGTCTGGATTTTGAAGTCAGTGTATATTTTCCATGTTTATGGTGACTCAGAAAATTATCGTTTCTTTACAATTTAGCTCATTTAGAACTTTTTCGCTTAGTTTCATTTGGCATATTTCAATATTTAGGCAAAAGTTTTGAAAAATAAATTAAAAATAGTTTTTATGAAATTTATTAAAATTTATGTATTATCGCACGCAGAATATGTTAGAAGTAATTGAGTAAAATAGAAAAAATAATTCCTCTGAAGTTATAGTACAAAAGCTCTTTGAAACGGAGGAACAGTAAGTTCTACTTTCCATAAACGAAGGAACATATGCCATTAATACTGTACAACTATACTAGTGGAGGGCACAAAATTGAAATTGGTACTATAAAAATGTCTGACCAAGAAAGTACTTCATTCTACGGAAGATATGAAGATAATTTATGCCTCCCCTCGTGAATTTTAAACAACTAAACCTGATTCAAAAACAAATAATTGAATAAGGAAAATTAACACTCTCCCTGAGACTTATTGGAGACTCAATGTAATGTCAGGTATGATGCTGGCAAGAATTGAACCCTCACAGTCCAAGGACCACGAGTAAATTTATTATTATTATTATTATTATTATTATTATTATTATTATTATTATTATTATTATTATTATTATTATATGAAATAATAAGGTTGTGGTTGGTCTGATTAAGATGACCCAATCACTGGGTACCTTAGCATTGGATTTTCTTTTTGATTTTTACTCAATTTCACTATAGACTTTGTCATTGTGAGGAAAGTATTTCATGATAACATTAGAATATAGTGTTATTTTTCCCTTTCAAGAAGATCTATTTCAAAGTTTAGTCACTGAAGTATTCTCATCTCATATCTCAAATTTGCATTTTTTGGACTATGGTTATTTTGTGTTTAGTTGAATCGAATTTTAATTTAATTAATAAAGGTGTTTCATGATGCGATCATTCAAACTGAAACCGGCGTGCTGACTCCTGTCTCAAGTGACCAAAAGGCGAAGAAACATGTCAACTTGTAAACGCGCATTGTGGACTTCCAAGAGAAGTCACTATTTTTAAAGTCGTGACTTTCAAGTGTTGTGGGCACATGCCATGGCTTACGCCATCGTCAAAATGAGTCTTAACGGCGTCTTCATAGGAAGCGGCTATTTTTCCGAGTGCGGGATGTTTGAAATGCATGATCTTAGCTCCTAATTTATGCCAAGGAGAGCTTGCAATTGTTTATTACAGGTTATGCGCCAAATTTGAACAAACATTAGAGCATATGTGGTAGCACGGAAATGTTTAATGTAAACATTTCAATAGACATTATTACCCTTTTTTCTTAGAGTAAATTACTGTACGAATGCTGAGTTACCCCGAAAAACACATTTTCGAGAAAAATGTGAAATCACTTAAATTTTGGTATAATTGACTCTTTATAATTAACCGTCAATAGACAATTGCGCCAAAGTGAATTTGTTATGTCTCTTGAACTCATGCATTTCACAAATTGTATTTTACAAAAATATTTTATTTTTACTTAGAAGAGAAAGCATTGTAATCGCGCGCCGGAAAACGGCGAATTTTAAACGGAAAAACTTATTACCGGGCCCTCACAAGGAAAAAGTGGATAAATTTTGTTTCTATTTGTAGTAAATTATTCTAGCACATTGTGTCGTTAGAAGCCGTATTTTTGGGTCCTTGATACCGAAACATCAATTGTCGGCAAGACGTTTGTCCGTCTGTGATCGTTAGCTCCTAAACCGTTCAGCCGATTTTATCCAAAATTGATATTCCCCGTTGGATCCAAAAGAACTTGTGGTACTGCGGGTTTGAATCTTTGGGGGTACTAACATGAAGCCTCAATTACATTTTGAATTTTTTCTCAAAATGGTTCCAAAATTTCGGATTGAACTTAGCTCCTGTATAGGGCAAAGGACACTTCAAATAACGGCACGGAACTCATTTTCTTTCAAATTCCTGCTTTTTCGAAATTTGCATATTTGAATTTTTTTTCGGCGTTAAAACTTTCTCCATTGATAGAATAAGAGACGCTTAAAAGAGATGCACTAGTCTCATTTTCGTTGAAATGCTTGAAGTTTCGAAAATTCCAAATTTACAAATTATGCGAGAAAGACGAGGCTATTGAAGCTCTACTAGTTCTATTCAAACAGAAAACTCGTTTATTTATGCTCAGAATTTGAGAGAGTCATTTTATCCCTTTAAAACCACAGAAATGAAAAATATATGAAATGAATATAGTATATTTCGTCATCCCTTAATAAATACTCTCCAAAATTCAGCAAAAGGGGAAAAGTTTCCTTGTGATTGGCATTTATACAAGGTCGGGAGAATAGAAAGAAAATATAAAATTGATAAAATTGTGATTTATTAGATAATTATGTCAGAACAAGAAGGTAATGACCTAGAAAACTAGATCACAGCGGATTATACGGGGTATGGCGCTTAAATCCAGAATCCACCTAAATTTAAGGTGGCGTTTGTGAAATCCTTTTGCTCGTGGTAAAGTCATCTAATTGGTAAAGTTGTACTGAGCATATTTTCATTTCTTAAAGATATCGCTTCATCCATGGATCAAAATGAAGCACCTATTGAAACATTTTTAGATCTTTCAAACGTTTTTGACGTCATTGTTCACAACTAGGGAAATTTAATGAAATATTTTTTCTTTGCACTTTGGTACAGTACCGTTTAGAATATATTTTAATTTTATGTTATGAGAAAAGAAAATGACCAATTTTTATTGGGCATTTT
The DNA here is from genome assembly GCA_011170035.1 of Teleogryllus occipitalis. Lineage (NCBI taxonomy): Eukaryota > Metazoa > Arthropoda > Insecta > Orthoptera > Gryllidae > Teleogryllus > Teleogryllus occipitalis. The sequence continues at coordinate 392,599 of BLKR01000649.1, read as the reverse complement.
TTGCATTTTTCATCGATTTCAACGAATGTCATTTTTTACCATTTCCCGTCACTTAAAGCTTTAAAGCATTTTTCGCAGATTTCATCGATTTTAGCACAATTTTAATGGTACTTGCTTCAGTTAATACGTAAGGGATGCAGAATTTCGGAGAATCCTTTTCGACTTCTCAGAAATTATGTCAGTCGTTGTATGTAATGTTGTAATCTAAGGTTCCTGGGACGCCCATCAGCCTCATTGACGGTTAGGTCGATTTTGCGATAATTAAAGATAGAGATTTCATGGTGAACCATGATCCAAAACAAAAATGTGCAGTGCCTCTAACCGGGAGGTTCTAGGTTCGAGTCCTGACGGCGGCAGGATTTTCGACTCTAGCTTTTCAGCTAGGTCGAATTCAGCTGCTGTCTGGAGGAGAATTCTAGCGGCCGGCTGCTCTGATCGGTAGTTTTCCGTGGTTTCTCCGATCAACACCAGGCGAATGCCGGAGCAGTACCCTACCAAACGGGCCACGGACCGCGCGCGATCTGTCGTTCCTCTTCCTTGTCCTATCCTCTCCCCTTACACACACACTTACACTAACATGCACTACACTACCACATATTTCGGGAGACCGGTCGGGAGCTTAGAGCTTGTCCCGGCTGGGGCGGTGCCCCTGGGGCTGGTGGGAGAGTCCAGGTTAGAGGGAAGCCCCACTAGCCGACGGTAGGTCGGCGCCGGATCTCGCCATCCAGCGGGGGAAGATCACCGCCATCTCCCGAGAAAAACATGCACTACACTAACGGGACTAATGACCGAAGTAGTTGACGCGCCCGGAGACACGAAAAAATCAATCAAAAACAAAAAAATGTGGAAGCTGAATTCGAGTGAACGAAAGGAAGAAGCCACGATTACGGGTCAATTCATTTCAAGTAGTTCAGAATTTAATAAATTGGTCGCACGACCATCTCGAAAAAGTTTCATACTTTGTTCATAAATTCCATTACGTTTTGGCTGTTCAAAAACATTAATTTTTTAAAATCAAATCTCGTTTAAAAATAAAGGCCATTTTTGATTTATACCGTGCGCCATTGTTACCGTATGTAGACATTTATTCGTTTCTAAATTACTCAGCGCTGAGTTGTTCTAGCATTTTGGAATAAATGGCAATGAATTTGTATACTCTGGCCTATAAATCAAAATATTATTTACATACCTTGCGTGTTCTTATTTGGGAAATATTTGCAACCTATCGAACGCGAATGAGTCAATTTCGATTTTCAGAGAATAATTTCTCAGAGAAGGAATAGAATCGCAGCCATATTTTTTTCTGTGCGTTAACACATATCAGTATAGATAATTTCTGTAAAATATCAATGATAAGCTACTTACCTCTTGAAAATTACATCCTCGAAGCTTTCCTTTTTTGTAAATCATGTAAATTGCCCTCTTCTTTTACCAGGTCTCTTGCTAATTTGAAATGCATTGCTTACATTCGTTCGTCTCCAAGAACTGATAATTTTTATTTTGTTATTATATTATATTATATTATTGTATTATTTTGTTAGCGACAGCACATTTATTTTGTAATTTTTCTATCGGATCATCGTACTCTGTTTGTAAATTTTGAGTATTATCTGGAGTTGATGTCGTAATTCGTTTTTCAAATGAAACTTAGTTTTTTTAATTAGTTGTGGAAACTTTATCCATTTTTCTTTTTAAAGCTACAGATCATTTTTCTTCTTGCAATCTTTTGATTTTACATGTAGGCGATAATCCTCAAATGACACAGGGTGAATCTCAGTTTTTCATAGTTTCTGAGGAGTTACAGAATTCTTTATCCGTACTTCCATCATCTGTATTGTGAACAATAAGCAATTTAGAATAACATATTGGGCACAATGATTTTCCTTGTATAAAATTGACCGAAACATTTTTATTTTTGTAATAATGAGCCAAAGTGATTTCTATCAATCCTTTTGTTCTTTCGTTACAGGCATTTTATGAATTTTACAAGGATCTGAACGCGACTGGCCATACAGATGAAATTTTTTAAAGTATTTTATCTCATGGTACTTATAAACAGATGTGATATTAGAGATAATTCTTAACGAAAACAACACATTTTCTTCTTCACCAAAATATTCTGTTGACTTAATGTCCTTAGGAAGAACTCCATAAACAGTTTTATGGCAATCTTCATTAGTAAACTCACCTATACAACACTGACACTCCATTTTCATCAACGGTCACACAACTGTACACAGAAACCTCAGGAACATAGAAACAGCGTCACGTTTCGATGGAAAGGGAAGGTAACAATGAAGCCACAAACTCATACACGCTTCAGAAGCTTGAGCGTTCTGCAAAGCGTGTTAATCCTCGGCTCATCTTGTTGGTTCTGTCAGAAGCACGAATCTCAGGTTGTTGATATTCTTAGTGCGGGGTCGAGTTTCGCAGTTGCTTTGAAGGCACCTTCTGACCCAATATCCTCTGATTCTTTTGCATTGTTTCTTAACTCAGTCGCAATCTCTACATCTAAGGAGTAAGGAGCGATCATCCGTATATCTGAGGAAACGTTTAGAAATAATAAGCACTTGAAAAAGAAGTGGAGCTCTTTATCCAAAAAAGTAAAGTTCCTAATCGATGAACACAGATATAGTTTATTCAACCAATTTTTAGCGCAAATTAGCCCCGGCTCACTTTCATTATGGACTACCATCAAAAAAGGTTACCAGAGAACAATTTAGAATACCACCATTAAAATCGGGCACCAACACTATTCAGATGAAGAAAAAGCGGAGGCATTTGCTGATCACTTCTTAAGTACCTTCAAACCCAATCCAATAGTAAACCATTCTTTTAATGAGGAACTTATAAACAGCGTGAAGCAAACTAAATACTCCGCTGATGTACGAACAAAATTCATAACCCCTGCAGAACGTACGCGCACAATCAAGACTCAAAAACAAAAGAGGCTGGGCACGGCCAAAATAACCAGTAAACTATTAAAAGAATTACCAAAATCCACAATTGGCAGCAATAGCAGCGATATTACATGCAGCGTTAAGACTAGGTTACTAGTAATTGGAAAAATGCATTATTTATTCCAATAAACAAACCTAATAAATGTTCACAACAACTAGATAATTACAGGCCAATTAGCCTATTACCTTCATTACATAAAGTGTTTGATAGTCTAATTTATGTATTTTTATCTTCTTTAAACTATTTTTATATTAGCCAGTTTAGCATCTAACACCAAGATGACCTTATTTTCAAATCCTATATTACAAATAATTTTGTTTTAAAATCTAGTAATATTCAAAGTTATAAACGAGGCAACATATTTATTAATGATAAATTGTTGCAACGTTATGTTTAATTATAACGAAGCGTAATTTATTATTTTCAATCACAGTAGATTTTAGTTGAAAATGGCTTCAAAATAATTTGAATACTACCTGTCACAACTCATCCCCAATGTGACAATGAAGCCTTATTTTGCTGTTTATAAATTAGAGCAAGAGAGATTTTATTACAAGAGATATTTAATTTTTGAAATAAATCTGAAAGTTGAAATTTTTACTGACGTTTGGTATCATAGCGTTATACTACGTGTGCAATTTTCAGATTTTTATCTGGTCCCTCAATAGACATTACAGTTGAAAATTTGGAAAAAATCGAAAATTCCAATTTTTAAGAGGATGTAATATTTAAGTGGTAAGCAGGTTACCATTAATATTTTACAGAAAGTAACTGTACTGTTATCTGTAAACGCACAGAAAAAAATACGGACGTGTTCTGTTGAAGTGTTGATGCATGAATTCGTGCGGTTCTTAAAATATTTTATTTTATGTCATAGTCTATGACCTTCTCCCAATGTTCAGGTAGCAATTCAATGTCTCGCCTATACGAACTCATTTGGTTTTTAACCGGAAGAAATTGATTAGTCATTGTTCAAGAAAAGCTGCATCAGGAAACACTTGATTGATTGATTTTTTCGTGTTTCCTGGCGCGTCAACTGCTATGGTCATTAGTCCCGTTAGTGTAGTGCATGCTTTTTTCTCGGTAGATGGCGGTGATCTTTCCCCGCTCGATGGCGAGATCCGGCGCCGACCTACCGTCGGCTAGTGGGGTTTCCCCCTAATTAGGACTCTCCCACCAGCGGGGCACCGCCTCAGCCGGGACAAGCTCTAAGCTCCCGACCGGTCATCCTGAATATGTGGTAGTGTAGTGCATGTTAGTGTGTGTGTGTGTGTGTAAGGAGACCGTGGTCCGCGCGGTCCGTGGCCCGTTTGGTAGGGCACTGCTCCGGCATTCGCCTGGTGTTGATCGGACAACCACGGAAAACTACCGATCATAGCAGCCGGCCGCTAGAATTCTCCTCCAGACAGCGACCTAATTCGACCTAGCTGAAAAGCTAGTGTCGAAAATCCTGCCGCCGTCAGGACTCGAACCTAAGACCTCCCGGTCAGAGGCGCTGCAGTGAAATCAGTTTCTGCACTGCAGCACCTACCGCTCCCGGTGGAAACACTTGACCCTGAATGTGGTTAGAATCAGAGCGGAAAAGATGAAAATCTGAGGCGAGGTCCGGGAAATGCGGAGGATGAGGAAGTGGTTCCCAGCCAAATTCAGCAATCACACCTTTGGTCAATTGCGCTGTACGTGGACGGGCGTTATAATGAAGCAATAATATTGGTTGTTTTAGTCTTTTGTTGTCAATAGCAACAGCAAGCCGTCTTAGCTGCTCACTATTCACAGCAAAGGTAATCGTTACGTTGTTCGGCAGGAGTTCATGGTGAAGAATGTCATCTTTGTTCTACCAAACACACAACATGATTTTCCGTGGATGGCCACCATCCTCGACACGGGGGAGTTGCTGTTTTCGATGGGCAGAGCAACTCTTGCCTCCTGTTGGCATACAGGCACTATTTCTCGTCACCGGTGACAATGTTCGAAAGGAATGCTCTATACCTATCACAAGCGAACCGGTGCCGGACAAGCAAAGACAAACAGGGGTTTACGGTTGAATTTTGTTAGTCACGTAGCACATGAGGTACCCTTATATCGAATTTCTGTACCTTAGCCATCGAATGCAAATGGCGTACAATAGTTAACTAATCACATTAAAAAAAAACTTGCGCCATTTACCGCATTGTTTGACGAGGATTCTCATGAAGTAAGACATTCAAGCGATTTTCGTCAAAATCTGAAGGTCTTCCAGAAAGTGGATCACCAGACAAGTGAATCGTCGTGCTCAAAAGCGGGAAAATCATTTATGTGCTGTTATTTTAGTTATTTCTTCATTCCTGTAATTTTTACAAATTGTTCTCGCAGCTCGTGCTGCACTGGATCCTCGGTTAAACTCAGAGTAAAATGTGTTGGAAATGCTCACTTTTCTCAACTTGACATTCCATATTCGTATGTCTAAAATGTATACAAATAATAAGTTCACAATCAAGAATACCTCTTTCACAACACAAACTCATTGCATTGAAACACCGAAACAAGGGAATAACAACGAACAACCCCTTCACGCCGCATTGTTGCCAACCCAAAACAATACCGCACGAACGTATGCATCGACCTAATAATAATAATAATAATAATAATAATAATAATAATAATAATAATAATAATGATGATGATGATGATGTGGTGATGGATTGGGTGACTGTTAAGAATCTATACACTAGAGAATATGCAGGAGGATTTAAATTTTTTATTCCGTTTTTAAAGATTTCTTAAGATAATGAACAAGTGATGAAATGGTACATTTATGTGTCACAATAAATTTATCCATCCAATTTATAAGTTGATTCATGTTATTTTATTTGCATTAATGGGAGCCATGAAAATCATGGTATAAATTAAGTATGTTAAAAAATGATAATTTTTGGTTGGATTGTAATTTTAAAATGTGTAATACTTTCATATCAATATACAATCTGGAGACTATTCCCTCATACGCGTAAGCTGATAAGCTGAATGATCGTTTTCTGACCAGTCGGGTGAGAAATAACGAAATTTGGGGTTGTTGCAAACACTACGATCCATTGTTTTCTATTTTATTCGCATTATCTTTCGAGTGTAGTTTTTACTTTATCGATGAAACAAGATGCTTTAGTTAACGAAAGATGTTTTTACGGACAGTTACACTATCAATGTCATAGCTACAAACAACTAATGTCGCAGCAGAAGAAACCAGGTGCATCGAAGAAAAGAAAAAAAATGCATTCCGGGTTTAACCTGAATGAGAGCATTCGTTTCACAATCGAAGGGAATTTTTTTTTACCCTAATTACTGTCTGTCTTGTGAACAATCTTCATACAATTTTTACTAGAATAAATAATTTATTGTAAACGTTTTCTTCATAGGGCTAAAACATGACGATTTTTAAAAAAAATCCTTGCGCACCCTGCTCAAATTCCTTGCGCACAGGCGACATTCGTTTCTTCTAGTTAGTATGTACTCATTATTATAGTGTGTATTGAAATATTAAATCCATTATAATAATTGTCGTTGAGTATTTTTTTTTCTTGCACTTTCAGAAAAAGAGAACATTGAAAATAAATATACTGATTAGAAGTCTTAAATTGCCGGCGTCGTTAGCCGAATTAGTTTAGTCGTGAAGTCACGAAGGTTAGGCGATTTCGAGACTCGCGGGTTCCTGGTTGGGTGACCGGCTGAGAATCCCGGGATCTAACGGCGTCGAGCACCTGGTCGAAGAGATGAGTCTGTCTGCGACATGACGAGATTTGAACGAGATATAGTAATTACTTCCCATTACTAACGGACGATTACTGCAGGGAAAGCGCTCAACGCCTAACAAGGGTTAAAGAGGCGCGTTTTATCAACGACGACGCAACAAATTAAAAATCGCAAATCGCATAAGTTTGGAAGAGAGCTTCTTATTGACAATATTATAATTCTTCTAAAACGTAATAGGTGCAACTCTCAAGATGCATCCTTTTGAGTCATTTTCTGGGGTCATCTTGAGGCAGTTGGCTGAATGAAAAGAGTAAACACTTTAGGGGCTGTATTTTTCGTAGAACTCTTCCCAGAATGCCACGCGGTCGGCGTTGAGTTCCGTCTTCGGCCGCAGCTCCGCCCCGATTTCCAGGTAATTGTGCTCGTGCTCCGTGTAAGGTTTCCAGTGCGCGCCGAGGAGCGAATCGTCACAGGGCGTTGGGTTCCTGAAATGGACAAATTTTATTTAATTGCAAAACCCTGTTGATTGTGTAATGTGTGGAGCGAATCGTCACTGGGCGTTGGGTTCCTGAAATGGACAAATTGTATTTAATTGCAAAAACCTGTTGGTTGTGAAATCTGTGGAGCGAATCGTCATAGGGCGTTGTTGTTCCTGAAATGGACAATTGATCGGTATCTGATTTAATTGCGAAGACCTGTTGATTGTGTAACGTGTGGAGCGAATCGTTATAGGGCGTTGGGTTCCTGCACTGGACGTATTGTATTTAATTTATTTGTTAAAACAAGGTTTCAATATTTTAGTTTTCTAATTACGTTTTAAGTGATTGCCCGGAATTACGTGATGTATGTCTATCTCACCACTAAAAAGACATAATTTACGTTATAATAATGATTCATTATTCATTGATTTCCTTGCTTGTTATATCATATACTACTTTTTTTCCAACGACTGGTTTTTATCGCCAAGTATGTTGCTGTTGACATTGTTTATCTGCTTAGAGAAAGTTGCTGTAAACTCAAGTATTTAGAATTACAGTTTTAAGCAATAATTTCAAGGGTCAGGAGATATATCAGAATTTCTCCTACGTACTTTTCTACATCGGATCTGATTATCATAAAAAGTAATTCGAAGAGTATACTTGAATTTAACGGTTCCACTTCCATTGTACTGTTTTGATATGGCATCATTCTGCTTCCTAATTTTAAAAATTCCATTTGCATCTTGGAAAGGACACCAAAAAGATTACTATTATTATTATTATTATTATTATTATTATTATTATTATTATTATTACTGTTACTATTACTATTATTTTTACTAAACATCTACACGCAATGCGGTATTCTCTTTTCTTGGAGTTACGTCGATGTATTGCTAAGTGCTCTACGCGCAAACGGTCGGACAAAATTTAAAAATCTTTGTTTAGGAAAACATAATTAAATGGAATTGGTGGAATACTATTTTATTATCGTTTATACTTTGGAATTAGAATGACTCGGGTAGCCGAAGGCGGTTTAAGTCGAAAGCATCGTGGGGCTAATAGGTTAGTTTATCCTACAAAAGATGCTATTGCAGGTGGCATGGACTTAATTCTAGTAACGTACTTATACAAGTGATTTCAATTTAGCCTCCCGCTCCTGTTTAATGTGCTAAAACAACAAATATATTCGAGCGGTTGGGTTTAGATCGGAGCCAGTCCTCCTGTCTCTGCAGTGCCTCTGACCGGGAGGTCCTAGATTCGAGTAACGATGATGGCTGATTTTCGACGCTAGGTTCAGTACCGTCAGCGTAAAAACGACTCTGACAGTTCTCTCGCCACGTGCTGTGGTACGTCATGTGACCTGCTCTGAAGCAATCAGCTTGCGAGGATTTGTTTACTTTCTCACAACAAGAGTTCAGCGTTGCCGTTCAACTAACCCACACGAAGTCGCTCGAGAAGCGCGCAGATCCCTGTCATTGGCAGTATCAGTGCGAATGAAATGTGCCTTTGCCGATGCGTGCTAGGCCAGTTGGTGTGTGGCTTCCGAGCGCCGAGTGCATTGCTCCAAGGTTGAGAGTATTGCGAGGGCTACGCTCCGTACATCGCGCAAACGTCGAGTAGTGTTAAAGAGCCAGGATCGTGAGTTTTTGTATGTTTACGTGAATATTTCGAGGCAGAACAGGTGAACGGCGGAATCTTATTACCTCTCGACAATGTTGTGGGTAGAGTTGCGGCTGCACTGCAGACAGGCCCAATAGAGAACAAAGCCACACGGTGCTGACGCATCAAGTTTTCACGCGGTTTGGGCGAATAAGCTTCGGTTGTGGCGAAGATTATGAACATGATTTCAAGACGTGACATCGCCCGCCGGTAATTGTTAATGTTTAGAGATTTCACTTATCTCTCATGTGTGTGGTGCCATGTGCGTAGCAATAGCGCATCGAACTGTCAGAGTTGCTTTTACGCTGCCAATACTGTTGATCGGAAGCATCCTCTTCGTGGAGGAGAATTATAGCGGTCGGCTGCTCAAATCCGTAGTTTTCCGTGTTTTCTCCGATCAATACCTCGTGGATACTTGAAAAGTATCCTAACAAACGGATAGCGGACCGCGCGCGATCTACCCTTCCTTTTACATTGTTCTTTTTGTCTCCCATTACACGCATGCTTACATGGCACTACACTACAGGGGGACTGGTCAGGATCTTAGAGCCTGACTACTTGTCCTGGCTGGTTCAGTGCCCCATTGGAGGGAGACCTGGAGTGGGAAATCTCTCCGCAAGCCGTCGTGTAGGCCGGCGCCAGATCACACATTCCTTCGGGAGAGGAATACCTCTAATGTCCGCGATAAAACATTCACTACACTAACGAGATTAACGATCATAACAGTTGACTTGCACGGAAACATCAGTCAAATGTATTCGATGATTTCTTGTTGATTGATTATTAAGTGATTCTGAGGCGCGCCAACTGGGAAGGTCATTCGTCCCGTAAGGGTAGTGGATGTTTTCATGGGAGATGGAGGTGATCTTCCCCCGCTGGATAGCGAGAATCGGCGCCGACCTACCGTCGGCGTTCTCCAACCAGGTATCCTCCACAAATGGGGCACAGCCCCAGCTGGAACAAGCTGTAAGTTCCCGATAGATCTCCCGGTATGTGTGGTAGTGTAATGTATGTAAATGTATGTGTGCGTAAGTAAGAGGTGAGGATAGGAAAGGGGAAGGAAAGATCACGCACGGTACGTGGCCGGTTTGTTGGGGTATTGCTTCGGCATTCACCTGGTGTTGATCGGAGGAACCACGGAAAACTACCGATCAGAGCAGCCGGCCACTCAAATTCTCCTCCAGGCAGAGACTGAAAACGACCTAGCTATAAAGCGAGTATCGAAAATTCTGCCACCATCGGGATTTGAAGCAAGGATCTCCCGGCCAGAGACACTGCAGTGATATCAGCTGATGCCCTGATCCACCTTTCCTGATTACTTTCTTGTGTACGTACCCCGTTCGAGCGAAGTTCGCCCACAGCCGAAGCATTCTCTGACGGGCCAACACTGCTGTTGAATTTTGGGGAAGCTCTGGATCCCAGCGATTCGTGTAAAACAGGTAACCATTTTCGTCAGCATGACAGGCACCTGCAAGCAGAATATTATTACTATGACTAAGTGGATTTCTAAAAACATTTTGGAAATAAATAAGGTATTTTGTTTATATCGTTGATTTGAAAAATCTAATAAGTTTTCCCGTGTATGTTAATACAATTTTTTAGTCAAATAATTTATATTTGCGAAAACACTGGATTGAGTGTTTAAAAAAACAAAGTAATTTAGTAACATTGAGACCGTTGGTGAAGGGTTGCCTCAGGGCAATGTTTACACGATTGCGAGCAGCTAGGATATTTCCCAACCATTTCTTTGGGGGACGAGTATATAGTATTCGTGATTAGATTTTTTCTACGATATTATGCGATCCATTGATGTTATTCGAAAAAGTTAGCGTGAGAATATCAACATAGTCGAGTAAATGTTACTGGATTTGTGATGTGACAAATGACGCGCAAAATATGAAAGTCCGGGGTAATGATATAAAGTGATCTTGGTCAAATAAATCACGCGATTTTATACTTTTCGAGGCGGTTGAAAAATGTGAATTCATGATTTTCTAGGTGACAAAGTAATATTCTCTATTATTTTTAGAACATGAAATGGAACTACCAGAACATTATAAACAAGCGTCAAAACATGTTTTTGTTAGACCTTGAAGCATTTATGAAGGGAAAAAATGTTTACCGATGTTTTAGACGCACTTTTGCCCATTATCGGTGTTTATAATATTGCAGGGATACTTCAGTGTAATTATTGAAATCGCAATTTCAGGGGTCTTTTCTGTTGAGTTGGGGCTTTTATGGAGGATATATGTGATTTGCAACTTGATTCAAGAACAGATCACGAAAGGCAATGATAATTCACAGGAACATTGCGTCACATGCAACTCATTTCGGGTGAGCAATGGTATTACATTGTATTTTCCTATACAATCTGGAATATCAGATACCATTATTTACATTTGAACGCGTCACATATTAAAACCTCTCAAAAATTCACAAAGTTATTGTTAGGAATTACATGTCTGCGATGGTCTGACAAGTTTGTTTTAAACGGGTGGTAGTGTCGCACTTGGGATAAAGTTACAGATAGTGAACAGCCGGATTGCACTAGTTAAGATAACTTTCTTTGCACAGAACTACAGGCGGACGACCGGAACCAAGGTAAGAACGAGAGTCAGGAAGTACTATCAGAAGGCTGGAAGCATTCTTTATTTTAAAATTATATTCACAACCTCTTTAATTATTTGGCTTTTGTGATATAGCTCCGTGAGATTATTCTTACCATGTTCGTTCAGTTTCCATGCCAACTTTAAGAAATTAAGTTGGTCATCGACCATGAAGTAGTAGAGGTAGACTGGTGCTTTTGGAGTTTTCGCCAAGTGCTTCACAGCTAAATCAACACCTTCTCCAAACTGGATATCGGAAAACATCTAAAAAACAAGCATAATCCAATGTGATTGAATTAATCTTGTGGTATAGTTTTATAGTGTTGTAATAGTGGTAAAGGACACCTTATGATACAGAAAGTGGTAGTTTAGGAGAATTAGTTTTCTTCTGTGAATATAAGGTGTCAAAAAAGTCTAAAACAAATTATTCATTGAGATATCAGGTGTTTAAGATATAGTTTCTTAAAACAGTTTTCATTCATTTGTGGTTGTCAAGAACGTACTGTATAGGCAAAAAAATGATGGCACTCTATGAGAAGTATCTATCCATTTCAGTTTTGGTGATTATCTGTAGGGTTATGCTATATCGGAATCATGTAATTTAAACATGCAAACGTGAATAGTTACAATAAATTCGCAAACTCGGCTGTAAATATGTAAGAATGCTACACGAATGTGAGTGGGAAGTGAATTTATGTCCGTGTGAACATGCTGGGTATTGTAAATAATTTTGAAGGTAAAAGTAGACACGTAAATAATTTTAAAAGTTCATTCTAGAACCAACTTTGAACGGCCAGACCATGAACTACATGTACGTTCGTAATGAGTAATGTAATGAGTGTGCATAATAGTTATTTATGTATCAAGGGCGTTAAGTAGATGTTTTTGCCCTGAAGCCGACTTCCAAACACGAGAGCCCGTGGCCCAAGAGGTTGGAAGTCGCCTGAGGGGCAGAAATATCGAGTAACGCCCGTGGTGCATTCAAAACTTTATGGTTTACTAGTTCGTTGCTGAATTAAACGAGAACTCGAAACATTTTATAATTTTTCTTGCGTCTAAAGTGAAAAGATGATTGTAATAGTCATTTGTCAATATGATGACAGATAAACAAAACAGAATGTGTATCTAATTACTATGGAATAATCGTTATTGGACTGATTTATTCCTACAAAATGAAAGAATATTGTGAAGTTCTGGCGGAAATTCTCGCAAAAGCTAACAAAACTACGGGCACGTTTCCAATCAAATTTCGAATAATATATGAAAATATTTATGGTGTATTTGAGTTATATAACAGAGTGAATAACAGTGTAAATTGCGTTGATGAAATGGTACTTTTAGGTTATTTGCTTCTATTGCCAAAAGGAATTTAGAATGTGTCGTAACATTTCGAGAATGTTAGCCGATGTGCCTTATACATCTTATTACTACCAGTAGTACTGCTACTCAAGAAGCATATACTATGTCTTAAAAAAATTGATACGTAACAGTGAAATATGAGTGACTGGTTGCAATTATATATTCACGGGAACATTCCAAAATTGCAATTTTCATATCAATGAAGTAAATTAAGGTTTATAAGAGTTATTTTACTTAATTGAGCATTATGCTATTTATTTATTGTATTTGCTTGCATCGTAATTTTAATAAATATAATTTATAAAAATGTTGCATGTGTTGTATTGGTATTAGAGCGGGACATAAAGTATTCTGAAGACCCGAGGGCATAAAGAATTAGAAAGGCCCGCAAGGGTAACAAGGGTAAAGGCCCGTAACGATACGGTTACGTGTTTTGAGGTCCGTAAACACACAGCAATGAACTAATAAACCATAAAAAATTAACGATCAACTTATAGTAATTAACGAAACGAGTGTATAAAGAGGGGGATAATTGCATGAATGGTATGTTCAAGAAACGAGCGACGATAGAAGCGAGTTTTCTTATATACTATGAATGCAATTATCCCCCTTTATACACATGTTACGTTCAATATTTTTTCGTTTCCATTGACAAATAATTCAGATTAAATAAAATTCAACGCATCTTTTCCACCCATGGTGTGCATTTCATGACGTAGTATTACTTTTGAATAAGATCTAGTTTAGTGTGCCTTGCATTGTTTATGTTGCCACGAAATATTTGCAAATGGAAGAAACTGGACATATTTCTGATAAAATATAAGCTGACAAAGTCATGAAAACATTACTTCCCACGAAAAGTAAAGACAGGTAAGAGAGAGAATAAATATTGGGGGGGGGGAACTAGTCACTTCTGACACAGTTTTGGTAGAGCATACTTTTTAGAGCTGGTAAACACAACTGACGTTTACATTTTTTACATTCGACATTCTAAGACCAAACTTTTTACATGTAAAACATTTAATACATTTACGTTAAATATTTTATGTTGTACTATAAGTCAGCTATCTTAACGTTTACTTACCCAATTTAGTTTTATTCATTCGTTATTAATACGTAGTTGTAAGTACGTAATATGTGATGTACTTTTTTGTTCACGTTTCATGGCCGACTGCAGATACTGTTGCTTCGTGTGTGTTATAGTTTCTTAATTACACGATTTCGCTCCTTTTCTGAATTCTGATTGGTAGGTGTGAGTTTTTAATTGCACGCATGCTATTAACGTAGAGATAATTACCGATTTTTCATGGAATTAATGAGCATATTTAGTTAACTAAACGAAAAACTGAAGTAACAGTAAAACTTAGAATCATGCAATTTAAAAATGCCTCATTTTGTAGTTTACTACCAAAGAAAAACGCGGGCCTCTTGGGGCCCCGAAATCCTAGTTCCCAAGGCTTAGAACACACCCTTTTCAACTAACGCGCAATGGTAACTTGTGTTGCAGCTTAACATGTGCAGCGGATTGGAAACGCGTCTTCTGAGATTGAAACTAAAAAAACTCTACACATTTCGTCTTAAATCTGTTTGATGCACCCTGGGAGGAATCAATTCATCCAAAAATATGTAGGTTTTATGTCAATAGCATCTTATAAATTTACAAAACTGACAATTCTTTTTGGCGTATAAAACATAAAGAAGGGATTATCGCACCTACTCTATAACCGGTGCAGATACTTCTACAGGTTGACGTGAATGGACAACGCTTTTGAAATCAGCAGATCATATGCATAGTCTACGTTTCAGACCTTACAAAAAGTCTGTAATATAAATCAGTATTTTCGAGCTCATATTATTCCATATATTTATTGATAACATTTTCCTTCAAGTTTAAATCATCCACCCGATTCTCCATTTGTGGCTAATAACCTATAGGTGCATACTTTCAGTGAAAGTTGCAAAAATCATAGATCAACTTTTGAGAATGGGACTGAATGAAAAAAAATTGAAAGTGGAGCTAAAATAAAATCAATTAACTTCTAAAGCGTTAAGATTCTTTTTTATATTCTGGCATTTTATTGCTCGAAGAGAATCACGAGAAGTTGGCAAAGCACTTCTGACAAAGGAACTTGTGGGAACAAAGGAACAAGTATGAAACATATTCCACTAATTGGCAATTTCCTGTATTTTATGATCCTCAGCAAAGAAAGATTAGGCATTGATGATTTTTATGACAGTCGAACGATTCGAGAAAAGAACTCCTTTTGCTCAATTCGGGCCAAATTGATAGCCCCATGGATGTGTGATTAAAATACAAACTAGTATGTTAGGAAAAGCGGGAATGGTCGCGTTCAAGCAAGGAATTCGCGTGAAAACATTGACATCTAGGTTCATCAAGGAAATATGAAATTGAAAAAACGTTATTTGAGTCATTAAAAAGAAAACGAGAGTAGTATCAATGAACCGTTTTTGTTTCTGCCCCCAGCATTGTAAATGTAACCGCTCCGTCAACATTTTCAACTTTCAAGAGGTCGACTAATACATTTTACTGAAAATAATTTAAAAAAAGGGTAATCATTCTTGGAAAACCAGCGAAGAGACAGCTTCCGATATTAGTATAAAATTGTAGAAGCATTCCAATGCCAAGCTTTTTAATAAAAATGCAAATTTCAAGTAATTTATTTATTGCCCTTTTTGGACCAGGAATGGTAGAAATAAAAAAAAAATCGTTTACATACAAAGTGAATTTTTGGTTATACATTTTCGCAGACGCTCTCGTGTGATTGGTTCTATATTGTCGGTATCCAAGAAAAGTGACAAAACTAAACTAGTAGTGCTATAACAGCACGTAATTTCTCGCTTCACTAACGATGACGTACTATTATAATACTTCACTTGTAAAACCTTTTTTTTAATTGTAGCGCATAATGCGCGAAAATTTAAACTAGTACACAAACCCAAATTCAACAATCCAAAACGCCATTCTATTCACCCAGTAAAGCTGGCTTTACACTAGCAAGAAAATAGGGAACAATATTATTTCGCAAGAAAAGTTGCCAATGTAAACATTGCGGCAATAAATATTTCTGATGTTGGCAATATTTCTTGCTAGATATTCCGATCGTAATGTAAACACCCGTGTTTCCATCCTCGGAAAGATATTGCCGGCTGTTGCTGGGACTAGAATTGGATTGAAGTCTGAGCAAGGTATTGCTGGAAGAAGCCAATGATGGCCACGGTCAGATGCGCTGGAAGTACGGTTAAGGTAGTGCATAGACGTATTATTTTGAATTGTTATATCATTTTTTTCGTAAAATGGGTGTGTGAAAAAGTTTAATAAAATAAATGAAGTAATAAATATTACAAATCCTTTATGGTTGATTATCGAATGGTTCAAATTTTGATTTAGCTACAGATGCTCCCTAATTATTAATTTTGTTATGTTAAAAATTATCAAGATTCCTAATCTAAGATTTTAAGATTAATGTATAATACATCAACATTATATAAAGGACATTTTAAAACTTTTTACTGAATTAATAATTGCGCTTTTTATAAATAGAAAATTACTTAGAACCCACGTGAATCGTAGTCCACGAAAAAATATTGAGGCTCCTGAACCGAATTTGCACAAGCCCCTTTCCCTTTCGTCTTAAAATACAGCCACATGTCTTCACAAAACGTCGTTTCTTTGCCTCTTCATTGAGCACAATAACTGCGACCACGACTCGCATCTTCTCCCTTCTACTAACCATGTCGGAGTGAGATATAACCTCACTTAAGTTGACGCGCCATTTTCCTCGTGGCATCACCAAGTACGGCAAGATAAAGTTCTAATGTAAAACGATCGGCAATATCTTGTCGGAAAGATCTTCCTCCCAACTTTCTGGCAACATATTGCCCCGTCTTGTTCTTGCTAGTGTAAAGATGACCGCAAGAAACAGCAACAAATTGCTGAAAGATGTTGCGGAAACCTATTGCTAGTGTAAAGCCGGCATAACAGCGTCCAGCAAAGAGAAGTTATTCTGAAAATTTCAAACTGCCGTGTTGCGGCGATCTCATTGTTGCAATACAGCCTGGTCACTCGTGAAAGATTGTAGCAAAATATTTGTGGGAAATTCGAATCTGCAATATCGAAAACACGAAATTACGCTAAAATACATTAAAAAACGTGCAAGAGCTTTCTTTAAAGAATTTAATTTTTTTCATCGCACAAAAGTGTCAACAATGTACTTTTACAATGTTGTTTTTTCTTCCTTGCAATTTTCAATATTACAGAGAGTTCGCCAAAAATGGGACGAACATAAATTTATTTACCGTTTTTTCTGCAAAAGGAAAAGGAAAATCTTAAGGGAAAATTTGGAGCGGTTTTAGAGGAAATAATTGTTTAAAATTGAAACTAAGATGTTTCACGCAAAAATAATTCATATTTTCGGAAACTTGTACTTGACGTTATTTCACGGTCTGTCTTCTAACAACTGTTTTTTAAAGAAAAAATGTCTCTCCAATATTATAGTGGAAGGAAAACGTATTATTTAATTTAATTTAAAATATTTGTAACACTATAAATTTTAGCTTTACGCACTTCTCGGGATAAACTTTAACTAAGCCAAGTCTGACACTCCTCCCCGCCTATAATATGCTTGAATCGGGTGCAATGTTTACTCTTCAGTTATTAATATACAGGTTTTGGAATTGAAGAAATCTAGGAAGGAACGAATATTTATTCATTTACTTCATTTTGCGGATTTCGAAATGTAAAGGAACTTTCAGGTACTATATTTTTGTTACAAAAAATCATACTCGAAATCTTTCGTTTATGAGCTATTTTTTATATAAAAGAAGTAATAATGCGCCGTTGATCCAACAATTTTTTGCACAAGTCTGTTAAATTTGGTTCTGTCTGACCTCACTCAGCTATACATAGACTTCTCCTTCCGACTTAACCATTTCCCCGTCGACTAAACAGTCTTAAAAATGCATAAAATAAAATTAAAATAAAATCATTTACCTTCGACCATCTAAGAAAACTATTTCTACATTCAAGAGGTGTGTATGGACATGTTCTCTAAAATTCTGTTTAAAATGTTTACCATTGTGTGATTATCTTGAAATGAGTATCGACAGTAAAACAGGAAAACTGTCGGACACCACTCCAACCGGAACAAACTCTACGCTCCCGGCTGGTCTCCCGGCACGTGTGGTAGTGTAATACTTGTGTAAGAAAGGGTTGAGGATAGGACAAGGGAGTGAAGGAAAGATCGCGCTCGGTTAGAGGCTCGTTTATTAGGGTACTGCTCCGGCATTCGTCTGGTGTTGATCAGAGAAAACTATCAATCAATGCAGTCGGACGCTGGAATTCCCTTCCAGACAGCGGATGATTTCGACCCAGCAGAGTAGCTAGTGTCCGAAAATCCAATTGTCGGGACTTGAACCCAGGACCTCCCAGTCAGAGGCACTGCAGTGACATCAAATGATGTCCCGAGCACACCTAAGCCGGATTCAATTGCTGTCTGCAGGAGAATTCTAGCGGCCGACTGCTTTGATCTGTAGTTTTCCGTGGTTTCTCTGATCGAATGGCCAGGCGAATGAAGGAGCAGTACCGTAACAAACAGGCCACGGACCGCGCACGATCATTCCTACCTCTTCCTTGTCCTATCCTCACCCCTTACTCACACACATACACACTATCACACATGCCGGGTGACCGGTTGAGGACTCAGAACTTATCTCGGCTGGGGCGGTGCCCCATTGTTGGGAGATACCTGGTTGGGAGTTACACTAGTCGACGGTAGGTCGACGCCGGATCTCCCCATCCAGTGGAAGAAGATTACCGCCACCTCCCGATGAAAAACATGCACTGCACTTACGGGACTAATGATCTCGGTAGTGGACGCGCCCGGAATCTCTAACAATGAATCAACCAATCAATTCTAAGTCGGTAAATTCATAATTCGTTAACATTTTTACGTTGGTAATGACCAACGATCTGGGTACGGCCTCGGATCCATTTGTAGGCCGTTTCCTCGTGTGAGCTTGGCTGGGCATACGTACGTCGACGTAGCCGTCGCGCGTCGCCTCGCTGAGCGGCTGGCCGGCCATGTAGAAGCGGCGGAGCGCCGCCAGCGCCTGCGCGTTCTTGGGGCTGTCTGCCGGCAGGCGCAGCTCAGGCAGCACGTTCTGCTCCCACGCCGCGTCCAACACGGCGCCCACGTCCTTATCGCGGTAATCTTTGACTGGAAGAAACCGCGCGAGCGTTCTTAACAAGCGCTTGCAACACTGCGAAAATTGGGTTTTGTTAATACAAGCTAGTTTTGTATTGTAATGGACTAGCGAAGTACCCGGCGTTGTCCGGGGTTTCACAAGGATTGGATATGAACAAAAGAGGAAACATATATATACACACACACACTAGCAAACGACAACAGCAGTCACGTGTGAAACATTACCAGCTCTCATTTGCATTGTTTATTAACAAAAAACGTCAGTACAACAAAATACAAACAATATTGGAAAGCTATTTTGTCGTCTTTATTCATTGGCAGTCCACGTCACCTGCAGGAATATGCTCAAGATGCAATGGATCTTGACGGTGAGAGAGGGTGGGTCGGAGAGAGAGGGAGACGGTGGGAGAAAAGGTAAGGGAAGGAGAAAGAGGGAGATGACGGGCCAAACAACATCTGCCGCGTTTCGTTAGTTTTATATAAATCACGGTGTTTAAAATTATTATTTGTAATGTAATTGAATTTTACTAAAAGTACTCTAATTTTGTTTCAATTTATTTTACAGTACATTGCTATTAGATTATTTTTACCTTACACTCTGCTACTAGCCTCTACCTTACAATTACATACCAGTTCTGCCGCACCGCGACTGACCTCTGGCGGAAAATGTTAGAAATCACGTGCCCTTAGCGAGAGGCGAAATACAAGGATCGTGGTTCATCTACCAACGTGTTATTTAAGTTATATATTTCTGCATTTGTGTTGTATTAATCGTTTCCGAACTTTGCAAAGACCCTGCGACAACCCTGAAGTACCTTTAAAACTTTCGTATCTATTCCTACACTATTTTTTGTGAGTAGGAGTCGGAACATATCGGTGAATTTGACGGGCCAAACAACATTAGTAAATCACGGTGATTTTAATGTAATTGAATTTTACTAGTACTCGACAGTACATTGCTATTAGATTATTTTTTACCTTTTGCTACTAGCCTCTAGCTTGCAATTACATACCAGTTCTGCCGCACCGCGACTGACGAAATCATTATACAAGGATCGTGGTTCATTACCAACGTGTTATTTAAGTTATATATTTCCATTACTTTGCAAAGACCCTGCGACAACCCTGCAAACTTTCGTAATTCCTACACTATGGTATTGTCGGTTACATATTGTATTAGTAAAGGTAACGAAGATTCCTGCCTTTTAAATTTTGCGTACGTGATTAAAATCCATTCTTGGTTGCAAATTGAATCAATGTTTGAATTTGTGGAAGTATTGTAGGTAAAATTTGATTTTCAATAATAATAATAATAATAATAATAATAATACAAATTGTGAGTAGTGATGTATTGTGACTAATGCAGGCAAATTCTGAAAATTCTGCATGAAATTTTTGGGGTCAAGTCGGCCGTGACAGTGGGGATCGAGATAATGAATCTCGAATATAATACGAAGATGAAAGTGGTGAATCGGGCCAGAGAAATGATTCGTAAAGTAGTGGCTCACAATTCATCAAAGGTACCAGTTCTACCCTGGATCTAGATGAAAAATCGAATTGGCTACAAGATGGCAGGCCGTAAATGACGATGATGAAAATATATTAATGATACATTTTCGAATGATTGTTGTGTTGCGAAAGGTGTTCGCAAGAACCTCATTTTTTAATAGTACGAGTAATTCTATGCTGTCATCTATTTTATTATATCGTATGTATTATCAGAATGTTAGTAGAAATATTTTCTCAATACATTTGGTACGTAATAGCAATTGTTGATGTCTGCAATGTATCTTTGACTACTCCGCGTTTAGTAATCAACGGTATATTTTACAAATTCATTTCGTATGCACAATGAACTCCTTATTATATTATCAGCTTTGGTGCCAAAACTCTTTCACAAAATACTAAAATTTGGAATAAAACTTTGTGTTATTGGCCCAAAACACGTTTAAAATTGCGACATAGTTGATTACAAATGGAATTAGTTTTTTAAGTAATTCTTTATGATTAATCTGCCCAAGATTTAAAAACGTTGGACACGTCCACATTTCTTCGTAGTTTATTTTCAGCTAAGGGTAAAAATGCATTATTGATATACAATGTCTTAAATTGTTGTTTGCCAGTTAAGTGATTTGTTAGACTTTAGACATGTCCAAATGTCTTCGTAATTTGTATTCGACGTGGCATAAAAATCAATTTAATGGCCTGCATTATTGTTACAATGTCTTAAAAATTGTTGTCTGCCAGTTGTATGATTTGTTACCGAAAATGTTCGACAAAAATCTTACCGAAAACTATTTTCTTTTTTTAACCCTTCAAGGTACCGTGGATTACTATTGTAATCCGTACTTAATCGAGAATTGACAACATTTTGGTGTGAATTTTTCAATTCCAGCCGTGCCAGCGTGTGATTTGGTTGGAGGTGTGCTAGATCAAATTACAGTAATTGTTCAGTAGACAAGATGTGTGTGAAAATTGAGAAAAAAATCGTCGAAGAAATGAAAATGAATTACGTGAAAATGTAACTTGACAAGGAAATATTGATATGAAAATGATGGAAAACGAAGACATTGTGTATTACAACGCGAAATATTTTAAAACCACGATTTCTAACCAAACGTTGCAAATGTAAAACAAGCATTGCTACTACGTCATAAGCGCTTAAGTTGTTTATTGACGCTAATGATATTGCATTTCAATCATTACTTATTGCTGTTGAGAACTACATGACTCATTGAATCAAAATTGAAAATTGAATACATCACACAGCAGGAAGCAAACACTTATAATGGACATATGTTTAGAGAACTCGCTTGTGTGATAGCGTTTGCAGCTTCTAAATACAATATTAATAATCGAATAAAAATTAATATTAGGTCGTTCGACAATGAGTTGAAGTAAAATTTATTGTTAGCGCACCACTTGACACTACAAAACGATATTATTTTAACCGCCGTTAGTGAATTAATGATGAAACCTAATAATTTCCTCCAAGTCTGTTTCACTTGATGAAATCTCCGTAAGGTAATGCATTATTTGACCACTTTCGATTATTGTGAATGGAAATTCTTATTTTACACCATGAAATACGTAAATCGATTTGATGATAGGCAAGAACAAAACAGAAGGGGGTCGAGTTAAGAAAGTTGTTTTATCAAGATTTAAATTGATCTATTCACAAGTCTCGGCAATGAACTGACTTGTACGTTCTTGTGACATGACAGCTCGTTACCAAACCCTGATATGGGATTTAACAATCCCTTTCTCAGACATGTTTGTTTCACAAACATGTTTGGGTTTTCGTAACGTAGTGCCTGAGGATATTATCTTCAAGGTGGAACATGGCACGGCCTTCGCGTCTTTCACGGTCGTGTCACTAGAGTCGATTGATCTGCAGCACTGCTTGATACGGTCTCAATCATGCAACATCTTGTGGCAGGATCGATAAAGACGCAAAAAGTCATGCCATATTCCATGAAGATAACACTTTCAGGCGCCACGCTACGAAAACACAAGTATAATGTCGCGAAAAACAGTTGGATAATTAAGTGTCTTTGGTAACTGGGAACAGTGCCATCTTGCGTCAATCTAAGATATGACTGTCACTCTCGTGTGAAAATTCCTTACAATTGTGATATCAATTGATTGATTTTGTTTCCGGACGTGTACAGGTGCACCCCCAGAGGTGGTGTTGTCCCCCTCCCCCGAAAGTGAGAGTTGCTCTACTTGTCGGCACTGCCCCAGCCGGAACAAGTTTTAAGCTCTCGTCTGATCTTCCGACATGTGTCTAGTACGTATAGGATATAGGAAGGGATAAAGAAAATACCTCGCGCGCTACGGGACCCGTTTTTGGGGGTACTGCTCCGACGTTCGCGAGGTAATGATGGGAGAAACGATGGGAAACTAGATAAGAGCAGCCTGTTGCTAGAATTCTCCTCCAGACACGGCGCGCTAGTTTTCGAATTCGATATAGCTATTCAGCTAATGTCGAAAATCCGCCACCGTCTGGACACGAACCCTAGGATCTGCCGGCCAGAGGCATTACAGTGGAACAGTTGTTCCAAGTCTCTTTAACTGAGGTTGACAACGAACCTTGAGCCAATAGTGTTATTATAACCATGTTCCCCCACGTCGTTACCGCAAATGAGAGCAAACAAGAATTATACCACACCAACCGTGCACTTCAACTGAATGACTCACAGGCCAGAGTGAGGAGTCCCTCCCGCGAGGTGATGCCGGTCATAAAGGGCACTGCGTGGTGGCGACCCTCCTTCATGAGTTGCATGGGCGAAGCAGGCAGGAACATCTCCACGCCTTCCACCGGGTGCTCGGGCGTCGGCACGAAGGCGAACTTCACCAGACGACCCCGGTCCTGAGGAGTTCGATTCATGCAAGTGCACGAGGCCAATGAATAAATTGACATCTCGCCAACGAGGGAAAGAGTGCCTTATTCACTTTTCAGCGAGGGACGTTTTATATGATTTACTCGTACTATCGTGGGTCGCTCGGAGTAGTTTTCATTTTGTGTTCCACTGATTATTGTAATCGTGAATGAATGTTAATAGGTAAAGTAGTATGTGTTAAACATGATAAATTACAAGGGAATAGATTCGAGTTATAATGAAGTAAACGATTTAATTTAAGGGGATCAATTGGGTTAGAAAGTGATAACGACCTTTATTGAAGTAGTTGAGTGTTACAGTGCACGAAAAATTCAATATTGTTCGAGTAAAGGGAGTGAAGTCACGAAAGTGTGTTTGAAGAGAAGAGGAAATAAGAGTTTGTGTGATGATTGTAAAGCAGGGAATATTTCAAAAAGATTAAATTCGCTATATTTTAATAGAAGATTTACCAACTAGATTTAAATTTTGTCAAGTATAATTTGCTAAGCAGCATAATTCCATACAAACAAAATATAACTTAACTCCCTTTACCCGAACTCCATTGAATTGATGACAGAAGTAACGTCACAAAAAACGGCAAAATGTGGGTCCCTTCATGTTTTATATTCCAGTCATTTGTACGACGACTCCGTCAACTACGCTCCGGAATGATTGTGGCACTCGCCACACTCGGAGACACACACACATACCAAGACACATTCACATACCCACCAGGAATCACGTTCAACATATATTAACATACACATACTTTAACTCGCACGAACTTAGATACATACAAACTCTTGTCAGGCAAATTCTGACACACAAACTGACCTATACATATACATCCTCATAGACACACAGGCACAAATTTGTACATTCGCCAGCACAAACTCAAACACGCAGACACCAACTCGTAGACACAAAAATCAGCACGTTTGCCAGCAGTGAGCGCGGAGGGGGGCGTACCCGTTCGGGGACGGCCTCCTTGTTGGCGGCGCGCACCAGCGCCAGGTGGTCGACGCCGCGCAGGAAGTCGACGATGTCGTGCGGGTCCTTGCTGGCGCAGCCCAGCGCGCGCGCCAGCCGCCGCGTCGTCTCCGCGGGCTCCGTCTGCGCCGCCCACGGGTTCACCGCCGCGCCGCTCTGCGCGATGGCGCGCTGGAACAGCCCTGCGCGCCGGTTACACTCATTAATTAGCGATCCCGGAAGAGTCAATTGGCGAGGTTATTGGTCTCGGACGTGTAGTGCATGTTTTATCGCGGGAGGTGGTAGTGATCTTGAGACGGCTAGATCCGGCGCCGACCAACGACGGTTCGTGGGGATTTTCACCTATCAGGTATCTCCATCTAGCATGGCACCGCCCCAGCAGGGACAATCTCTAAACATCCGACTAGTTTCCCGAAAAGTGTGGTAATGTTGTGTGTGTGTAACGGGTGAGGATATTACAAGGAAGAGGAAGGAAAGATCGCGTTTGTTTTGGGTACTGCTCCGGCCTGGTATTGATCGGAGAAACCATGGAAAACTACTGATCAGATCAGCTGACCGACAGAATTCTCTTCAAGATAGCGGCTGAATTAGGTTCAGCCATCTAGCTAGTGTCGAAAATCCTGCCACCGTCGGGATTCGAATCCTAGAACCACTCGGTCAGAGGCACTGCAGTGACATCAGTTGATGCCGTAAAGATATCGTAGATGCCTAGTACCGTCGTAGGGAATTTAATTGATGCCTTATTTTCCGGGACGAGAATAAAGTTACCAGGTCTGCTCTTCCCCCTGACCATGCAAGTTTCACTTCGCTCCTTTTGCCATGTAGTAAGAAAAGACGGTATTCGGGCGACAAAATAAGTGATTTGAATATAACTCGGGGGCTTCTTTTAGCCTTGATAATCTTTTAAATGCAGTAAACGTACAATGTGGGACAGCTGGATTTACTTTCCCTATGAAGGAAGGTTTTTTCCCCTCTTAAAACTATACGGCTTCCATTGGGTGTGAATCCGCGAACTTGGGTGTTAAAGGCCGATACGTTAAGGGGTACACCATCGAAGGTGGGAATTGCACAAGAGTTCAAAAATAAATTGAGTCGTTTATGTCGAAAACCCGTCAAACACCAAAAAATTAAAAAAAATAGTTGTAGCTCAAGAAACGAACTTGGAAGGCATTGAATGTACGTGCAATATTAAATGCTTTCATATATTAAGGAACAAGTAATAAACGAAAGCTGGAGTTATCTTCACTCTCTAGAAAATAAACGTATTCAAGACACTTATATTCTGACATTGATAAAGCCCCCCCCCCCCAAACAAAAGGCGAAGACGTAGGTCGTTGTTTTACTCAATATAAGAATGCCTTTCAATAATATTTTGGTTATCTTAAAATATTCCATTGTGCAGGTTTCTTCTACATTTTACAGTTCTTGTTGTAGGTACTAATTGAAAACAAGAAGATAGAGGATTTAGTGAAAGTGAGACCTTGTGTAGTTGGCAATGAACACTTTTATGTCTTTAGCTTTGGCCAAGCAGAAGGGGATGGTGATGTTGCTTTTGAAGACGAATAACAAGTATCATTTTTTAGTAAAAAAAATCGTATTTTCTAAAAACAATTGAAATACAGTAAACAATGAAACCATCATTCATGATTTCATTACAAATAATATAAACTATTACAAATTAAAACTAGTCATTCTGATTCTTTATTGCAGAAACCCGTCAAGTGCAAGACTTCAAACATTAGAAAAAATAATGTGAGCAGTAGAAAAAAATAGTTACATGAAAAATATTCATTAATGAAGTACTTCAATATTAAAAAAATATTTTGAAATCAAAAAAATCAAACCTGCATTGTTATAACACTTTACTATTAGTATTATTAGAAGTTGCACCATTCTTCTCTGTGCTTGACAGACCTCGATAGAGGGAGATTTGCCGCGTTTTGCAGCCCTTGCCAAATATGCGGTGCATGATCTTTTGCCGGAAATCTAAAGCGAATGTTAGATTTCAGTCCTATACTTTTGATATTTCTCCGTCCAATACCAACACAATGTGGATATTTTAATGAGGTATTTTTTTTTATTTTGCGGTCATAGAAGCGAGGAAGAAGTGCTTAGCTGATAAGGTGCTCTATCTCGCTTCATTTGTTCATTCAGAGTCGGTGGCAACAAGGGTTGATCACGTCACTGAAAAACGTGCTGCTATTGCATGCCGTTAGGAAACCTCTGTAAGCGTCGTCACGTGTCTCTCAAAGGTCAAGCACAAAGAAGTTATGTACAATGTCTATAGCTGTTCCATTCTCCATCTTCGTGTCTCTCTGAACACACATCCGCTCCTCTCGCGCCATAAAAGTTTTACAATTAAAACGTACCATTCGCGTTGCGCGCTATTTCCACCCTAATGATCTCTAAATCTCAGGTGACGTGAATTAAGGCGCCGAGAGAAGCCTCTCTAGCTCTGCCTAAAAAATGTTATCCGTGAAGAACGGAGACCATACTTGAACACAATTTAAAGTTTCATATGAAACGGCAGATTGAGAACACGTAGCATCAGAAAATACAGTTACATAATGTTCTTCAACAATACGTGGAATATTTATACTGGTTGGTCACAAACACGGTGTTTACCTTTGGACATAGGCGAGAACATGTGCATGTGAACCGAAGCCCCGCCCGCGCTTTCCCCGAAGATTGTGACCCTGGTGGGGTCTCCTCCGAAGGCGGCGATGTTCTTTTGCAACCAGCGCAGCGCCTGCACTTGGTCCTTGAGCCCCGCGTTGCCTGGGGCTGCTTCGCCCAGGTACAGGAAGCCTGCAAAGAAATAAAACCTTGGGTACAGCTTCTGAAGGCCACGTTACCTGGAGTTGCTTCGTCCAGGTACAGGAAGCCTGAAAGTAAACTAAATCTTGGGCACAGCTTCTGAACGTTGTACCGAGCCCAAGTTACCTGGAACTGCTTCGTCCAGGTACAGGAAGGCTGCAAAGAAACAAAATTTTAGGCTCAGCTCCTGAACGTTGCCCCGAGGTCACGTTACCTAGATCTGCTTCGCCCAGATACAGGAAGCCTGCAAAGAAATAAAACCTTGGGCATAGCTCCTGAACGTAGTCCCAAGGCCACGTTACCTGGAGTTGCTTCGTCCAGGTACATGAAGCCTGAAAATAAACTAAATCTTGGGCACAGCTTCTGAACCTTGTACCGAGCCCGTTACCTGGAAATGCTTCGTCCAGGTACAGGAAGGCTGCAAAGAAACCAAAATGTTAGGCACTGCTCCTGAATGATGTTCCGAGCCCAAGTTACCTGGATCTGCTTCGTTCAGGTTCAGAAAGACTGCAAAGAAACCAAAATCTTAGGCACTGCTCCTGAACGTTGTTCCGAGTCCAGGTTAACTGGATATGCTTCGTCCAGTTAGAGGAAGCGTGAATAAGAACAAGACACTTAGACACAGTCCTGATCGATGCCAGAGCCCATGATACATGGCGCTGCTTCATCCAGGAAAAGGAAATCTGCCCAACGAACAAAATAATCTCAAGATCCTACCCTGACCGCACCGTCCCAAGGCAGCTTTATCGAGGTTCAGGAAGTTTGTACAACAAACAAAATAAACTTAAGGTCCTGCACCGAAACGTTGACGTGAATCCGCGTTTCCGGCGCATCTTTACCCACGTACAAAAAGCCTGTTCAACAAAAAAAAAATCTTCAAGTCCATCGCTTAGACTTCCTGAGCTCGCGTTGCACGACATTGCTTCTTCCAGATACAGGTAGCCTGCCCAATGAACAAAGTAATACTAGGATCCAGCATCTGGACGTTGTTCTGAGCTCATGTTCCCGCCGCGACTTGACTCAGGTACAGCAAGCCTGCACAAGAAAGTTACAGGCACAGCTCCTGAACATTGTCCCGAGTCCACGTAACCTGGCGCTGCTTCGCCCAGGTACCGGAATCCTATCCACAACTTCCTCAAGGAGAACACAATACCATGAAATATAGAAACAGGTATACAGCAATAAAACCATTTTATTAAAATACAATAGAAATTTGAAATAATATGTTAAGTGAATGGTCTTTAGTACATAACAGAATCATCATCATATAATGCATTTAATCATATAATTAAATGCATTATAAAATAGTTAAATGCAGATTTGTGCTGTATTAAATTTGTGTTGTTTAAAAAAACTTAGATTGTAAATGTTAAAAAATAAGAATATTGTTAAAAAACACGCCACACAAAAAATACTATGTAGAAGTAGACAGATAATAAATAATAATTTCAGTATTGCTAACCATCTTAACTGGTTATCTATGGTTAGTAATTCCAACAAACAACAATGTACATTATCTCTGTAAAACAAGTTGGTTATTATTATTATTATTATTATTATTATTATTATTACTATTATTATTAAATGTACATTTTTCTCTTGAAGCTGCAAGTGTGATGTACTCTAAGAAAAAATTAAACATTGCTACTGCTGTGTGAGGACATCCGTTTTAATTTTTCACTACGACGTGAACTCTTATCATTGTATGGGAGTGTAGTTTTTCACTCTAGCATTACCGTCAATGATACTTTGCCATAATGAAAGTGGTATATTTTGGTTTTGTATGTATGCATAGACAATTGTCTAACGAGTATAGGTGAATCCTAGCCACATTTTGACACAGGCCGGAATACGTGACAATAAATATTTGATAAGAGATAATGGATATCGCGGTGGCAAAGAATTGTAAGTTTTCTTCTAGGAGAGGAAAATGCGCGTGTTGGAACGTCATAAATAATTTTGGATGTGATTACAAACGTCAGCTTTAATACAAGGAATTGGTTTGCGTCTAGATGCTATTTTTGCAATGAATGATTTGCCTATAATGAAAGTGGTTGAATTTCAATAATGTATGAATAATTGACACAATTGTCTAACGTAATTTATAGGTAATATCTGCGCCATTGCTATTCCGTTTCACTACGACGTGCCGTAGAGCATTACCGTGATACATAATAAATATGTATGCATAATTGACGAGTATTGGCCACATTTTATACCGGTGGCAAAGAATTGTAAGTTTTCTTCTAGGAGAGGAAAATGCGCGTGTTGGAACGTCATAAATAATTTTGGATGTGATTACAAACGTCAGCTTTAATACAAGGAATTGTTTAGGTGGAATTTTTGCAATGTGATAGCGCTAGATGCTATTCAATTTGAATTTCAATAAGGAATGAATAATTGACATGTCAAAAACTTTGTAATTTTAGTTTAATATATCGTTTTTTATCTCGTTTCTGCGAACTTTTTGACACAGGAAATAGTTAATTTTTGTACATTTTACCATTTTTAAATGTAATCTACCAACAAACTTCGTTCTGTTCCTTAGCCTCTTGGACAGCTCTATATAGCCTTGTACTATTTTTCTTTTGTTGAAGTTCAAAAATATGACGGGAGACGGAAATATTACGTGTTCGAAGTTTCTTTCTCGACTTACGAAAATTCTGAATAAAATCGCTGAGTAAATCTTACGTTTAGTCAAACATGTGACCTAAAATAAAAGTAAAAAAGTAAACAAATAAAAAAATCGGAATATTTTGAAACGATTTACGTAGTAGCACTTTCGTTTTAGGGTTAAGAGAGTTTTTCGTATTTTCACTCAGTAGCACTTTCAGTACCAAGTACAATTTCGTTAATACTTCTCAGAAAAAAGTTTCAATTGAAATTGGATCTGTGCCATGTTTATAAATGAACTTTGCTGTAATCTAGCGAAAGCAATTGGAACTATTTTTTAGAAAATCTAGAAAATGTCTTCGAATCTCCGTGTAAAGTATCTCACAAACTTAAAATAAATATGTTTTGAATTTCAAGAGGTCACCACATATCAAAGATATCAATTTTGGTGAAAATCCTGTGCATGATGTAGGTGCTAGCGTTTTTCACAGACGTGGAGGTTTTGCCGGAAATCATCTTTAAGTCATCTGGGACCCACAACAAAGATTTTAACTGCCTTATGTATTTGAAAAGTATTTTACTACACATTGAAGCAAGAAATATCCTTTTTTTTTATATCCGAAACCCACAAAACATATTTTTCTGTCGAAAAAGCTGCATACAATCCCTGCATTCACTGCAGCGTAACAGAACTTTCTCTACACTACATAGTAGTTCACAAGAAAGTAAAATATATAAATTATTGACAAGACATTGTTTAAACAATTTAGGAAATGGTATACTATAAATTATGTTTCTTCAGAAAAATATTTTTTTACAATATTGTAAACGCTCTGAAAACCAGCTTCGCAAAATTCTAAAAAATAATGTAATAGTAAGAAAATTTGCTGTAATTTCTGAAAAGGCACACTCAGGCAATATAAATATATAAATATAATAAATGATTGCCTTTAAGAAAGTGTAGTCATCGCTGAAAATGTTTCATGAATTGAATTGTTTTGTTTAAGACACCCTTCTGAACAATAAATGAAATGGAAAATTGGAGTATGTAGGCGAGTGGGTTCCTATCGGAGCAGATAAAAAAAACTTAAGCAATTTGACCTCATGCCTTTTCGTCTATTTTTTTCTTCCGGCGAACACAAAGACGTGCATAAAAATAAAACATACAAAAATCGTAGGAAGATAAACTTCTTTCGAAACTCAATGTGGAATATGCTTTTCATGTTTCTTTCGCCATGTACGTTTGATAAGCGTAGATGAAGGTCGACGGTATTTACAACGCAGATGGTTAAGGAGTTGCATCAGTTCTTGCTACATAAATTGCTTAACCAGCGAATGTGTTTCTGAAATGATACATGCATCCGACACAATGGCGATATTTGTTTCCGTGTTATTTAGGTGTTTCAAATCCAAGGAAACGGGAAAGAAAATAACTCTGAGCCAGAATAAATTGAAGGTTTCCTCCCGTGTAAAATATGTGGACAAGTTCTGTCAATGAATTGAATAAACTTCTAATGTCTAAGACTTCAACGTATATCTCTTTGCGAATTCATTAGCGTAAAAGTAAAAAGACTAAAATGCTATGGACATACGTAGAGAATGAATGAACATTTTCCAAAAATATTGTGGACATGGCAAACGTCGAAGAAAAGGAAGACTTAAGCTTAGATGTGGAGAAGGAGTAGAAGAGGCAGTGATGAGAGAATTGAAGAATGAAGGCTGCAGCGATTGAGAGAAATGGAGGCTGGGCTGCGAGTCTCACCCTAGGGTAAGCATGTCAAGGTCGCGGACAAGGTAACAAGCATACGTAGAGCTCGCGGGCACCGCGTCCATTGAAATTGGCGCGAGATTTAAAAGCAAGGGTTGTACAAATTCCTCAGGAGTGGTACGTCACTGGGTACCTGACTCATAGCTGTCTTTGGGAGAAGTTACTTGACAGTTACAAATTCGGCAATAATTATTCCCATTTTCTCTTTAAGGCAAAGAAATGATTCATTAAAATGAAATAATACATCGGTCCGATTTCAAATTCTCAATTGAGAGTAAAATTAAAGAAATTGAATCAAAAGATTTTTGATTTTGTAATCCTTTTTACTTAATAGTGATATAAGAGCATGCACTTTCTACGTTAAGATTAGAAGGTATGACAAATATTCTTGTCTGTTTAAAGCGCTGTCCGTCCGTAAACGAGAATTGTTAACTTACAGAGACTTGTTAATTTATTTCACGTTATTGCTAAATGCAATAAATAACTGAATGATTTAATAACATAACAAAACGAAACAAGGAAAGAACGTGTCATTCAAACATATTCGTGTCACTTAGCAAAGATGTTTATATAAGGGAGAATTTAGTAAGATAATGAACGTCAAATAGTAAAATAAGTAGAAAAGAATATAAACATTATACAATTCTCGGTTATTTGATAGCAAAAATCTGGCAAACATGTTTTCGTATGAAGCCACTATTCGCCGCCTTGTTGAGCATGTACACCCCTTCCTGGATTTTAAGGGGAAATGAGTGCGGAGTCAGGGGCAGATGCCCGTGCCCGCAGGAGTGCCGGGCTCCCCCAGGCGGGCAAGTAGCTCGTGCGTGTGCGGTTTGATTGATTGATTGATTGATTGATTTTTTTCGTGTTCCCGGACGCGTCAACTGCTTTTGTCATTAGTCCCGTAATTGTAGTGTGTGTTTATTCTCGGGAGATGGCGGTGATCTTCCCCCGCTGGATGGCGAGATCCAGCGCCGACCTACCGTCGGCTAGTGGGGTTTCCCCCGAACCAGGACTCTCCCTCCAGCGGGACACCATCCCAGCCGGGACAAGCTCTAAGCTCCCGACCGGTCTCCGGAATATGTGGTAGTGTAGTGCATGTTAGTGTAAATGTGTGTGTGTGTGTGTGTTTGTGAGGGGAGAGGATATGACAACGAAGAGGAAGGAATGATCGCGCGCGCGGTCCCTGGCCCGTTTCTTAGGGTACTGCCCCGGCATTCGCCTGGTATTGATGGGAGAAACCACGGAAGACTACCGATCAGAGCAGCCGGTCGCTAGAATTCTCCTCCAGACAGCGACTGAATTCGACCTAGTTGAGTGTGTGCGGTTCGACCTGCCTGCCCTAGCGTGTAATGCGCCTCGCCATACTACTGCTATTAATTAGTGAGACATAATTGTGTCCGATAAACATGTGATAGATGCAGTTTGTAAGAAATCTACTTTGGAAACCTTTTTATTTTAATAATATTTTCAATTAAGTCACGAAAATTGATTAAAGAGCGTATGGTTCATTTATTGTTGGTCTTTAACTGTTAATAAAAAATTGTAAACTGAAAATGTCAATACGAAGTTTCTATAATTATCCCTGTCTCCTGACTGCCAAATACGAGATGAAATATTTTAGACACCCTAAAAATATGACAAAAAACTGTCATTTTCGTTTCATGTAAAAACAATAAACTACGAGAAGAAGGCAAGTACTATCAACTTACCCAAAACTTGTGCGCTTTGAGTATATCAAAATATTGTGTCAAGGAAACTTAAAGTTGGAATTGCAATTTTTTACCCTAGTACGAATACTTAATGTCAAGCGTTTTTGTTGTGAAGAGAATTGGACAGATAAATATGAAGTATTGATACAGGATGTTTCTGCCCGAATGCTAAAATAGTGTTCTACGTCTATCACATTCTCAGCGGACTGTTTTCTTTTGGTTTTGGGGAGCCATCTTTTGATGCTACTGAAGACGTAGCGTTTTAATTTCGACCTCTTGAAGAACAGACTGTTTTGCCCGCGGTTACTCGCTTATGTGCTTCAGAATTCATTACCTTGGCTACTGTGGGGCCGCGAAGAATATGTACGAGATCAAGTGAATATTGCGTTGGAGTACTTATCTAAGCTAATGTTACATTACGTTTAATAAATGTGCAGGTTATATTGAAAAAAACAAAACAAAACATTTGTTTCCGGCAAATGGGAAGAATCCGAAAAATCGGAAACCCTCGGAGTTTCATGATGTATTACTAGAGTCTGTATGAGTACTCGTAGCAGCATGAAGAGAAAAGGAAAAAGTCAAAAATGGATTTTTTTCTTCTGTTGTAAAGTTGCTCTTTAAGGCCAGGCAAATTGTACTGTGAAGAAATTAATCACATCATAACAGTGTTTAGACTATCGTTAGTGAATTCACACACACAAATTGGACAGAATAATATAACATAGTATTATTTAATATTTCCTTCCTCCAGAAAAGTGGCAAGAAATGACTTGTTCCCTTTCTCCTCAGCACGATTCAATTCTTGACTCACCAAAAGGACCCAGCCTGTAATTAACAGTAACAAGGATGACATTTTCTGTGATGAGGTAATCAGGACCGTACAATCCCGGGGTACCAGACCCGCTGGCAAAACCACCTCCATGGAACCACACCATTACTGGTACGAGGTCGAAACCACGCATGGGCAGCGTGGGAGTGTACACGTTGAGGTAGAGGCAATCTTCAGAACCGATGAAGTCTTTCACTTCCAAATTGAGCTGCGTGCAGATGCTTCCTTCAACAAGAGCATCGCGGTGGCCCTCCCACGATTCAGGAGGTACGGCATCCTGCAGAGAAAACAAAATTTGTTTGCAACGTAAAATACATTAAAAATGATTGAGTAGGAAATCAGAAACGACAGAAATTAATTTAAACTATGTATTAGGCTCTGACTCAATGAAGTATTTTCATTGTGCGTGCAGGAGACTGATAGATACAATTTCCAAAATGATGTGACCGCGTGAAATAAGCTAATCTATAATGGTGTCGACGAATTAAGAAAACTAATAAAGAATTTTTTTAGATGATTAAGGATACTTTGTGCTCTCTATATTTATAATTTACACTGTTACAGTTTGTCGGTTTACACGCCTGACTCAATTCGCAAACGTCACGAATTAAATTCTCCAGATGTTTACTTTCCAGCATCTTTTTTGTTTTGATTTTAATACGATTAGTTGTAATAATAATAATAATAATAATAATAATAATAATAATAATAATAATAATAAATTGTATAATAGTACCATATAAACTGTATGATAGTAAACTGTGATTAGTAGTAATAATAAATAAGATTATTATTATAAATTTCAGAAAATATGAAAAATGTAGCAGTTAACATATTTTAATATAAACGTGGTTTTGCAAAACATAATTAACAACATATCAGTGTCGACAAAGGAATTTTATTAATTTTGAGACATTCGGAAATGTGATTCAATGCTGCTTTTGACTATGTTCATATTATGTCGCAAATGCAAACATAGATTCGCAATCACCTCATGACGTCTGATAGCCATTCTAGAACACGGAAATATTTCATGTCGTCGACTCTGCATGGGTTTATTGATTTATTTTCATTAGAAGAGCGGCTGCGGTCGTTTTGGGTTCGCGAAAAGTCGCCGAATTCGATCCTTTCCGCAAAGTGGACACCTCAGGTAACTGGAGGCGTTTCCACCTCGGTGGCTTTTTCAAGGAACTTGCGGTGCCGTGGCGACCTTTCCACGAACGAACCTGTCAAATTGCATCTCTTGTCTTTCTGACACGCGATCGCCAATGATCAAAAACAACGATGTTTTTGAGGATGGCCAGCGAACCTGGAATCCTTGAAAACCGAAAAAAATGAAATTTGAAAAAGCATTGAGAAACCAAAAAAAAATTGGAATTTGATTTGAAAACCTGGAGTTTCAATTATTTCTGAATTATCACCAACTTTTAGCACACATTTACATACGTCATCGCCTTCAGTAATTTTTATGATTCAACTCAGTGCTCGATAATGGCGAGTATATGATCGATGTTTGTAAGAAAAATGACAGAAATGTATGCTTTAGTATTGCGAAGTTCTTGACTCTCGGATCACACAACTTTAAACACTGCCGCGTGTGTATGTGCCACGGGTCGAGTAGGTAGCCTCTATGGTTATGTGTAGCACGTGCACGGACGAGTTCGTGGAACAAACGTCTCCGTGGGAACTCAATCACTGAGTGTCGCTTAGTGTCTTGCCACTTCTTTAATGACATCGGCGGTATCAGTTTGCTATTTTTCTGATCGAAGCGTCCATGCTATCATCTCCATGATATTCAAAGAGAATTTTACTTCTTTTCATAAGAGATCGCAGGCGAAGCTATCTTTGCATATACCCAGAGATTAAGTGTGACAGTGACCGAGTTGATAGGGGAACACGAAGAGAAAATGAACATGTGGAGGTCTTGACGGAGTTCCGCGCCAGAAATACTAGTGCACCCTATTCTGAGACCACGATTTGAGAGGTCGTGACACACAGACTATATTAACAGTCTACGGTAAGCCGATTTCACCAACTTTCGTTAAATATGTCTTGACGACCTTCGTTTTAATGAACATCAAACATCTGGTGCCTCGTTACGTTTCCCCGATATTCTTGGAGTAGAAATGACGCTTCTTTTGCTTTGTCAAGATTTATCTTCTTTACGCAGAGGTTTGCTACAATGTCACAACGCGGTTCCGCATTGCTTGCTGAATACTGATGACTAGAGCTCGGAAGTTCAGGCATTTACTTGATATAAAATAGGCAAAAAAAGCATTTATTTTTACTAATACGCATGCAAAGAGGTATTTATTCTGGCTAAATAAAAGGTGCAAAACGACATTTAAACAACAAAAAATCACCGCTGGAAAAATTATAATTGTAAAAAATGAATTTGGAAGCCTATAAAAAAGTAGATGCAATTTTTGACAAAATTTTGAAAGTCCCAGGGGCTTAATGTAAAGTACCCCAAAATTTAAAGAAGGTTATTAAAAATCGTAGAGCTTTGAGTGAGTATTCAGAATGGAAATATTCCTATTCAGTCTAGGCACTACTGTTGTTCAAAGATTTGAAAAAAAAAAGTTTTTCGGTATCAAGGACTCTGTTCGTAAAATTTGACTACATAACGTGTTATACGCAGTTGTTTACTACATATTAGAACAGGATTTATCCATTTTTTCTGTACTAGGGCCCCACAAAACGGGTTTTTGGAGCATTACGTAACTTTCTCTGTACAACGTACATTACACCATGTATACTTGCGTGTACGAGAAAGTGAAAGGACACTTTGTCAACCTTCGGGGATATACTGATGACGTATGGTGTACCATATTTCAAGTAAGTTGTCATTGTTTGCATATTTAAGAAGAAAACTGTTTCCAGTTGAGGATTCTCTGACAACTAAGCATGTGTTGTGAAGATTTTATTTGAGTAACTATTTTATTCCAAACTAATGTCAAACATGCGAATTAACGAAGCGCAACGAAATATCAGTAAGCATACGAACACATTTCCTTCTGAACAGGACCAGATCCAACAATTAGGTTTAGTGCTGTATGCAATAGATATAACAGAAACATTGATAGAATTTAAATGTCAAACCGTGCCCTGGAGAACCGTAGAAAGTGTGCCAAGCACAGAAGCGCGGCTGTAAAAAGGGAATTAATTTGGCCGTTGAAATGTTCGTGCAGAATGTTGCATCTGTTTGTCCCTGTATAATTATCTTTTCGAATTTCCAATTTTTATCATAATCGAACGTAATTAAAAAGATAAAAGCAGTTGATTAAAAAATTCGTTTAAAAAATTCGGAACTATCGTAACGTAATTTAAATTGGTGTGACAACTATTACAATCCTAAATGCTATTACTAAACATTTTAAAATTGTTGTTGCGATTGTTATCTTCAAAATTCCAAAATTAAGGTATCTGGGATGTTTCAAGCAAATATGAAGATTCCGAATTCCAAAAACTCCAAAAATTTAATTGAAAATGGAAATCTTAAAATGTTATTAAGCATTCTTTTCCTACTCACGTGTAAATAATCAAAAGAAAATTAATTTTTTTAGTAATCTTGAAAATGGATTATGAACGTTAGAAAATCTACCGGTATCCTAAAAATTCGTTAAGGTTTTTCAACCTCCGATGGACCATAAAGAAAGACAAAATTAAGGCTAAAAAAGAATTTATTTCCAAAAGGTTTGTTCAAACCTGGTAAATTTTCTACGTAATTACTGTGGAGATTCAGGCATTTGTCGTAACTGCGGACGAACTTCCACACAAGTTGCCGCCAGTGATGTGAGACGAGTCTGAACTTTGCTTTGAAGCTCCTTATAGGTCTGGAGGCTTTGGCATCCTAGCAATTCTTCAATTCGAGGGAGAGATGATTATCACTTGGCAGAAGTCTGGGCTATTGGCCGGGTGATCAAGCACCTTCCATTTGCTCCAGAAGTTGTTTGATCACAATAGCAGGCTGTGAGGGCGGGTGAACTCTTGAATATCTAGACGACATCATTCCTCTTCATTTGTTTGTAGGTTTACGCCGTAGGGAAGTGCCATGTTAACGCATGGGCCCGGACGCAGAGCCCCCGTTGGTTCTTAAAAAATATTTAATACTACATTTTTCAAAAAATAAAATAAGAAACCGTATAATAAAAGTGATGTATGATTAAACTAAACGCAAAAAATTGGCCTAAGGGAGTGATGCGACCCGCATCATTGGATACTATTTATAATACGGAATGTTGCTGGTTGATGCCAGAATGTCACTCAGAAGTTTAGCTTTTTTAATAAAAGTGATAGGATTTTCTATATATTTCAAAATCAAATTGAAGGGGGGGATGAGATAGGTGAAAGTAAGAAAAGGGGCCCCCAAATTAATCTAAAAAAATTGAAACGGCCCTGTCGTAGAGTGGTTGCATTTTTCGGTGAATTCCTGCTCACATCTTGAAGAAAGCGGGTAACACTACGTAGATGGATATACTTGGGAGCGTCAGACATACCATCCATCTTTGCAGCCCCACAGCTCAGCTCAAATTGGCGATTGGGCGTCAGTACAAACAGAGGTTAGGGTAAAAGAGATGAGCTGTCACCGAATGCAAATTCACATATTCTCCTACTTGTCTAGCAGTTTTAACTGCTCGATCACATGTTTAAAAAAAGCCTTGGTATTTACATATATAGCAAATATTGTATGTTTTTCGCGAATGAATAAAGGGTTTTCGGACGAATTGACGGTTGGAGTCGAATTAACGGCGTGGAGGATTCCATGCATGAATGCTGAAAAATATATAAAATGTACTCGTTAATATGTCGTTCTTAATAGAACTACTACGAATAAGTGGAGAATATCAGACGTAGTGTATTTTGTGTCAGTATTTGCGCATTAGAAAGTGTTGAGAGCGTAGCTTAAGTTAGAAAATAATTATAATATTTTTGAATGAAAAGTAGAAATTCTTGTGTCAGTTATAATCGTACGATCCTTTTTATATGTGCATTACGTTTTCGGAAATAACGACAATAAAGTCGACAGAAATAGCATATTTGAATGGAATACAAATTCAGCCTCTAATGTAACCAAAGAATTCATTTTTTATAAAAACTTTGAATTGTATATTTTTGTTGTTATGCTTACAATAACATTCGAATTTATTTAAGTTAAAGATTGCGATTACTTTGATGAAGTAATTGTTATTTTCGATTCATAAGGAAATACTATATATAGAAAAATATTATCTAACAGTATTTAAGAGTTCACAAGATTACAGATGCAGGGCAAAACGACGCTGCTCTCATAAGTCTTCAGAATTGAGATCCCAACATTGAAAAATGACATTTCTGCATTCATTAACTATTTTAATGACAAATTTAGGCGTCGCAAAGTGGTTTTTAAGGATATCTCTCCACAATTCACTCTCAGGTCTCTCTTGTCTGGATTCTAAAAAGGTAACCTCTATAGGAAGCGAAATAATGGGCATTGCAGAGGATATCTACCTAAATTCCCTCTATTACAATAGTGTTGATTTTCCCCTTATTTGATGCCTCTAAAAATTTCGAATTCTGAATATTTTTTGGGGTTTCTAATGCATCATAAGATAATTTGCCTTCATCTGGAAACCAATGGTATTGTATTTTCAGCGCGTTAATCTACGAGACGAGCCCCCTGCCAGTTGGTGGTTTGCATATTGGGAGATTGCACACTTGACTTCTTGCTAGATATCGCGGGGTCACAGCGTTACGCTACGTCCATTGCTAAAGGTCAATGTTGGTTTCAAGGCTTCCGATGATAATTGTCAACACTCATTTGAAGATGTTCTAGAAAAAATATTTGATAAGGAATTCCCATGGGATGGGTGTGGCAGAGCTGCTTACCCACTAGCCTACAAACAAATGATACTTATATCTAGAGACCGGATTTTTATGTAATTACATATATTTTGTCTTTCTGCTTACCGTTCTAAAAATTGTAATCTTGGCGAATCGTCCCCGTCCTAACACAATATCAATTTTTTTATTACATATTTTTTACATTACATAGTTTACATATTTTGATATTTTCACAAAATATTTTAATTGAATCAATTTTCTTCAATTTTATTGCTTATTTTTCATGAAAAGAAGTATTTTCAAAAAAATGTGCACATTTTTCTACATTATTACTGCGTGCTGTCTACACGAGGTACGCCACATGCTCTCACAGTCCGGCGCGCCTGCTTCAGTTAGTCATGAAGATTTACCTGTTGAGTGGAAAGTTGTATGATCCCAAGCGAGTGCATACATTTGTGGTTTAAAATGATTTTTAAAACGTTTGTATTATTTTTAAACTTGTAAATGTAAATGTTCGTTTTATAATTATTGTATTTTAATATTACATATTATATCCGATTTTACATATTTATTACATATTCTTACCGCTTTCATTACATTTTTATGTACATATTTTGACGTTTCATACTACATATTTTTTCGGTCTCTACTTATAACAAACTGCAATGTTTTCTAGTCGCACAATGACAAATAGACTGATATAAGTTCTTCGTATTCAGTGTTCAACCATTCGCAAATTACATCCTCACGAGGTCCTCCAAAGGCCTTTCATCCTTTGCAACGTACAAAGCATTGGGGATTGGAAAAAATTAGCAGAATAGTATACATATTGAGAACAAAACAAATTAAATTAGTCATATAGGTCATATATGCTCGTCATCGGAATAATCTGCATTATTCTATTACACTAATATCTTTTAAAATAAATTTAAATGAATCTCAGAAGTGCTTTCACATGACGAAAATATTTAAACTTCTTTATGGGGAGAATTCTCATTATAGTAAGGAAATGTAAATTCGTAAATATCGTTTAAAGATTTCAAAAATCCTGGGCGATGTTCCAATAGGATCGCATTAAGTGGAAATCATTAGAAATATTCTATTTCTATCAAATATCTTTGCTAAATTGAGTTGTCGCAGGCTAGAAACTTATTTCTCATAAGAGGGCACGTTGTACACTGCTTCAACCAACGTTGTCCATTTTTTCTTTACCTTCTTGATCAATAATTATTTGTTCTCGTTTCCTTACATTTCTACTTTGGTAAACACTCAAAACGTTTACTTCGCATTTTGCTGCAGCATGATGAATTTTTGATAAGGCTTTTTTTTTATCCTTGGTGAAGTTTTTTGGTACTCTTCATTTTTTTGTATATTTCTTAATAGTGCGGCATAAATTGTCTAAGTAGTGCTTTTCGTTTATTATGCTGATTCTAAAAACTGCTTTACGTAATGTCCTTTGGTCCCAAGCAGTGGCGAGTAAAAAGTGTGTTTCATGGCAGGGTAGTTCATTGAACGTAAACGTGCGATCCATGGCTGGTACATGTATTTTATGGTACATTTTTTGTTGGTTTCTCGTCATAGAATTGAAAAAATCGTCCAAACACATCTCAAGGACGTTTTTTTGCCTGAACGTGAATCTTTCCATAGAATAGATGCAACTGAGCATAAACCGAAAGAAGAAAAAAAAATCAGTTTCTTGAATGTCCACTTACTCGGTGTCGAGCTTACTCGGTTGGGCTCAAGTTGTCTCCTCGGGTGAAATTTTCAGTTAGTCTTTAGTTGCTACACTGGAAATCCTTTTAAACATACGAAAGGCCATGCATCAAGCCATGCATTGAGCTTAATTGCCAATACTCCTAGTAAAAGTACCTTGTTGCTATTAAAAATGTTTGAAGCTTCTCCAAAAGTGAATGGAGTGAGAAGGAAAGTTCTTCCAAGAATTGTGAAGGTAAATACTCCATAATATGTAGTAGTGTGAATGTTGTAAAGTCTCTTGCGCAACTTACTAAGTGACGCCTGAATTGAAATATTGAACATGTGTAATAAATATGAAGCTAAAAAAAAACTTTTGTGAAGTGTAAACATTAATGGGGAAGCGCCATCTATAGGGCATGTTTACATATACCGACACGACGACGCCGATGACGATGCCAGTGGATGCCTAATCTCACGTAAATAAATGAAAATGCTTTTTTACTTGTCGATATATCGCTAACGTGTCGTTACAGGGATCGACCAGCAGTCACTCCACTCGTGTCGCCGACAATTGTAATATTTTCTTGATCATATTTGTGAGTGGCTCGTAATTTTTTGGTTTGAACTAACTTAAAGGCCGGTTTCATATACGGTATCTTGCTTCTTGATCTTATTAATTATATTGTGCAATTTTGATCATCCGAAAATAATTTAAAAACTTGTTTGGGTCATATTATGAAATAGAGTTTAATAGGTGCCCTCA
Source organism: Teleogryllus occipitalis (assembly GCA_011170035.1). NCBI lineage: Eukaryota > Metazoa > Arthropoda > Insecta > Orthoptera > Gryllidae > Teleogryllus > Teleogryllus occipitalis. The sequence goes on along the minus strand of BLKR01000649.1, from coordinate 350,190 downwards.
AAATATCTTTTACTTTTTATTGATATGTTATAGGTTGTTGTTGCATGCGATAGAGAGCTCGATAAACACTACTTAACTTACCTGGATCGAAAGGATCGTAGGGAAATATGAAAAAGATTGATGCTACATGTTCTCTTATGGAGGGAAATATGAAAGTACAAATCGAGGAAAGTTAACATCTAGTTAATACATAAGTAAATCTAAATCAACAAAATTATGTAATGAACTTTTGTATGTACTATGGGCGTTAACTGGTTCTAAAGATCTCGGGCGACAAAAAGCCCTCAGGCCAAAGGGTCGCGGCATTTTGTCGCTGTTCGATCATTAGAAGCCTTATAATGCCCTTGGTGCAGAAAGACCTATTAAATATGTATTCTTTTAGAATTGGTTGCCTTAACTTATTTCGGTTTTAGCGCCTCACATATAACAAATTGAGCAAATACAATTTGTTAACCCCAACCATACGCTCTCAGTGACAGCTTCATGTGCCATGTAGTTGTATAATATACTCTGCCGCTATCGTGTCGGTATCGATGTGCTGACGACGGTATCGATACATGTGAAAACGCTCATAGCGCTTCTAACCACATACTTCTGCTGATGGATTATCACTAGGGGGGGGTAATGAAATGTCATTTTTTTTCTTTTCAATTTAGAACAATGGCTTTTAGTATAGAATATCATTTTATGTGACGAAAGGATTTAGCTCATTTTTATGTAATTTTTCTGCATTTTTCATCGATTTCGTTCATAATTTTTTTAATCTTCTTATGTCATTTTAATTCATTTTTCGCCGATGTCATTAATTTTAATATCATTTTAATGGTACTTGTTGCAATTAATATTTATGAGATGCAATAAATATTCCCCACTGAATTCCTGAGTAGTCTATTCGATTTCTTTGCTGAGAAATTGTAGTGCCAGCCGTTGTGAGCAAATAATGTAAGGTTCCTGTGACGACTATAAGCGTCATTATCGGTTCAGCCGATTTCGGGCTAACTAAAGACAGATTTCTTGGTAATGAACAGCCCAAACCGAAAGTTTGAAAACCTAGTTCACAAATGGAAGAAGCCTCGATTACATCAGTAACGTATCCAACAGCTTGAGTTGTTCATCCGAACTGACTTTGATCACGTCATTTTTCTTTCCTTTTAGGGCATTATAAAGCATTTTAAGAGTATTTTATTGACCATTTTAGGTCTTCAAAATCCCCCTCCTAATAATCACACACTTGCCTTGTCACGTGAGAGGAAGCTCCACAGCATGAACTGAGATGGCTCCTTGAGAACAATTCCACAGCCGCGGTCCAGGGGTCGGCAGCGCGGCGTAGGAGGATGTCGCGATCTCGAGATGACGCAACGGTGGACGATAGAACTCCCGTTATCTCACGCCGAATGCAAGAGCTTGTGACTTCCCAAACAAACATGTATGCGCCTCACGCATCAAGGTTTGGTGCAAGTCTTTGACGTTTCACTCGGAAATGAAAGTTCCTTTGAAACAGAAGAACCCTTACTTCCACCTAAAAATTATTGTGCAAGAAAATGATCGCACGAGTTTTACCGATCTCTCCGGGGGGATGTTGTATATCACGGCAGTTTTATAACTAAATCACTCCCAGAAATGCGTACTAGTCTTCATAAGTTTACCCAGGTGCGAACAAGTAATTATTTTAAAGCGTGTATTCACTACAATTCGACTTTGAAAACTGCGTTTCACCCAGCTTTGACATCTCCCAAAAATGAGAAGGAAGTCTCAAAATTTTTTTAAAATGTCGTGTCCTGCGGCGTTGTGACAATGCTATCGGATATGTATTTTTTAAAAAAATTCCCTCTTTTTTCGCAGCACTACCTTTCAAGAATATTAACAATATTACATATTAATAACTTGGCATACATTTTCACACTAATTGCCCTGATTGTTATAGGCTGTTGTTTTCAGAGTATAATACTTCACACTGGGCAAGCGTACGTAATTTCAATGTCCCATACACGCGTACAAGCACACCGAGAAAAGTTTGAACTTTTGCAAATTAAAAAAAAGTAGGATTTGAACGAAAATGAGACCCCCGCAATTTCTTATTTTTTGTATTAAAAAAATGGAGCCATTTTTGATCAAATTTCGAAAATGTTGAGAATTTATATAAAATACCCCCAAAATCAAAATAGCCGTTTCAAACTCGCAGTGCCTTAAGTGTTCGTACAGAGCGATCGTGGAATATCAGTTTTGGAGAAAATCTGCCTGATCGGTTTAAGCGCTACCGTTCAACATGGACCGACATATTTTGCCGTCAATCGATTTTTCGGTATAAAGGACTAAACAAGAATTATGACTACACAACGTGTCAGAGAAAGTAATTTATTACATACAAAGTAAAACGAATAAGGACCTCAAGTCAACACCAAGCGAATGCCGGAGCAGAACCCTAACAAACGGGCCACCCACCGCACGCAATCTTTCCTTCCTCTTTCTTGTCGTATCCTTACCCCTCACTTCCATACACTACACCACCGCCCGTGTCAGAAGTCCAGTCGGGAGCTGAGAGCTTGACCGGGCAGGGCCGGTGCCCAACTGCCTTCAGAGGTAAAAACGTGCAGCACATTTACGGGATTAATGACCGTAGGAGTTGACGCGTCAGGAAACAGGAAATCCATACTAATATATAAAGAGACAACGGCGTTGCGTTACATCGCGATAATCTCTGAATGTTCTGGACCAATATCGATGAAACTTATGTGCTAGCTTTCTTTGAAGGTCAGAAGTGCTATAGGCAATGCTCTACAACTATAAACCTTAATATATTGACAAAATAATTTATTTCTGGAATTTTTTTGCCTAGCATTGCATCACAGATTCAAAAGTGCATCAGTGTGCAATAGTTTGGCTGCGCGCCACCACAGGGCGATAACTGAAATATACGATTGAGTTTATCAATGCACAACTGTTGTTTTCTCTTTGTTTCTTTTTTACGAGTGTATTAAATTGTTTAAACCGGAATGTGCATTTTTAAGAACGATTATGACACATTTTCTTCACTCTATTTCTAAAGATAACTTGGAAATTGATTGTAATTGCGTCTAGTAACAATTTAAAACGAATATTTTACCTTGAAACGGAGCGGTCCAAGCGGCGGTTTGGCGTAGGGAACGCCCTTGAAGCTGAAGTAGGCGAGCCCGGTCTTGGAGATGACGGTGCGGCCCCGTAAGGAGCCCTGCTCCACGCGCACCGTCACAAACTCTTCGGGTGCAATGGGGACCTACGGGGAAGTACAGAGTTTACCCTTTATTGCTTGATTTTTTATTTTTACTTGCAATAATGTTTCATTGCATTTATTTATTTTGTAAACAATAAAAGAAATCACAAGTAAATATTGCTTGATCACTAAATTGTGTTACTCCTCTAACAAAATGTTCCATATTTCACGATTTAAAAAACTAAAAGATTTTTCAAATTGTTTATGTGATAAAACAAGTATCAAGCAAGTCAATTAAATAAGTATCATTCGTATTTTAGTTTGATTATTTTCCAAAAAACGTTTCGTTTCTGATATACGGAAACGGTGTGTGTTACCAGGAAGTGCCGATTCACGACGCCCCTAGATTACTATCACTTTATCTCGTTATCTTATCACGGTTACTGCCTAACAATGCATAGGGTGACATAAACGCATTATGTAGAACACGTGTAATATAAATAATTAGATCGTTAGAATGCGTTTATGACCTGGAAAACATTATGTTACAGCTGAGTTATGCAATGCAATAAAGGGTTAATGTTAATAAAAGAATATTAATGAAGGTGACCCGGGCGAACATTCTGTGCTGTGTGCATCACCACTGTCAACAAATAGCATCCCACCATAATTATTATTATTATTATTATTATTATTATTATTATTATTATTATTATTATTATGCTGCTGAATGATAGGTATGCAGTTAAAGCAGGCTTTTTACTGAATCCCAATACGATCCCAATGTCTTTCCCCAATTACGAATTGTGTACAAATATCTTCATCTTTAACTATTACATTTAATAATCAGACATTTACTTTAAGAATGCAATATCAAATACAATCTTTTTGAAAACAGAGGTCCACCAGTTCTTCCATGGACACTTTCTTGGTGCAATAAGGGTTAATGATGTTTTATAATATAAATTCAATTATGCTATTAATCTTCACTGTGTGTTAATGAAATCGTTAAATACTTTTGCATATACATGAACGAATAAAAAATGTTAATTTTCCGGGAGACAATACAGTCGGTGGACACACTTAAAGTCTGCTTTTTAATTATTAATACATCCATGAGGGCAAGAAAACAATTATATTCAGGGAAGTAGTGAACATGAAAGGCTGGGGCTCATGTGAGTTCAGCTCCACCCCTCGAACAAACTGATGCATATTACAAATTTCACTTTTACAAATTTTCTATATTAAGGAAAGTCATGCACTATACCAATATTGTTAACGTTATATTAAGAGTATATCAAGAAATACATATACATTTTGTATTCAGCATGAATGAAATATTTTTTATGAAACGTCAAATCCGCTGAACACTTTATGCGTCTCCCTTCCCTTCCCCCCGACCCCGGAAAAATTCTGACTGATCTCTGATTCAAAGTTATATGGCTCTTTCCTGGTAGGCGAATGCGGGGGTGGGACGTACCTGAGGAGGCATGTCGAAGCGGCGTCGTCTTCTGGAGCACTGGAAGCTCCAGAGGCTGCAATCACTCGCACTAGGCCTCTGTCTCGGCGATGCCTTGCGTAACGCCCCCTCGCCCACGTGATAGGCCGCCGCCGCCGCCTCCGCCACCCTTCCTCGGCCAGATTACGTTCCGCATCTTCACACGCGCAACTCGAACCTCGACGCAAGGTCTTTTCTCGGCGCTATCGACTGCTACGGGCCATTTACGAAATATCGCCTCTGGTTCTGTGCGCTTTATTTCGAGCCGTCCAGCGAAGTTCATTGCCCCTGGGGCTCAGAAATAGCAGATATTTCAAAGAGCAGTTACAACTTCAAACAAGCGAGAAAGTGAATTTTTCAATCAAGTGTGTGTATTATGTATATAGGTCAGAACTACAGAAAAAATGCGGCAAAAATCCTGTTTTTATAGGAGAGGAATCTAATACAAATAATTAGATAATGCGATCTAATAGTCTAATATGTTATCAAATTCGCGTACGTTTTAGTTCTTAGAAATCAATAACGTTTTCGTTCTTAGAAATCAATAATCATTTAGTTAAATTGGCAACTTGTCTTTAATAAATATATTTTTAAAATTTACGTTTAAACCAAGTTGTACACTTTATTAACGTATTAATTCGTATTTAATTTCACCCTAGAACGAGGTGTTATTTCTTCGCGCCAATCAACTATTTCGACACGTTAACATCTACCTATAACAATTGCTATGCATTTTTTAAACTTAAATGGATTAAACATTCTGTCAATTTGTTATTTCCTATTGTGTTTCTCTGGAGTGAAGTTGGTAATTTTCTTAGTTCATAACATTGTGCTTCTATTCGTCGTTTTATATAAAGAAAATAACGAAGCCTACCATGGTTGGTGTTTTGTGAAGGAACGAAAAACACGAAATTAATAATAAATATTTTTATTAAGTTCGAAATTAAAAAAGGGGAAATAAAGTGCAATGTAATTTAAAAACAATTTATTTTAATTGAAATTAAATACGAGTGTAAACATTCTTGCTAACATTTTTTTGTGACGAACTCTCTCGGCTTTCAAATGATCCCTCAACCACCTCTCAATGATGTCTAGTCAGAAGTGAAAGACAATTCTGTCTTTCAAAATTCATACCAGGTAAAAAAGCCCCCTTTCCGTGAAAGTGTCGTAGGGTGATTGATTGCTAGTGATTCCGAGAGCGTCAACTGCTAAGATCATTAGTCCTCAAATTAGTGCATGTTTTTGGCTGGGAAGGTGGTGGTGATTGCCCCGCTGGATGATGAGATTCGAGATACCTTGTGGGGTTTTTCCTAACCAATATCTCCTACCTGCGGGGCACCCCCCGCCGGGCCAAACTCTAAGTTCCCGACTGGTCTTCCAGCATGTGTAGTAGTGTAGTGGATGTAAGCGTAAGCGTGTGGAAGTAAGGGGAGGATAGGACAAGGAATGGGAAGGAAAGATCGTGCGCGGTCCATGGCCCGTTTGTTGCCCGGTATTTGGCTGGAATAGAGCGGAGAAACCACAGAAAACTACCGATCAGAGCAGCCAGCCGCTAGAATTCTCCAGACAGCGGTTGAATTCGGCCTATCCTACCACCGTTAGGATTCGAACCCTAGGTCCTTCCGGTCCTAGGCACTGCAGTGTCGTGAGTTGATGCCCTGAGCCACGTAAGCCGGTTCTTCCTACGTAGTAAAAGTACCCTGACAAATGATGTAGAACATACAAATAGACATTTTGTAGATAATGACTACAAAACATTCGGTGTTCCATCTGGGACACTGAGACCTCATTTTATTGGCTTATGACGTATTGTTTACGTGTTATGCACAATAGTGTGTTGCGGGGTGCATTTGTGCCTCATTCCCCCCCCCCCCCATATCATAATCTGCTAACACTTAATTTTTTCGTCTTAATTTCTGATGCAGGGCTTTAGGAGAAGTCTCTCTCCATCAACAGCAAATTTATAGGCTTTGTTGTTGATGTCTTAAAAAAGGTATGTATGGGCTCACCGCACGCGCACACACACACACACACACACACACACACACACACACACACACACACACACACACACACATTCATGGAGATTAGAAAATATTTCAAAATTTTCTTTTCTTGTAATCTTCATCGTGAAGTGTTATACTTCCGAAACATGAGCATATAACCACAGACCGGAAAGATTGGGAAAATACCAAAAGCTAGTTGGCGAGAACATGGAAATTAGAGCTATCGTTGTGGTTACTGGCATGTGTGTGCAAGAAAGAGCCAGTGTGTATTGTTTTTTTTTTCGGGTATGCCGCCACGGGAGGCGACCTGTAACGTACCGGCCAAACTCTTGACTTTCTCCACCGAGACCGGGGTTTATATTCCTAACGCTTCGTGTGCTATCTGTGATGGACATCGATGGATCTTGAAATATATTCTGGAGAGTTTGTCGTTTATCCTGTCTCTAATTCCACCATTGCACCATTTTCATTTTTATATCTCTTTAGTCACCTAACAAGGAAAATCGTTCATCCACTTATAGGTATGATCTTCGGACTTCAAAAAAGTCCATAAGTCACTCGACGGACTCGTAGTGTCTCACCTGCGTTCAGGACTTCCGATTATTCTCGGAGAATTATTAAGTATGTAGGGGTGGGGACCATGGCTCGAATAACGATAGAAAATTTTGTCTCGATTCGTAAGAATGGAAATAGAAACAGGAAATGAAAGGAAGGATTGCAGAGGCCTCTAACCTGATTTTACTTAGTTACTGAGTACATGGTAACGCTGTAGGAAATCTATCTCCAGATTTTGAAAAAAATACACAATTTTGGAATCCCAGATACCCAAAAGAGGTTCTTTTTTTGAAATTTGTATACGTTCGTCTACCAAACACACTAACATGTAAACTGTAATTAGGATTTTCATCAGAATGTTTTTACGAGTATATATCAACTCTTTGATCTGACTGATGTGGTGTCCCCTTCAGTTCGAAAAGAATCATTTAACTTTTGGGAGTGGTTTATGAAGACTGCTGCTGCTGTTGCTGCTGCTGCTGCTGCTGTTGCTGCTGCTGCTGTTGCTACTGCTACTGCTACTGCTACTGCTACTGCTGCTGCTGTTGCTGCTGCTGTTGCAACTGCTACTGCTGCTGCTGTTGCTGCTACTGCTGCTGCTGTTGCTGCTACTGCTGCTGCTGCTGCTACTGCTGCTGCTGCTGCTACTGCTGCTGCTACTGCTGCTGCTGTTGCTGCTACTGCTGCTGCTGTTGCTGCTACTGCTGCTGCTGTCGCTGCTACTGCTGTTGCTGCTATTGCTGCTGCTGTTGCTGCTACTGCTGTTGCTGCTGCTGCTGCTACTGCTGCTGCTACGGCTGCTGCTGCTGCTGCTACTGCTACTGCTACTACGACGACGACGACCATTATTACTACCACCACTACAGCCACTAGTGTGTTTTATACTACTACCATTTTGGGGGGGGGAGAATCTTTAAAAGACACGGCGTTAGTTGGATTACCACCAACCAAAATATCTGCGGTCGTCTAAGCGGTCAATTCCGGAACTGCTGGATGCATATCGTCAAGATGGAGCGGTCTTGATGTGAGGAACTACTCTGGTTTATATTCTATGACTTGTTCCTCTTTTTTCCTCGTCACTGATTTTAAGAATTATAGTGTATGTTTTCCAGGTGTTTTGGCTTTCAACCATTACTTCCATCATATTAGAGTTAATGGTCTTCCCTGTGCGACAGGTTAAATTATGTCGATCTTTTTCCCAGCGGGGGCATAAAAACGGTGTGCTCTGCTATATCATTGTCTTGTCGGAATGTGCAAGTGTCCTGTGTCCTCTTAGGATTTGCCAATCTTTTTGGCGTACTCCTTGAATTAAGGGAGTAGTCAAGTGGGCGAAGTTTGTTGTTATACCATTTAGGTATGTCTGGAATTATTTGTTTAGTACATTGTGCGACTTCTGTTTTGGTCCTCCTTTCCTAATATCTGGTTTACAATCAGTGGAGTTTTCAGAGTTGCTTTCATGGATGAACTGCCTTTATTTAATCTGCAGATCAGTTGGTTTAACAGCTGCCAAAACCTGCTGTAGATATGGTTCAGTAGCTGCAGGTGTAATTCTTAGTAACATTTTCTTTGTGCCTTATCCAATGCTTTTCTTTGCTTCTTCCACATTAACGCATTATGATATATAGGCGCTGCGTAGAGGAGCATTTAAGTTGCCGCACTATAGAACATTTCGCGCTTTGCTATAGTTGATCCTCCAATGTTGGTCATTCACCGTGACAATATTGCCAGCCATTTCTCTGTTTTCGTGATTTCTTTGATGTTCTCCTCGTACAAGTTGGTTTATCCAACGTGACGCCGAGGTAGGGAACTGCCTTGATTGGTGTTATTGTCGTTTCTAGGATCTGGAATGCTAAATTTGGTTCATTCTTGGGCCCTTCAAAATTACCGCTTCTTGGTGCGAGGTTGAGATTGTTCTCCTTCCATCTATTAGTCGTCTCAGGAACTCATTTGCCCTAAGTTATAAATTGTTACAGTCTTCCGCCGTGACCACAAGAGCTAGGTTGCCTGCAAACTCAATTAGCGAGGCTATTTTCGTTAGGGTTTGAGCCCCCCTCGTACAACATATTACATAGAGTAGGGCCTTGGACCGATATCTATGGAACTCCCGCATTCATTTTGAGGTTTTCATTTTTTACGTTTTATAGTTCTGTGCTGGAAATATCGCACAGCCAGAGATGTTGTGTCTCTCCAATTCTTTAACTGTTAAGCTCCATCTGGCTGTATTAAACGCATTTTTTACACTCTAGGTGATGAGAACAGCCCTTCTTTCACTAGTGTCTTCTTTGATGTTAACAACCTGTTCAACTGCTTGTATTGTGGATTTACCATTAATAAAGACGTAATTATTATCTGCTAATCTACCGCAGTCTTAAATTTCCTTTTCCAGTCCCCCCTTCAGTAACCCTTCGCATAGATTACTGAGTGTATTGAGCATGCAGAGAAGCCGGTATGCTGATGGACCTTGTGGCGACTTGCCTCCTTTAGGTATCAGTACAAGCTTAGCCACCTTCCAGACTGTTGGTAATTCCTGGTTGCGAAGTATGCTATTCACGGTTCTCAGAATATATTGAAACATGCCTACAAACTGCTCACAATTATTGGGCGTTTCGTCGTAACCCGTCTCCGAATTTATGTTAACATGCGCGCCAGGAAAGAGGTTACGATAATATTTTAAGCTACTATTGCTTCAAAGAAAGTTAAATATTGTTCCGCTAGCTGGGTCGATGGGTTGCGTCTGAAATAATCGCTATTACCTATTGATAGCCGATTACCCGATCTGCCATCCAGAATGGCAAGGACTCTGAAAACAAATAGTTTATCTAGCTACTTATTAGCTCGAATTGGCCAATGAAAATCTTTTTTTTTTTCTTCTTTCAAAAAAGACACTTAGAATTTATTGCTTATTGCAATGTAAACATTTTAAATAGAAATTTACAACAGAAAGACTGTCCTTTGGTCATGACCTTGTTCGAACCTTTATACTGCACTATACTTCGCGCGCTCTTGATCGATGTCGCCACGAAGAACCATCTTCTCTTTTCCCCGGTGATGCGAATTCCAGAGTCGAAGTACCGCGTTCTTCTTTCCTGATCTTCCACGCGAACGTTGCCGAGCCACTGATCCGCACCACTTCAAATATTCGAAGTTCTAGTTCGATTAAACTTGCAAAAATAATACCCAGTTCTTTACGATTACACAGCGGAAATGTTTTCAAGTTCCACAAATTAATTACTAGTCCAGAATATTTCTGAGTCCTATCATATAGGACTTCTCACAAGTTCTAATTTCGGCGTGTTGTAAAAATAATTCAAGTCCAAACTGTTCGTGAACGTTCGAATTTCTATCAGTTCAATAATTAGTAGAGCTCCTTCGCGAAAAATAACAAGTTATACATCTAAAAAATTTAAATTACTCGGAGTCCAACGTTCCTCAATATCATGAAAAATTACAAGTTCCAATTTCACAAATTATCTATCCGCGAGCGACCCGCACAGCGTCACGACATAGGACAATGTGTATTTTTTCATTATTGCTCAGCCCTCCAGACTTTGGCTTCCCTTTTCTACTGTTTTGTCTAAAAAAAATCACACATACTTCCGCAGTAGTAGACTATCGTTGCTCTCTCCAACCAATCCCCAAATCGTTTACAAATCTGACTAGCCACTCTCTCAATGCCAGATAAATATTTATTTATCTTGATAACTTGGCGCCGTTGCTAAGGCTCCATATTCCTATTTAATTACCCTAGCATTTCCACCCATTTACGACGAATAACATGTAATAAAAATGACCCACATATTGGTATGTCACAATATTCTGGGGCAAGTTCTACTGCAATTTTATAGCTTGTGGTAGAATGCCATCCAGTCCGGATGCTTTTCCGGCCTTCATGCTATTTGCTGCTTCTTTCAACTCTTTCATCGCAAAAGGTTCAACTTCGTGAATTGTTTCAGTTTCAAGGTGGTCTGGGAAAAGCTTCTGCGGTATACATCTTTTATTTTTGACAGTTATCGGGAATGTTATTGCCTAACCGTCTGATGAGAGTTTTATCTTCAGCCCCCCCTCATATGTCCTGATTCAGCTCATTATAGAGGCTTTGCCAATTCTTGGTTTTTGACAGCCTTATGAGTCTCACAATTTAGTGTCTGGAGCTTTTACAGTTCGCTCTCAGCGAATACAGTTAATCTTCTGAAGTGCGCTTCTTTCTTGTCAATTTTCTCCTCTTCTGGATGCATTCTTTCCTTTCGCTATTTCAAGGTTCCAACAGAAACGAACCCGGAATTCCCTGTAGTGGTTTTTGTACAGCTGACTTTGCATACTTTTTCCAGGATGTTATCTCTTCTACGGCGGAACTTGTGTAGTTCTAGATGGAGGGTCAATTGTCTATGAACCATTTGAGGGCGATTCTGTACACTTGCCAGTCGTAATCTAGTGTAAATTTGGAGTATTTCAAATTTATTTATTCTCTGCAGTTTAATACAAGGTTTAAAAATTATTTCATAAGCTTAGAATAAATATCAACAGCTAGAAATAGTGTTAATTCGTCTGATTTATTCTAATTGTCATTAAACATATAACTGAAGTCAACGTTCTGAAAATAAACTGCGGCTCCGGAAATTATATTTCATCTTGCGAGAACAGTGTTGTATAAACAATATTCTTGCTTTACAAACTGAAAGAACAATCATTTTCTTAATTTTTAAAAATTACAATTATAAATTTACATGTACGATGTTACATTGCACATCTGAGTATCTTTACCGCGAAAAATCAACATTAACATTGCGATTCATCGATTAAACATAACTCGTAAACTGTTGCATTCAATTTAATTGCCGTGTAACAGGAAAAAATTGGAGGATACATCGACAATTAAGAGCTAGAAAACACACACACACACACACATATATATATTATATATTTTATTTATGTATATGTATATGTATATATATATACATATATATATATATATATATATATATATATATATATATATATATATATATATATATATATATCAAGGGAAGGAAGTGGGAATATTCTTACGGAGGATTCCAGTACGTGCCCGTGCCCGTGCCCGTGCCCGTGCCCAACCCTACGCGGTACGAACTACAATCTTCTTAATACGGGCGAACAGTCTTTCTGTGCAGTTTCGAATCGTACCTCTTTTGAACTATCCATACGTCCATACGAAGTCCCTTTCTTCTATGAACCGTTGTATACGACATGCATGGAAGTGGCCATTATCAAAATTGTTATTTATTTTTCTGTCTATACATTTTTCAATTTATCAGACTGATTTTGGTCCTTTATTTTAAAGACAGTTTAAATTTATCAGACTGTTTTTAATCCTTTTATTTCCGAAACGTTGCTGTTACTGATACTAATAAATTTCAAAATATTCTCACATCTAACGATCTTCACGTCCCATTTCCTTTTATATATCATGAGAACTGAAAGACACATTCCATGTCTACTCTTCGTCTGCACCTCTATTTTCATAATTTAATATTGTGTGATAAATGTGTGTTCACGAGACCGCTGTGTACAATGCTATCCGCTGCTTCCATTGTCATTCCAAAAACATGAAATAACGACCTTTGCACTTACTTTGACTGTAACTATTAACAATTAAATAATTTCATTTACGAGTAACGTTGTTTTAATCAATGTACCATTCTCGTCGCAAAGACGTCAGTCTTTTTTAAAGATTCTTAACAAGAAGAAAAAAAATCAAACATGATCATTTGACTGTACCATCATCAAACAGCCTTTTTAATACTCTTCGGGATTGATCTTGGTACGTAAACTAATAAGTTGCAAAATATTCTAACGTCTAACGATATTCATGTTCCATTTCCTTTTATATATCATGAGAATTGAAAAATACATTGTGTCTCGACTCTTCGTCTGCACTTCTATTTTCATATTTTAATATTGTGTGGTAAATGTGTGTTCACGAAACCGCTGTGTTACAAAGCTATCCACTGCTTGCATTGTCATTCCAAAAACACGAAAAACGACCTTTGCACTTACTTTGACTGTAACTATTAACAATTAAATAATTTCATTTACGTAAGTAAGAGTAACGTTGCTTTAATCAATGTACAATTCTCTACCGAGAATGGTAAATGATGAATGAAAAATGATTTGTGAAAAGTTGTACTGCTGCTCTAGTGCATCTTCCTGAGGAGACCTTACCATTTCTTCTCCAGTTTATTAATTGAATCTTGGAAGAACACTCCCATTAAACGGTCAGACGCCATCATCATCTTCCCTTTCAAAGTACATAAAATATCAAACGAAGCCATTGGCCTAACGGTCCATTTCTTTTACTAGCTGCGTATACAAAGTTCTAGAACGCATGGTAAAACAGCGTTTGGTTATGTTAGAATCTGCCTAAGTCAATCCAATATCACACATCACCGGTCAACTCTAGACAATCTCGTTTCAGGATCATCATAAATATTTTTCTTATTCGGTCTGAGACAACGTCCTGTGGCCTTTCTCTTTGACAGAGATAAGGCCTGCAATACATCCTGGAGGTTCTACGAACCATTACACTCTTGAGTAAACTGGGTGAAGTTTCTTTCGTAAAAAGATATTTTAAATGCAATCGGGTACGTGTTGGTGACCTGCTGTCTAGTAGATATCTAGAAAATAGGATTCCACTTTGTTTCCACGTATGTGTTGTGACTGCCATGCTGTTTACCATTGCCATGAATGGTATAAAATCGCTGTTCGTGGACGAATTTGCAATTTTGTGTTTGTCGATCAGTTGTCATCAATGGCCATTCCATCTGGTCCTAAATGCAACTAGACTTGACGAATGGAGAATTCCAACCAGATTAAGATTTTCTATAACTAAAGCCTCTGGTATTGACTTTTGCCGGTTATACCAATTGTCTGTCATTGCAGATCTGTACCTTGAGGGGAGGTGTTAGTCTGAGGTACATGGTCTAATTAAAGAACAGGATTCGGCTACGTTCCTCGGACCCTCGTTAGAAATTACAATCAGCTTGCTCACATCTGTGGGCTGCGGACCAGATATACGTGCCCCCTGCAACTGCATAATGGGGTCTACTGTACCCCAACATTTCAAATTCACACCGAGTGGAAATTTCTGACGATAGCCGTGTAGCGCTTTACGTAAATTTGAATTACATTTTCTTGCCCTCGTGCTACTTACAGTCTCAGTTGGTGCGAATACTTCGCGAGGATAGAAGTTAATCCGTCGGTGGTGCTCGTATTGATCGGAGAAACTTTGGAGAGTTAGTCTAGTCGGCTGCTAGAATTATCCTCCCGACGGCGCCTAGCCATCTAGCTAGTGTCAAAAATCCTGCCACCGTCGGGACTCGAACACTAGAACCTTCCTGTTAGAAGCACTGCAGTGACATCAATGTATGCTCTGAGCCACCTAAGCATAAATCCGACAGGAGAGGGGAGTGAAGAAACTTGGGCGCGATTGGTTCTTGTCTGGTGGAGGGCGTAAGCCACCGTAGGGCGCCTAATCCAAATGCTTGCATTTGAACAGTCCTGAGATAAAGGACTTTTAAGGCACTATACTTTGACATCCTAGGGTACTAGGTGTGAAAAAATGATACTCGTAGGTTGGCGGATTTGCCATTACCACTTTTTGCGGAGATATCGTCGAAAGAGCCCCTAGTTTCCTCTCTCTGAAAACAAATAAAACAAAACAAAAACAAAAATAAAAACAAAGAAAAACATGATGAGTCGTCTCTAGATATTTTGGCTTCCGTCGAGAGTGATTGATATACCTCTACAACTGAAAGAAATGTTACTCAGCCTGTTACCCGCTCTAAATTGTCAGTTTGGCTTTTTAAAATCTGTTGTTTTCAGAATAACGTATATTATTTTTATTTGTAAACTTTGACTCTTTAAATCTTCAGATTGTTTCGGAAGGAATATATAATTTTGTAACGAATTGTTTCACATACTAATATTGTGCATTCATGGGGTGCAAAATTATCAGTAGCCATACTGTTGAATATTTCTCGCTGTAATATGCGCACTTCTGGAAGCATTATATTGAACAGTAAAGCTTATGAACCGACGCCATATGATTTTTGGTATGTATACCGTTTCTTTATCAAGCATTATAGCAAGATGTCGCGGTAATTGCTCTCCATAAATTAAGAGTACATTCGAGCTTTAGAGATTTTCACGTGATTCTAGGGTTAAACTAGCCCAGTTGAGAAACGATAACGGAAGAATGTTGAAAGCTGAAGAAGAACAATGAACAATGTTCAATTGTATGTGCATACTCGGAATCAAATTATCGTAGGCGAGTCTTCGAAGTTTAAAGAGGCAAAGTAGATAATCGGTGGAATGAGAATAATAACTAATATTAGAGCAAAAAATAAAGTTTTCTGAGTTAAGAAAACATTTTGTTAAACATTTTAGGAGAAAATAAATAAAATTCTTTCAATGTTGCATTTCATTTTCTTTTATTTCCCGTTATTGTTTCTGCTTAAAAATGTATAACTTAAAATCAAATAACAAAATATAATAAAAAAATCAAATTCGAATGCAATAAAGAAATCCTAATAAAAGGAAAAAATTGCAATTGTAATCAAAATAAATAAAAAAAACAAAAAAAAAACAACTGAGGGGTGTAGAGCTAGCACCCCTTAAGGAAAAGTACTATTTGACATTTCGCCTTCAAATAATTGAACAATTCGTTCTCTTAGTCAATTCATCGATATACAAAGGTAAATGCAGTCGCAATGTGGGACAAATAGTCGGAATACGAGGCTGGCCACTAGGTGACCCTACGGGACACAGCAGGACGCTACCTATCGCTCCTCCGACAATTGCTGGCCGGCTTGTTGGGCTCACGTACTACGCTAGTGCGGAATTAGCAAGAACAGAATAACGCGAGTCCGTGAGCCACCGGTGCTTCGCCGAGGAACCATGGTAATTGCCACGGTGCGCGACTGGCGATTAGTCAGTCTGAGTCGGTTTCTCGAAAGGTCGAAGAGATAAAAAAATCGCGCAAAGAGGTAAAAACTCACTCTAAGTCGCGCCATCGATTGATTGATTGTTAGTGATTCCGGGCGCGTCAACTACCTGTGGCAGTAGTCCCGTAAGTGTAGTTCTTTTTTTCATCAGGAGGTGGTGGTGATCTTCCCTCGCTGGATGGCGAGTTCCGCCGCCGATCTACCGTCGACTAGCGGGGTTTTCCCCAATCAGGTATCTCCCACCACCAAGGAACCGACTCAGCTGGGGCAAGCTCTAAGCTACCGACGAGTCTCTCGGCATGTGTGGTAGTGTAGTGTATGGTAGTGAAAGTCTATGTGTAACGGGTGAGGATAGGAAAAGGAAGAGGAAGGAAAGATCGCGCGCGGTCCATGGCTCATTTGTTACGATACTGCTCCATCATTCGCCTGGTGTTGATTGGAGAAACCTAGGAAAACTACCGACCAGAGCAGCCGGCCACAAGAATTCTCCTCCAGACCGACTGAATTCGACCTAGCTGACAAGCTAGCGTCGAAAATTCTGCCGCCGGGACTCGAACCTACGACCTCCCGGTCAGAGGCATTGCAGTGATATCAGTTAATGCACTGAGCCATCTCTTTGCTTTGTCGAAAATGTTTGATCTTACATGTCTTATAAATTCAGAACGTTTATGACAAGCCGTAATGTATTTCACAAGGTTAGTATCGTTTCCTATTGTTTCAAATATTTTTCTGATTCAAATTTTATTAGTTTTGTCGAAAACAGTAAAAATAATTATTGTATACAGTATTGCTGTCAACAAATGGGAATAGGTTGTGAAATAGCGTGCATTTATTTTGCACGTTATTTACTATTAGAACTAAGCATTATCATTAAGCATATATTAGTAAATCAGATTTTCAGGGATCACAAAATGTTTCGCAATTTAGTCAATAGTACTGGTGCCAATGTAGTCTGAACCAATTTCTAGCATAAACTACAGTTTGGTTCACATGGTTTGGGTCATTCGTTACGTTTAGAATATTTTAGGTAAAACTCTTCCCAAAACTTCATTCGTTTTGCATAGAGATTCACATCCGGTCGTAATTTTTCTCCAATTTCTAGAAAGTTTTTCTCATGATCTGTATATGGGAGCCAATGTACGTCCAGAACATTGTCCTCAGGTGGTGTGGGGTTTCTGAAACGGAGAATGTCGTTAAGATGTCGCAATTCACATATCAGAAAAACTCTCAGTACCTAAAGGCCGCTCCTCAATAGTCCGCGAACGGTAACAACAACCCAAAGGCGAGGACGGGAACGGATATGTAGATACGCCCACTTTACCATAAACGTAAGAGGTGAGAGGTACAGCGCTATGAACCTGTAGCGAAAAAAAAGAAAACTTAAAGAAACAGTTGCCGAAACCAATGCAATTCTATCTACGCTCCTCTGTTCACTTCGCGATTATAGCATTTGAGAATGAAAAAATGCCAAAAATGAAATGCGAAGAATAAAAAAAATGCGAAACTTACGGAAAATACAAGTAACAAATTTTTTGAAAAAATCTGAAATGTACTTCAAAGAAATATATACAACTAATGTTTGGGGGATATCATAATTCCAAGTATTAATATGAATAGAAAAATAAATAAACGATAATTACGAATGATGACGAAAACAGCTCAACAATGACTAACAAAACCCGCCTCGAACCGTAACTCCCCAAATTCACACTCTAACCTTAATATCTGTAACTCTGTTCCAGACCAGTGTCGCGCGCAGGTCGATCAGCTGGAAAACGCCGCTGGGTTTTGCTTCCCTTTGATTGGTCGAGTGGCTTCCCGTTCCAGACCTGATATAAATGTTGACCTTCTTTCCCGTTCTTGTCAAGCTTTGTGTTCCCGTCGAGTTGTGATCGCCCGGTTTCTTCATGTTCCCGTTTTCGGGCTATTGTGGAACGGCATTAGTTGCTAGACATTCCGTGTTTGCACCTTACCCGGTTTTGGCAAAGTTCGCCCAGAGGCGGACCACTTTACGGCGTGCCAAAGCCGCAGGGGCGCTGTCCGGCACTCCTTGCAGGTGTCGGACGCTGAAGATATAGCCGATTTCATCAGCGTGGCTGGCTCCTGAAACACAGATCGAGCGTAATTAATAATGCCACGAGCATACGCAATCATTCATCCTGCAACTCAGTCGGTGTTGGCCACTGAACATAAAGAGAAGGGAGATGAAATGTAGGAAAGTTTTTGTTGTAAATTCCCTTTCGTAACTATTTAGAATTTTTTTTCTGAGTCAAAGAATACTTTTCAATTAAGAAAATATAGACTTGTTGTAGCTCGACAACTTAAAAAAAGCCTGGTCTGTCCCCTGCGCAAAAAGTGACGGGGAAGGTTGCCTTTCTTAAGAGGCTCAACTTTCCCGCTTAAAGAGCCACCCCGCCGCCTCGGCCTGGCTGGCGGGGCGAAGACAACCTGGCCTTGACGAATGTCCCGAGCCCTAGAGTGTTGAAACATGAGAATGAAGTTGCAAGAGCGAATCTGTTATCGTTACAGGCGGTCCTTGAGTTCAACTGAGCTCCCCCTTGGTAGCAGTGGGGGATGGCTTCGCCACATCTCCTGGGGTAAGTGACGCCATGATGTTTTTTTTCTAAGTTGTCGAACTATATTATTGTTTGCCTGAAGTTATTATAATATTACTCTTTTTCATTAAATAGAATTGCTAATTCTGAAGATGTTATCTAAAATCATATGAAATTACTCTCAATTGTACACCTAGTCTTTGAAAACTGAAGTACCGAATAATGAAATTTGTAAAATTAATTGTCTATTTTGATATTCCAAATTGAAATGTTAATAGATATTCCTTTTCATATATTTTAACTTGTTTGTTCTTACCTGGCCAAGAAATGCCAAACCCTCCTTTTAGCAGATTGAGTTCATTGTCGATAGTAAAGCTGTAGAGATACAGGGGAGCTTTCGAATACTTTGCCATGTGATTGAGAGAATATAGAACTCCTTCCCCGAATGAAAGGTCGGAGAACATCTAAAAACATAAAATATATATGAAAATCCCGGGGCAGTAATGTACGAAATAGTTATTTATGATACAAGTTGTGAAAGCGACATTTAATTTTGCGAGTAGGAAAGGTAGCGACACAAGGACTCAATCCTACGGAAAAAATAAAACCACTACCACGTCGTTATACACTATTTTTAGGCAGCCTTGCCAACTCTCATTGTATTTAATTCAAGTGTGCAAATACCTTAGTTGGGTACTACGTTACAAGCGGATGAGATCAGTTGAAAGTATTTTGTTTACTATGTATCTATGTTGCATTCACAGTTTTATCTGAACGTATAAATATCATCTAACTTTTGGGCACTGGTGCTAAAAATTAAACTTTTATCACGCTGTGCTTGCCCTAAAATTAACCGCATTTCCTACTGTCTGTATAAAAAATGATTTTTTTGTTCACATATCCTACATTTTATAGGTATTAACAATGAGCTGTAAAGAGCAAAATAATAACAGATGTGATTGAAGTTTGTAAACCGGAGCGAAAACAAGAGGTTTATACCTAATCAAGATCTTTATTTGTTATATCAACCGTGTACGGTTAAATACTTTTCATGTTATCTTCCTATAAGGAAAATGCGTAAAAAAATAAAAAATAAATTCTGAAAGAGTGTAATTATACGTTATCTTCGAAAACAACTTACGCGTTTGTATTCTCAACGGCGGACTGTGGAATTTTTTTAACAGACGCCCGCTGTAATGAACGGCTTTTCGTTCCGCAGTTTGGTTGCGTGATGTTTATGTAACAGTGCGCAATTGCGACCCTCTCAAATTCCTCTCTTACCACTACCTTAATAATTATTTTAAAATATTAAATATTTTTCGCCTGCCACGGCTTACTCAGAATTCAATTTATTCTTTCTCCAATTGAGTTTCAGAATGGGATCGCTCACGGGTCGTAGAAAAGGGCCACGGGCCTCCTATCTGAGTTGACAGACTTTCCCATACGGGATTCCAAGCTCTGGAAATTTTCGCAGGGAATTGTTTTAATACCTGATTTTGAATTACTGGAATGAAAAACACATTTTCATGTTTTCAAAACAGTGTAATTTTGTTCTAGTTCTTTTAATTTCCAGTTTCGCAGCTCCGCTGTTCTCGCTGCGAATAAAAAACATGACAATACATTGACAAAAATCATAACTTTCACACAATATTACAAACACATTCACACACTATCTCGCATCTCATGGCCATGCAACCATTCACTTCTCTCTTATAAATTATCCTTAAATCTAAATGTTACATGGCTAGGTCTACAAAAAATATCTTTTAAAAGCGCCTACACTTCCCTGCATACTTGGCCGACGAAGTACAGAGTAATCACCTTCCACATTCATTTCTCCACGCCATCTTGTGGATTGAACCCACTCCGATTTCTAATTTGAGTCTGATTTTTAACAAAACCGAAAATTATCATCTCTTAAAAATCCGACGCACAATTAACTAATAAATCACGTACTTGCATACGGATTCCCGATTCCCTTTCCAACAATTCATTATTATGGCCACGAATTGCTACGCCACATGAACTGCGCTGCTGGCCCGACACCAAAACTCAGTGGATGCATTTTGAGTACTCACATCTAGGTATGCTTGCATTGTCTCGGCTGAAAGTGTCTTGCCGTCCAAAAAGAACTGACGTAGTGCATCCAGTGCTTCCTTGCTCCTCATTGCGTCGATAGGAATTCGTAACTCGGGCAAAACCTTCTTATCCCAAGCGGCATCCAGCTCTGCCATAATATCTTCGTTTAGAAAGTCAAACGGGTTCACTGAAATCAGCCCCCATTATATATTAGGTATAAGAGTTTGATCTTTATTTGCCTCTATTTATGATTAACTGCAAGCAGCAGCATACCAGTTTCTAGGGCATGGCCCCTCTTTCTCCTGCAACTCACTTAACAACCTGCTAATTTTCATTATACATTAAATCATTTCATATCAAAATAGTTTGTTTATATGAAAATATAAACGATATTTAAAATAGAAGTTGTTAAATTTACGATAATACTTAATATGAAACCAAGCATACAAGTACGTGGTAAAAATCAATGTACTACGAAATATTCTCTTAACAAGTTTGCATGAGTATAAGAGTACGATTTTTGACTAAGGAGACGAACTCGTTTCGCCAGTATGGTAGGCCGTCGGAGGTAAATTTGGCCATGGAGCGGAATGTGGACCCAGACAGAATTCATTGTGCCAAACCACTGTCAGCTTTACAAATAAGCGGGCTTCTGCTATTAAAGTCTTTTGTAACTGTTTGTGTTTAACTACCAGACCTACATTGAGCGTTAATGCTGAGTACGCCGTTTTAGTAAGGCCCTTGAAAAAAGTTTTTTACAAATCTGCCCTCAAATTCCGTTTAATCTAAATCTTTTGTCTGAACACAGGGGGAATTGAAATATACTGAAAGCCGTTTCGAGGTCATATGTACAGTTGCCTCTGTGTGTGTGTGTGGGAGTGAGTGATTTGTTTCCATGAAATAGTCGTGCATATATATATATATATATATATATATATATATATATATATATATATATATATATATATATATACTTTTCAATTTTTTCCGAAGAGGATTTCAAAACGAAATCCTCTTCATATACAGGTAGTCTGTGATAATTATCGCGCACACTTCGATTGCACCTTGCAAAAACACGTGGTATGTGAATACATCTGCATTCACTGTTTCGAAAAATATTCAACAATTTGCAGTGCAAACAACACATGAACTATGGAAGACCTGTAAATTATTCTTCCGGTACGACGGCGCTACGACAGTAAGTTCATCGCCCAATGGAAGGATGCGTCGGCTGAGAATATCTGCGCATACGATTGCGTCACTTTTGATTTTGCATTTCACCTTGATACAACGCTCCGAAAATATCATGCTAAAGCCACAAAATCACTTTACTATTCCAGATTTTCAATAATATCATTCGTAGTAATGTATGCCTTCGCTGGTCCAAACCGTTTTGAACTTCTCACTTTACGTTTAGATTTGCCTTCTGAAATTTGAAAAATATCTGAATATTAGTGAATTTATGAATGCTTACTCGAGATGGAATTTTTGAATGTTTGGCAAAGACAAATTTCAGGACATATATTTAAACGTACATTCCGAATTCAAAAAAGCCTTGAAGTGAAGCGAAGAAGGGAGTACTATACTTATTCTGCATTGGCTATGAAATAAATAAAAATTCAGGAAACTATTACTGAAATAGTTCTCCTTTTATTATTACGCAAGCTGACTTTTATGTATTAAATTACAAATTTTGTAACAGTGCAGCAGGGTTATTTTATTAGTGTTTACAATAGGTGTTCGAAATGTCCGCCTCCACAATCTACGTATCTCCCGGGTGTCACGGGTACTTCGAACATTGTCCGATGCGCGCACTATTTTCGACCACGATTCATCTGCTGTTTCAACTGAAGTAGCGAGCACAATGCTTTTCACGTGTTCCCAGCTCAGAGTAAAAAACTGAGATCCGGTGAGCTTGATGGCCACTTCACAGGCCCGGTTCGGCCTATCCATCGCTGCACATTATCGCTCACTTAGATGGTTGCGTAAGGCGCGCAACAAAATGGGCCGACGCCCCACACAGGCGTGGCAAAGTGTGCAAGTTCTAATAAACCAGGAAGATCTTGTAGAAAGTGCAAGTACGTCCGCTCATCCAGTGGATCGAAAAAAAAACCACTGGGCCCATAATCTCCGACGATGCCAGCCCAAACGTTTTACAGAAAACATCGGATCTCTTGTCTGTTTGCATATGGATTTTCAGTTGTCCACGGGTGTAGGTTGTGGAAATTTACAATACCATCGCGTGAAAACTGCGCTTCGTCACTAAACATAATACACTCTTCGAACAATGCATTAGCCCCGTTCTGAACGAAGCTACTCACGAAATGCTACTCGGGATGGGTTTATATACTTTCCGCAAGTGCTGCTTGCTCTGTAATTGGTAGGGCTTGTATTCGTAATATTTTAGAACATTCCATAGGCGCCGATGATGCATTCTTGTAAAACGCCCCACTTGTCGTGCCCTAGCAGTTGCATAGTCCGAAATAGCCTCCGGCACAATCGATTTTCGAGCAAGTCGAAGAGGACCTAAATCGACAGATGAACGTGCAACGGTTCCCGTCTCTTCAAGTCTGATGAAAGCTCTGCATATTGTCTGCGAAGAAGATACGCGACGATGGGGAAATCGTTTCCGAAAGGCTAGCGAACGGCTAGCTTCGTTGACGTTCCCAAGGGATTCACTCAGCAATAACAGCGTGTTTTTTTGTCGGAACGTGATCGCGCTATTTTCTTTCATGATTCACTTGACACTACCGTGAGATTGCAGGAAACTCTAGTGGCAGATACTACCAAAAGCCAGAGAATGCCCAACTAAACTTTCGACTCTAGGAGCGCGCTGCTCGCACTCTCTGAGCTTGCACCTGCGTCATACTCTGAGGTAACCCAAACTGCGCGACGAGGATATACAGCAATGGTCGCAATTCATGTTTCAATACCTAGGCCGCTAATTTTATCGATGGCGAATGATCTTTTGAAATAGTGGAAGAGAAATTTTCTTTTTAAAGTAACGTCATCTACTAGCTTCTTTAAGGAAGTGACCAATAAATTGGCACAACAATGGTCACTTTATTCAGGTGGACGATACTCCTAATTTCGTGAAAGTGAAATGTAAGAAGTGGCAGAAAGTTCACAAGATACACGTTTGGAAAACGGTGCATAGTATGTAATCTACGATGATAACCATTGCATACAGATACAGAAAAGTGCACAGGATGTAGCCTATTATTGTACATACCGCGTTTCGAAATTTCAAAAGATTGTTAATAATATTCAACAAAATTAAAAGTGAATTATACCCTTGAAGCAATCTTTCTCGCGCATAGATATCGTGTATGAAGCTGCAGGATTATTTAAAAATGTAATCTTCAATATATTTTCATTAATGTTTTGATATTTAATTTTAGTTCGACGCTCGTTACCTGATATTACACATTTTCGTGATCAACTATTGATTCACCTACTTCGAATCTAAAATGACGAATGAGATCTGTAAACATTTGTAAACTTTTTAATTCTTGTAAGACAGTGATTTAATTTTTAGAGATGCCTAACGATAATGTAAGTTTTTATAATACATTTTGTTTATAAGTTATAACTTCCATTTTTCGGTTGCTTCATTCCTACACGTGAATAGTAAGTAGTGGTTTTTAAACTAATTATAAACATATGAATTTGAAGTACTCCTGAAATATTCAGGTAGAACAGTAAAACATGTCACTGAATTTTCAGTTTTTTTGGTAAATATGTTGAGAAGAGAGTCATTATTTTATTTTATTTGCGACTAAAAAGAGGGTAAATGCAATGATATTTACCGGTACCCGACTGAAAACACGAAATACTTACATGCTAACAGCACTAAAGCCTCTTGGGAAGTAAGACCTGTCATGAATGGAACGGGTTGGTGCCGTCCTTCAGTCACAAGCTTGTCGAATGAATCGGAAACAAACGTTTCTACTCCAGTGGTTGGGTATTCTGGAGTCGGAACGAAGGTAAATTTAAGCAGACGTTCACGGTCCTATGGCATAGAAATTGAGAAAATGGAGACATTAAACAATAAAAAAACAATACGTAATTTAGACGTGGCTTGTAAACTAATTTTTCTTCTTGTTGGTTGTCGTTATTGCATTATGCAACATACATTTCCAAAGAGTTTTATAGACAATTAAATATAAACATTGCTTGTAAACCTATAAAATATTCTTTGCGGCTTTGTGAAGAGCTAGTTTCATTACGATTGCTTTACGTTCTATTACAATGCACAATTATATAATTAATCATTTGCGTATCTTACCCTCTCGGTGGGAGCCTGGTTGATCGCCGCTTGCATGAGCTTCAGATGATCGACACCTCTTAGACACTCAACAACGGCAAATGTGTCGTTGCCTAGGCAACCCAGAGCCCGCGCCAGGCGCCACGTTGTTTCCTCTGGGGCGCTTTGGATGGCCCATGGGTTCAGCAGGGCACCACTCTGCGCGATGGCGCGGTGGAACAACCCTGCATGCGATAACCGGTACATCATGGATGGCATATATGAGTAAAGAGCAAAATTAAGTGTGGATGGAGTTGTGAACGTAAGTGGATTGTGTGGTAGCAACATTCAACAAACATCCATCGTATATTCTGAAGGTTCAAGACAAGAGGTCACAATATGACAGTGTCACTCTTTCCGTCCAGCTTGGAAGAGACACTGCGTTTAAACCTGAGTATCATGTACCGCATAACATGGTTTGTTAAAGACGCATAGTAAGAGCGAAATTAAGTGCAGATGGAGTGGTGAACAAAAACGTTTGACGTGTATAATATTCGACCAAGCCAAGGATTTGTTTCGTTACCGATGGTACACTTCCCATTTAATACCAAATTGTGCCCTTTTTTCGAATTCTGCTTTCTCCCTAAAACCTCCGAAACGAAATCCCAAAATTTATTTTCGTAACTGTGAACAAAGTATCACGTGAAGAGGACCTGGTGCCCGAGAATGTATGCCGCCTGAGCAATTGGTGGAAGTAACGACTGACAAATTAAACTCGCCTATCGACTTTAGTTTAAATGTTGTGTGTCTCAGACGGGAAACTCGACATGTCAACATCAAGTAAAAATTTAAAATTTTGATTATGTTTTTCAATTATAGAACGTGAATTGTACCTGATTCGTGGGTATTATTAGAATGATCAACTTGTTTTACAAGCTCAAACCAGTGTTGAGAAGGGGTGTCAACGACAGACGCCATTTCATTTCGTCTTATATTTTTTTAGACAATGAGATCCAGTTTTCTACTTTAGTTATTAAAATGTTTAACCCCAAGTGATAATTTTGGCGTTCAATGCTTATCAGATGATCAATTCGAACCGTCGAGATGCATATATGATTTGCATTTTCAGGTTTTACTACGTACTTACGCAAAAAAGAGAAATGTTAGTAATGCTCTAGCAAAAAGTGCCATTTTTGGGAAAATATTATTGGACTTTCTGACACCAAAAAAATGATAAAAATTGTACCCATATGTAGTAAATTACTTCTTCTAACACCTTGTAAAATCAGTTTTCAACGTTTTGTTGAAGTTTGGTTGAACGTTTTGTTGAAAAATTGGTTGAAAGCAAAACGTGTATAACCATTTGTGTCTTTGGGAAACTCTTGCTCCTTAGCCGTACGGAAGCGTACTTTATCCATTTTCTATTCGCTCGTAACAGCTATTGAGTAACACCTTTTGATAGTGGAGACATCATGTGGTGGTGGACGGACACTCCGCCCGCGCTCTCCCCGAAAATGGTGACCTCGTTGGCGTCTCCTCCGAAAGCAGCGATGTTCTTCTGCAACCAGCGCAGCGCCTGCACTTGGTCCTTGAGCCCCGCGTTGCCTGGAGCTGCTTTACCCAGGTACAGGAAGCCTGCAAAGAAACAAAATCTTAGGCACAGCTCCTGAAGGTTGTCCCGAGGCCACGTTACCTGGAACTGCTTCGTCAAGGTACAGGAAGCCTGAAAATGAACTAAATCTTGGGCACAGCTCCTGAACGTTGTTCCGCGCCCAAGTTACCTGGATATGATTCCTGTACCTGGTCCAGATAGAGGAAGCTTGAAAGTAAATAAAATCTTAGGCACAGCTCCTGAATGTTGTCCCGAGGCCATGTTACATGGAGCTATTTCGCCCAAGTCCAGGAAGCTTACAGAAAAAGCAAACTCTTTTACGTACAGTCCCTGAACGTTTACCCAAGCCCACGTTACCTGACGCTGCTTCGTCCACATAGAGGAAGTATGCACAACGAACAATATGAACTCCAGCACTTAGATGCTCTCTTGAACCCAACTTTCCGACGGAGCTTTACCCATGTACTGGAAGCGTGAACAACAAACATTCAATAACAGCAACTTGTGGACACCGTAAATTCCTCAATTGTTCTCAGGATTCCTTATTAGCGTTTCCGATATATTCTTGCTCATTATAAAAGTTTAAGATATTTAATTTTGGTTTGTGAAGATATTTATACATGTTTAAAAATGAGGAAACGCACTCAAGCTGCCCCAATTTTTCCGCATGGCATTCCGGTTCCACTATATTTTGGCCATGTCTGACGTCACCTATTGAAGGCAAATAATGCTTGACACGTATTTTTGCTCTGGATTTCTGACGTTAATATATTGTTAAAGTTTTCAATGCAATAAAGTCGTCATTGGTATGAATTCTCAAAATAACATTTTCTACATAGTTCCCTGACAAACCTTCCCTGCAATGTAATACAGTTCCTTGTAACATTTCTTGACCTCCCCCCTCTCCCACTGATTGTTAAGATCGATGTGTGGTGGAAAATTGAACACTTCTACACGGTTCCTGTGTATCTCGCGGTTGCCAATGCCGTTAGTGCCAGAAGGGGTGCCAGGGGCAGACATACTTGCCCGCTCGTTATAGATGGGCAGGGGAGTTTGTATTTCAGACCCACTTACAAAGACTTGAAGGAAAATTGGCAACTCCCACCTGACTGTCTGGTTTCTCTGCGACACAGTTAGTGCCAGAAGACCCGTGCATAGCGTGCGGGGCGGACGAGGTTCTTTAATGAACCGGAGAAACGCCGGATCGAAATTACTCGGGACTGTCCGGTTCACCAATTGCGGCAAACGAGGTGTCATTTGATGCGTCCTTGTCTCCTCTCGACAAGACAAATGAATTGTCACAATTCTTAGCTTGTTTTCTTGAGAATGTTCTGGAAGAATCTTCGGGAAAACATTTATATGGTTTTAATGCACCTACGGATGAATTGGTGAAACTCAGTTGAAAATCTCTTTCCGGAATCCATTTGAATCAATACGACGTGATTCGTCAGATTGATGATAAAACTAGGGAACAAAAACAGATTCATACTTTTAAAATAAAAGTAGGTGATTTCAAGGAAACAATCACGTTGATTTCGAAATTCATTATAAAAAATTTCTATCACGCAAGGTTCAAAAGATATAAAAATATTTAATATTTGAAATAAAATCCTATACTAATTTACACATTGGCACTCCGGTTTAGTACAACATTTTATTAGTATGCTTCATAACAGGTAAAATCAAGTTAAAAGCGTATTCGAGCAATAATATCCAGACATTAAATTGGTTTGTAGGTATTCTCCACAACATTGGTAGAGCGAATGAAAATGATTTGAGTTTTCCATGCAACTACAAACTAAGGTTCGTTGTACAGGTGATACAACACTGGTGGACTGACCATGTTTTATCGTGATCACAGACACGACAGCCAAAGTATAAAGAACACGCAAGTTTTATAATTTCGAATATATTTTCCTTTGATATTCGGGTGTAAATCTTCCACAAACCTAACAGAAGTTATCAGGTTCATTTGCACACATTCGATATGAAGTGTTTTTTTTTTTTTGCATTTTAACCAACTGATTCAATTCTACCGGTCATGTGGCAAATTTCACTTTATAAAAACCACAGAAATATAATATATTAATGAAGTTGAGGCACATGCAAACCAGACACGACCTTCACGCGCACTGCGGGTATAGTTCCGCATGACATCGAGTGACTCAGAATCTGCCACTCCAACAGTTGGATATTTGTATACTAGCGATAAGGCAAGGAGCTACAATAATTCATTTCAATGACTGATGCGCAGTAGAAAATACGAGGCTACACGTGACTTGTTTTCAAAACATCCACTAAGACCTACTCGTAATTGAGCGCGACTACCAGACGCGCTAAAGACGTCAATATTCGAATATAGGCGGTAAAAAACACGAAAACCTTATTTCGTTGATATCTCATGAAAGTGGCATAAATGAACTGCACAAATATTTTCTTTTTTAATAGATTTTATGCGTATTGATTCTACATCTCTTACAGGTGCAATTTAAATGTATTTGCATTAATAGCAAAATATGGTATGATGCGGTATAAAGATACGGTATATTTAAAAACTGTGACTTGATACGTCAATTTTATTGTGATATTCGTAATATACGTATAAAAATGAGTATGTTGCACGATCTACGTTCCTTAAAGTAAAATATTATTCCTCAGTATAATTAATTATATTTTTGTAATAAAATAAAACCTTATAAAAATAGTTTAATCAAATACTTTTTCGTGTAAATTTCTATGCCCCCAAAATAACGAGCTGTAATACGTTTAAAATTTATTTTTATTATGTAGATACAAACAACAATTACAATTTAATACGAAAATCCCGCCGGTGCGCACTCAAAGGTAGTCAGAAAGTATAAGTAATAAATGACTATAAACAATTTTTGTTGTTGCACCAGCTTAACTTACATTTGTTTAGAGGTCACATCGAATAACTGAAATCAAATTTCTTCGACTTTCGAGTGGTTGGTAATTTCTACGAAGAGGAAACAAATGCATGCCGACTTTGTACGTCCGACATTATTGTTTTCCTAACAAAACGGGACACAACAATGTTAACTATTTTCATGTAAACACTCATAAGGGTTATTTCAATGTAAATTCTTCAGGGAAAAATGTTTTGCTTCTGGACATGACGTTATTGTGCACCTTTTGTTGAGCTCTCCTTTTGCTAGTTGTGGTTGAAGTAGAGTTGGGAGGGGATTACTGTTTTTTTATTATTGCTAAGACCTGCATTTCGTTTAGATGCACTTACGTTTTCTATAATTCTAGAGTAAAAATGCCTAGATCATATGAATTTGGTAACCTCGCTTTACTTTTATTCATCATTCAAGTTTTTATAGTAAAGGGGTGGGGAAGATAATATGGAGCTCAAAAATTCGTGCACGATTGCACTTCTCATACGTCGCATACAGTTTTTACTGTTATTAGCCGATAAAAAATCTGAATCTAAGTCAAAGCCCACCAGTGAAATTATCTGTACGCGCGAGCAAGTAAAGATCGATTCCAGATAATAGACGTCCTTTAAGTACGCGAGCGAGCAAGAGAATAAAGCGCATTGCTTGATGATAGCCCTTGGCGTAAGCTGAAAGTAGCTTGTGAATCTGCGACCTTATGCTACTCACCAAAAGGTCCTAATCTGTAGTTGATCGTGACGAGAATTATTCCTTCGTTGACCAAGAAATCCGGGCCGTACCAGTCGGAGTTTCCGGAGCCAAAAACGAAGCCGCCTCCGTGAATGAACATCATGACAGGCAGCGGGTGGGAGGCGTTGGAAGGCAGCCGGGGGGTGTACACGTTCAAGAAGAGGCAGTCTTCCTGTCCGTCGTAGTCCTTGATCTCTGCCTTGAACTGGGTGCACTCCGATCCTTCGCGGAGTGCATCGCGCACATTTGCCCATGGTTTAGGAGGTTGGGCATCCTATGAGGGCAAAAATGAGCATTTTATCATCATTCTGATATTCACAGCATCGTGGTGAATATCAGATGCTATGGAGCCACACTCCTTGATCGTGTAAGAAAAGAGGCGTTGAAAAATTTATGAAATATAGGATTCTTAAGGGATGTTGTTGAAATGCGTAATCCGAAATAAGAGTCGAAGATCTGAGACGCGTTCTTATAATTTGTTTACATTTAAGCGGTAACAGGTACATTTCACGTACAACGCTCGAGAATGGATAAGCATGGTGTTGACTGTTGCGTACAGAATGTATAACATGAAAATTATTTGAAAAGTAGCTGAGGCTACAACTATTAGTATTTAGAAACAAAGTCAATTATGAATCGTTTAATGGTCCATTATTGCATCGCGGAATCAAACAATAATGTGACATATTTCGAAATTTACACTGATTCGAAAGTAAAGCAATCATACTTTTGTTAGATACACCGTAAACATCGTTAGGTAAACCAAAGTGTGTTCTTATCCAAAATATCTTCTATGAACGTAGTTAGGTTGATAGAAACTTAAATTGCTGAATTAAAATTTGCTTTTTTGATCGCATCATTTCAATTATTTCTCAATACTACGCAAGTAGTATGCAAGAAAGTAAAAATAGATGAATGTTGCAAGATTTATAGGGGGATACATTGCGGAGACATCAAACGAAATCCTAAAAGACAGTTTACTTTCCCTAACAAATGTACACTTGCATGCGTATTCGAGGAGTTGCAGAAGTGCTTACCTTGAAGCGTAGCGGCCCCACGGGCGGGCGAGCGTAAGGAACGCCTTGGAAGCTGAAGAAGAAGCCTCCGGCCTGGGAGTCCACGCGCCTGCCCCGCAGGAAGCCTTCCTCCACCTTCACCACGGGGTACTTCTCCAGCCTCTCGTCGTCGGCTGCGTGACCTGTAACGAGAACTTGAGGCTGGGTATAAAATTGGCGTTAGTTCAAACTCGCAAACGATTTTGTACGAATACTTCTCCAGCCTCTCGTCGTCGGCTGCATGACCTGTAACGAGGGCTGGAGGCTGGGTGTGAAAGCGGCGTCAGTCCAAACGTACAAACGATTTTGTACGAATAATTATATTTCAGTAGTAAAGACGCAGCAACGTCATTAACAAATCGTGGAAAAATGGCATGGTTATCGTGTGCAATAGTGTTCAAAACATGTTATTCTTGATATAATTTAATGTCGAAAGTTTTTTTATAGAGTGTGGATTATTTGAAAGGAAACAAAAAAGTGTGTATACTTTACACCAGTTAGTGATTGCGCAATACTTAAACTCCACATTATTCAAATTTTTAAGGAAGGGGATTTTTTTAAGTTCAGAAAGCAACTCGAAGTCCTCGCTTTTTCTCATCAAAGCAGGAGTGACACATGGTAGTGAATTAGAGCCACTTTGGAGTTACTTTGAATGCTGAAAAAGATGAAGCAAACGTTCATAATGATGATATTTATACACTATTCTATTCACGTTTCTAATGTGAATCAATCAAATAATAATGGTAACATAAATAATAATAATAATAATAATAATAATAATAATGATAATAATGATAATAATATATGACCGAGCGAAGTAAGTCAGTGCGTGGCACGCTGTCGTCGCAGTCGAGAGGCCCGGTCTCGATCCCCGGGCCGGCCATACTGACCGGAGTTTTCGCGGTTTCCCTCGGTCATAGAGACGAATGCTAGGATGGTTCAAAAAGGCCACAATCACCCATCATCATCATCCTGTCACCTCACAGTTTATAATTCAATACTTAACAACCTTGTCTTACCGAGGGATACACTCGAAAAACTGATTACTATAATGGCACACGTTAATCTTTCTTTTGAATAGAGTATGATTGGGCGCGAAAGAGAACGTGTAGGGTGTATATAAAATGCAAAATTCCATTCATTTTTAATTACGCAAAACAAGTAAAAGATTGAAAAATAAAACCTGTCTATGGTAAAGAGTGGCGTTATTATTTTTGTTTCATTAATCTGGTGTGTTTGAAAACACTTATAATATTTTTAAGACTTTTTTGACAGATGAAATATCTAAAAGAGGAAATATAATTCCTTTTTGAATTATTTATTTAAATAAGCTAGAGCTTAACGCTTTAATGACATGTTTTCTTTTGAAAGTACGTATCTTGTTAACTTACCTCCGTGGGCCCAACAAATCAGAAAAAGAGCGCACATCTCAATGTATCTGTCCGAAGCCATCGCAACGATAGCTGACATGCAAATTTCTGTTGAGTATTTATGCAGATGGGAACGAGGAAATTCAGGGGTTGCTTGCGCTCAACTGCCCTCTGAAAAAAACTCGGTCTTGACAATGCGATGGAGGGCGCGTGGAAAATTGATGATTGCCCGTAGCTGTTGACAAAACACGGTGAAGTTTTGCGGCCGGCCGCCCTCGACGCTGCCCCCAGCATATTTAGGGATTCCAGATAACACTTATTAGCCGCACGACAATGTAGGAGCTGGACATCGCTGAAAGACGAATAATGAGAAATAATTCAGAACCAATTTGAGATTGGGACAATGCCAAGCAGGTTTACTCATCTTTTGACAAGATTACATGGAAAGGAAGGCAATTTTAAATCTGCAGAGTACTCTAGACAATTTCTGCGAATGGCCGCAAGGCTGGAGATCCATTCAAATGTGAAGCTAAACATTTGTCTGAAAACAATTTCCTGCCATGATCCTAATAATGATATACAACAATCCTGTCTTCTAATTTCTGAAA
This sequence comes from Teleogryllus occipitalis, assembly GCA_011170035.1. Taxonomy (NCBI): domain Eukaryota; kingdom Metazoa; phylum Arthropoda; class Insecta; order Orthoptera; family Gryllidae; genus Teleogryllus; species Teleogryllus occipitalis. Next base: position 316,788 of record BLKR01000649.1, on the reverse strand, counting down.
CACTAGGCTATTAAATATTTTAAATAGAATTAATACTCCACTAGGCAGGAAAACTTCAAAGCCTCTCACGAGTATACTTACCAGATGCTACGCCATTAGACATGAAGGATCGTATTTATGAAGCTCTGTCAGCAGAGCTCTTAGGGGCCTGACATCTGGGGGTTTGTTGGATAAACCTGTATAGTAGGGGCTGTATCTACTAGCAAATCACCCTGTATCTACTAGCAAAATAACATTTACTTTCCCTTTCCTCCCTCTGCGAAAACGAGGTCGAGAGGATGTATACAGGATGTCCGAGGAGGAAACGATGGAGTCATTTTTTTTAAGTTTTGAAAATGTCCCAGGGGCTTCATGTGAAGTTCCCAAAAATTAAAATATCTGTTTCAAATTCAAGGGGCCGGAACATCAGCGATTGAGAATATGGATTTCAAAGAAAATTTGCTACTGCTTAGGCAACACTGTAAAAGTATTATCTTGCTGCGGGAAGAGATAGCGATTTTTCGACAAAATCTCGTTTTGCCGGTCCCTGATAATGAAAATGGATAAATCTTGTTCCTATGTGTAGAAAATTGCTTCCACTGTCTCGAAGTGTAATCAGAATTCATATTGTGTGAGTTCTTGATATCGACATCGATTGACAGCTATCTCTCTGTGGTCGATGTGGTCGCCTAATCCATTCTGACGATTTTGACCAAAATTGATATTCCCTTATCGATTTCAACGAACTCAGTTGCCTACTTGTTTGAAAAGGATATTTTAATTTTAGGGGTATTTTATATAAAACCTCAACTTTTTCAAAATTTTCCAAAAAAAGGTTCCTTTTCATTAAACTTTGTTCTCGGATAGCGTAAATAAAATGACGCAGGGCTTGTTTTCGTTAAAATCTCTTGATTTTCGAAAATTGGAAAAGTTCAAATTTTTTTCAAGGTCTTGCAACTGCATTATTCAGGATAAATTTGGAATCTGTTATTGAAAGAGAGATCTTGAAATATAGGCAATTAAAAGTATTTTATGATAAAACGATTTCATGATGATTCATGAAGTTTTTTTCTTTAATAAATAAAAAGTGTATAAAAATGCATTTAAAAATGTTGCAGGTATCTATTTTCGAAAATTACAAACATTTAACGTTGCAAAAATACAGAATTGATGTTGGAGATTTCTTACTTAATGAACTACAACTTAAGTTCCTACAACCTTTTTTATTAGAATATTTCAAAACAATTGTATTTTTCCACTTCAAAAGATGTACAAAAATGCACATTGTTGTATGTTTTGGTATACGATATTATAATCAACCTGAAATAAATATAATTATTGTTCATGTAGTACTTTTATTTATCAGACTTTATATAACAGACAAAAATTTCATACAAACCTTTATTTATTAATTAGGAAACTATATCAACATAGGGGGTATACTTTGCAACTAGTTCGTAGTATTAAATTTTGCTTTGGAAACGAGTGATGTTTAAAGCCAGTTTTGTTCGAATGCAATAAAGCAACATTATAAATGATTTGCGTACATTTTTTTGCATAACTCCATTATGAATTTATAGAACAACATTTAATTTTTGAAAACAAAACAAATTTTTGACAATTCAACAAAAAAATACAGTGGGTTATGCTGCATACCGCCTCCGCCGATGTGGTCGATGCGATCGACCGACTGTGTGATGATCACAATTATTTGGTCTATATACGGCTAATACTTCTTAATCTGTGCCATTAAATGTCATTTTATGAATGACTTCTTGCAACGAAAAAGGTCGTTTATAATGGTGGTAGGTGTACAAAACAATATTTACCTTTCTCCCTTCCAACTACGTTTCAACCATTATTCTTGGCCTTCATTAGGTTATTATGTCTTCAAAACAAAACCAAAAATATATCACGAGTGTCTACCACAAGAATGCATAAGATAGAGCACATCTATGTTATTTCACTTTTCGCCTGCATCGTCATCGATGTTCATCCGTCGTCATCTACACACTCATTCAGCATTCCTAATGAAAGCAGAAGCCCATTTTAGGAAATACTACACGAATTTTGTAGTTGGATTTTTTGATGTTTAACGGAGATTCTTTATTTCGGAAATCTACTTTGATAATACCTACCCGTCTTCATTGTCATCAACATCTATGCCCTCGGAAGCGGAGTTGTCTCGCTTTATTCTGCCTCGAGTCACGTGTTTGCATGCATACACTCCCTTTAATGAGAAACGCACATCAGCTACAAGCCAAAAGATGATTTAACGATAAGAGGAACTTAACAATTTCGAGACAATGGCACCTGACAAAGCACTAACCCATTAATGCTCATTAATTCTCTGTAATCAGTTACAAGTACAATTTCGCACTGGCCATAATTTGTTCAGTCTGAACCGGAGGCAAAAGTGGTTAAGGATTGTAGAAGGCAACATCGATTAGTTGGAGGAAACCAACTTAACGATTACAGGACCGTGACGACTCGCACAAAGAGATCCATAAATGCGATGTTCCACTGCCGTAAGTTTCAATTGTGATTCTCACTGTGCCGTTCATTTACTCTCAAATTTGAAGCAGCAATGGTAGATTGTGTCATCTGAGAAGCTACTGTTATTCTTCGTCATTAGGATACATACATGCATGGTGGTTTGACACGATGAAAGTGTGTTCGCGGATAATTTAACTCCGCTTCCTTCTTTGAACTTCGTTTGTGAGTGTAGAGCGCTCTCACGTCAAAATGAGTTATTATTTTCATTTCGCATGTTTCAGATGCCCAGAGACATGTGACATTTCTTTGACTAAAAAAGGGACAGAACGGAACACACGCTGGCCGGTATTCCTCAATTAAGATTGCTTGCTAAGTCGTACAGAAAATTACAGAAGAAGATTCGGATTATTGAATTTCACGGTAGCGATGTCGATAGCGATAAAGCATGTACAAGCTCAAATAACCCACCACTGTGTATCTCCCATTGTAATTTCAATAGCCTGTGAAACAATCGTTACGTGGTATACGAGCGTATGATCTACTCGCGCTTTCGTTTTTATAAAGTAATGCAAACCCAACGGAATACATGATAAATTAAAAATTGTTAGGCCGCTTAGTAATTGTTAGAAAAACCGGGCATTTTCCTTTAAAATACGGGACAGGGACTCAAAAAAATGACTTTTCCGGCTAATATGGGACCTCTGGTCACCTTCATATTGTCTCTTTTATGCCCAATAAATTATTTTATAAGTTTAAAATGCTTGAATTATTACTTTCCAAATTGCTCCTGGTATTGTTTAAGTAGCCGTTATTTTTACTGTCAGAAAAATATAAAACATCTTCAATTTTCTCTGCAACTATTTTTTGACGCATTGGAATATCGTTCAAGGAATGCTTTCTCATATGGTGGAAAGACATGGGCGAGTAGAGACGGACAAAACTGCATTCTAAGTTTTATGATTCCGAATGACTCATTTCCATTATCTACATTAGAAATTTCAAATTAGACAAGCATTTATCGTTCAATATTTTAATTCATTTTATAGGCATCCTCAACTACTGAACCCCCGAAAATGCATTGACATGTGGTCTCTTTATAGGAATATTCTGAAGAGTGACCACGAAATATTATGCTGTGTATACGAAACCACGGCACAAGAAGATGAGTTAAATGTGCGGACATTCTCCCTCCTGATGCAAATGTACTATCTTACTGGGAAAACAAAGCGACTCTTCCCGATTTAAGAAAAAGTGCTGTTCGATACCTGTGCATTCCATCAGCTACAGTGTTTTCGGAGAGACTTTCCAGTACAGCTGGATTGATATGTGACAAAAAGAAATAGAGTGGACGCAGAAAGAGGTAGAATGTTAGTTTTCCTTAATAAGAATCTTTAAAAAATGTATGTTCATCTCAATAGTTTTTATAGTTAGTATCGACCCATCACTAATATAAAATGGAACAAAAAAAACACTAATTTTTTGATAACCCATTAAAATTGTTTTCTTCGATACAGTTTAACGGTATATAAAACCATTTTGAGAACTACTTTGTTTTGTAGTAATGTATATATTTTGAGTTATATTTTTCACTTTTTTCCGCAAGCGAATAGAAACTTCAAATTTGAATTACGTTTACTTGACTCACCTTTTTAATTTTGAGTGCAATAATCGCGAAATAAAGTAACTCCAGGATACGACTTGACAGGATCGTGAAACTGAAAGTGTGCTGATAGTGCAACATTCTTACGGTAAGTACATGCCAGTACATTGTATATTTTGTTTGGAAAATCATTTTCTCCTAGGATATTTTTCATGTTTCAGGAAACATTGGAGAGGTAATAGAATTGAGTAAAGTTCATTTCGTAAAGTATTTTGTCTTTATTACACCAAGTCGTCACAAATTGAAATTGGTCACAATTGACCAACTGTCAATACACATTTTCTTAAAAGTAAGTTAAATATTGAATACACAGTCTTCCGCGACTGGAGTCAGTATCTACTTGGATGCGCCTCGTCCTAGTAAAAAATGCGAACAATGAGGTGTTGCTGGTATAGGCATTCATTTTGCGACTTTCCTCAGAACGAAATTTTGCCCTGAGGAAGGTCGCAGAATGACGGCCGAAACTTTGGCATCTGTGCCTAGGACGCGGCGTCTACCGAGCCAAGTATATAAGTTAATTACTATTTACATGTTAACCCAATAATGTCCAATATATTTAAAGTCAATTAATGTAATTGGCCAACTATTTACACCGACTTATACCCATTCAAATGTCGTGACTTCATAAAACTATGAAGTGAATAAAATGTAAATTGATTTTACACTAGACAAAAAGACATTCTAAGGCGTAATATTTTATCACAGGAAAAAGTGTCTTGTAAAAGGAAGCATCCGAAAAATAGTATGGTTGTGTCAGTTTTGAATTCCAACATGTTTTCTAGCCAAATTTTTAGAACGAGAATCTTCCGCTTCACCTTTACAGCATTACTTTATTATGCACGAACGTCGAGATTTCCTTCATAAAGTGAGGGTTAATATTCGGCTTGCACAAACTCGAGTCGCATAATTATTTTAGAAGTCGTATTTATTTAAAAGTCGAATAACTACATGCTAATTGGCTTTAATTTGTATTTTCAAAGTGAAGTATGGAAAATGAATTCAGATCTGCAAACTTTATATCTAATTACGCTTATTATCATAAAAGTACTTTATTCGCGTTTTTGGTTCATATATTTTTTTGTGATGTACTCCTTTCTGTATCGTCATAGTATTTGAAAACTTTAAAATATTTTTCTTTAATTGAAGTGCAAGATAAAAAAAATATATCATCTTCCACATGATAAACTTACTGTACACATGGAATCGGGTAATCTGAATTTGGCCCCTTGATCGATCATTCCCAACTCTCAGTTGGATCTCTTCCTGTCTATCATTTGGAGCAACTGAAGTCGTTTGGCACGTCGCCTTCCACGTGTGGGGAACTCAATTTTCTGATATACTTTAGTGTTTCCGAGGGATGGTAGATCCAGGGAACAGTTTCTTTAGAATCTCGTTTTGTTATGGACTTGCATCAAACAATAAAAAAACATGAAAATACTTATTACTGTATTTCTATGAATTTAGAAGCCAGTAAAATTTATAGATGGAGAAGAATCTAGGCTTATGGTTGCGGTGCTTATATATAAAAGAAAATTACTGACGTAAAGGCGCCAACGTACAGTTATAAGGTTATTCATTGTTTGTTACGAATTTAATAACTATTTACGAAACGTAATATTTATTTTTAAATATTTGTATCACGGAATATAGTTTTAAATATTGTGTATATTGGAATTTATTTCTATGCCTCGAAATCAAAGTTTATATTGTTGCCGTCAAGGAATAGTTTTACCGTTGTAATCGAAATGATTGAAGGCGTTGTCATTGTCAACAATATTATTTATTTCAATAAGAGCAGCATTCGATGGCTTAGCCATCATCATCAGTTTTCTGATACAAGATGATGATGGCTAAGCCATCGAAAGCTGCTCTTATTGAAATAAATAATATTTTTGACAATGACAACGCCTTCAATCATTTCGATTATGTAAATGTCAACTACAACTCACCACTAAACCAATATACAATTTACCGTTTTAGCTGGTGACTTTAGCCCGACGAATATCTTATAATAGCACGTAAGACCATACATAAAGAAATACAAAATACTGATGAATTAATACCGTCAGTAACGATGGCAATGCATTCTGGTCTGTTATAAATAAACAGTTTTTGCTTAAAAACGGTGCAATTATTCGTTTCGTTTAGAGTATTTGTGGTAAAATTCTTCCCAAAACTTCATTCGTTTTGCGTACAGATCCACATCGGGTCGTAATGTAGCTCCAATTTCTAGAAAGTTCTTTTTCTCCACGGTATATGGTAGCCAATGCACATCCAAAACATTGTCTTCAGGTGGTGTAGGGTTTCTGAAAAGGAGATAGTGGATAAATTAAAAATTATTGGTAAGGATCCTAGAAAGCCGCAAAGTTTTAAAAAAATATATTTAATATTAGATAACACCGTAACAGCTGATTTACGTCAAGTTCAGCTCTAAATTAATCATGGTGTAGTGTAAATGGATATCTAAATAGATGTCTTGTCTCTCCGATTTTACATCTTACCCAGTTTTGGCGAAGTTCGTCCAGAGGCGGACTACTTTACGGCGTGCTAGAACTGCAGGGGCGCTGTCAGCCAACCCTTGCAGGCGACGGACACTGAAGAGATAGCCGATGTCATCGGCGTGGCTGGCTCCTGGAACATGAATCGAAGGGCATTTTCATCACAATGAATGAGAAATGCCATGAGCACGCCGCATCAGTGATTGCTTGGTTATTGATCACTGGTTTTTTATCACTGGAGGTGGCAGATGATCTCCCCCCTCTAGATGGCAGCCGTTGCCGACCTATGGCATGCGAGGTTTACTACAACCAGGTATCTCCCATATGCAGTGCACCACTCTCCCAGGCGGGACAAGCTCTAAGCTCCCGTCGGCATTTGTGGTACTGTAGTGCATGTGAGTGTATGCGCGCAACTAAGTGATGAGGAAAAGAGGAGGAAGAGGAAGGAAAGATCGCGTGCGGTGCGGAGCCCATTTGTTACAGTTCTGGCATTCGCCTGGTGCTGTTCGAAAAAACCGCGGAAAACTATCGATCAGAGCAGCCGTCCACTAGAATTCCCGAGACAGCGGCTGAATTCGACCTAGCTATGTACAGTGGCTAGTATCGAAAATCCTGCCACCATCGGAACTAGAACCCCACAATCTCCAGATCAAAGGTTCTGTAGTGACATGAACTGATGCCCTGAGCCACATAAACCGGTCTGCATCATTCATTGCAACTCGGTCGGCTTAGGCGGTTGGATCCGAATGCGTAAATGGTAAGGGTGTCGCGGTTTTACTCTCCCACTGCCGCTTACGCAGTTCCGAGAAAGTACGGTAATGGTGCCAGGGGAAAAAAACTGCGAATTTTCGACAGAAAAACTTATTGGCGGGCTTAGATAATGAAAAAGTGGATAAACCTTTCCCGTGTATATAGAAAATTACTTCCTCTAACACGTGTAGTCAAAATCCATGTTTTGTAGGTCTTTGATACTGAAAAATCGTTTGACGGCGAAACGGATATTTTAATGTTAGGGGAACTTTACATGAAGCCCTTGGGACATTTTCGAAATAAAAAATGGCATCAAATTTTTTGACTAGACTTTGACCTCGGAGAATGATGCAGTAACGAGAAAGATGCCGTAAATGCCTCATTTTCGTTGAAATTTCTGATTTTTCGAAGACTGCAAGAATTCAATTTTTTTTGGCTTCTTCCTACAACTACAATAACGAAGATTAATTTTTCTTTAATAAAAGCTGCAAGAGATGGTGTACTGTAGATGGGTGGCAAGAAATGGTCTACTGTAGAAACGTAACCATGTGGAGAGCCAACGAAGGAAAGAAAGGTGTAAGGGAGTAGGTTATTGAGACAGATGCGAAATAAACTGTGATTTAATTGGCGCAGTTATATTATTAATTATTTTACCATCAATTTATACCACAATGCCAGGAGGGCGTAACATATACAAATGATTTATTTTTCACTTAACGAGTGTTTATAAATTTATAGTGTGATTGTGGGACTATTTTGCTATTGGAAGAATGTATTCAAGAGAGCTATTTGTGTTTTGTTGGAATCCATGAAAAGTTTAAAATTCGCTTTAAATAATATTATTTGCATTCACAATTCTTTGACCAAAAGTTCGTTTTATTACCAGTTAAATTAAAAGCCTAATGTAAATGAACAGTCCTGACGCTTGAAGAGCCTGTCGTGGTTTCACATCCGGTTACGTGCCAGTTTGATTCAATCCGCACACCCATTTCTCAACTTCATTTCGTCATAAATTTTATCAATACTTAAAATATTATTTTGGGTGAAGATATAGGAACAAACTCATTCAAATCTTGAATAGTTTCCGTAACCTTTAACTAGAAGACCTGAACTCACATTTACATTACAATTGGCGCTCCACTTCATATAATTGGCGGGAGGAGTCCTTTTCGCAAAGTGGGGCAGTTTGCGGCGTTTTTAGAATCTGCTAAAACTAAGACGAATGAAATAAAAATAAGAGCCACGAACAGAAGAGAAAATGAAGTCGCGGATTTTTAAGATCTTAAAACTGATGATTCCAAATACATTTTTTAGTTCAATAATTTTTTTAAAATTTAAGAACCTTGTTAATATCACTCTCGATTGAAACTATTTTTATCAATCTGATATTTAATCGTCTGCATTCGTATTATGCAGTCCTACTAATGTACTAATGGACATTTTAACAAAATATATTGTATGGTTCCGATACTTTGTTGGACTTTTATGAACTCATAAAATCATTTTTACTTTCTATCAACTTTACTTTTACTTATTTTATCTTACTACCAACTTTAAAACTCATTTTTCGTCATAAAATAGGGTGAGCATGTTTTTTTTGCGTTGTCTTAAACTAGTTTTTTCTTACCTGACCAGGAAATATCGAATCCTTTTTTCAGGAAATTGAGTTCATCGTCGAGAGTAAAGCTGTAAAGATATAGAGGAGCTTTCGCAAACTTCGCCATGTGGTTGAGAGAATATATGATTCCTTCTCCGAACGTAAGATCGGAGAACATCTGAAAAACGTAAAATGATTGTAAAACTGTATCTGAAAACACTTAAGAATAAAACATGCTCACCAATGCACTCTTTCAACGGATTTAATTTTATGATAGACTGTGATTTATTGGAAATGTCATCCTTATGATATGAGTGGTTTGGTTTATTTGATTTTCAATTGAATTAAATTTATTTTAGGTTGGAAGCAGGTTAGGAATTCATTATGACAAGCGGAAGATGTTACGGTTTATGAGGGTTTGAAATTAACGTTAGGAATTTTTTTTTATATGACCAGATTGCATTTTCTCCAATGTTAAATAAGTTGATACTTGGGGATTACGTAGTTGTAAAAATTAATTGATAATTTGGCTACAGTTTCTTCTACTTTTGACATTTTAAATTCCAGTTTAATTCGTTCATTGATAGTATAACCAGGAAGCATTTAGAGTAGACATTTCTTTGGATTACTTTTATTTTGTTTAGGGCGTGGAGCTGCTCATTTGCTCACCGACGGCGAGCAAATGCTCAATTGCTCAGCCTCACCGACGTCTTGGAAAATGGCAGGGCTTCCTGTAACGCTTTGTTCAAATGCGACCCAACGCTGGTCGTTGAAAGTCATTTTTCACACGTTGAAAGTCACACAGACCTTTTGCGTCGTGTCAAAAGTCCGTCATCCGTCATTGCGTAACACAACATGCCAGTGCCTGCCTGCGACAGACTGTATACTCATCGCTAGAGACCGGAAAAATATGTAGTATCAAAAGTCAAAATATGTAATGGAAACAGTAAGAATATGTAATGAATATGTAAAATTGTATATAATATGGAACATTAAAATGCACTAATTATTAAACCCCTTTACCTAATACGAAATAAAATTATCACACATTTCCTAAACAAATTTTAAAAATAATACGAATGTTTTAAAAATCTTTAGGAGAGCACACGTTGCTGCACATTTTACGCCATAGAAATTTCCCGTCAGTAATAAAAGGTTCTATAGCTACCCAAGTCGGTAGTTTAGCAGCTAGACTAGACGCAATAGCTCTCGTACAAACTGGCGATATCTACGAGCAGCAAACAATCGCTGCAGCGTGTAGCATGCTCATCGAAGGGTTGCTCATCGGCCATGACTAAAGGGTCTCGGAAATGGAGGTTAAATCACGAAACCCGGCCCCAGTAATACTTTTCTCACCTAAAGTTGAAAATCTCAGTCGCTGACTCGCACTTCCTTTACTGACAATGAGATAACTGAAGCAGGCGCACCGGACTGTAAGAATATCCAACCGCGTCTTAACATTGTGCATTTCAATTCGACAGCACTCGGTAATAATGTAAGAAAAAAACTATAACTATTTAGAAAATAATTTTGATTAAAAAATATGTATAACATAGAAGAAAATTGATAAAATAGACAAAGCCAGGCGGGAGCCGAGGCTGCGAGATCAGCTCTTTCTGTCACCACGCAGAAGTTGCTTCCCCCGAAATCAATCTTCATGCTCTTATGTAACCCTTAGAAAACTATTTAGAAGCCTTAACTCACATACTTCGGTGTTTATTATCAAAGAACGTTGCAATTACAGAAGTTTACGTATTCTGGAACAATATAATCACTGTTTTATTATTTTTAACAAAATTTGTACATGTAATGAAGGAAATCCTATCTACCTTAATTTATTATGTAATGCATCACATACAGTTATAACCGTTAAAGGTTTTTGTAAAAATACACGTGTTTCAAACAATTGATGAACATTGCGCGCGCCCATACACACACGCACACACACCCACACGCACGCGCACACACACGCGCGCGCGCGCGCACACACACACACACACACACACACACACACACACACACACACATTAATCCTTGCTTTTAAGACCCTCAATCTACGAACATAAAAAAAGCTCGCTTCGTTAAATTTAACCTCACACTCACATCCCCTTGTTTGCGCTAAGTCAAGACATTGAAGAATGTCTTGACACAACCAGACTACGGAATGAACAAATAACTGTATAAAAGAAATTACTCTATTAATTTTATGCATTTATTACAATTTTATACTATTACGGGTGTATACACTAAATCAGTTATTATTATGCAAGCTATAATACATCTGAGTTGACAATCCATCTTCAGTTTAAAACAAAAATCACAAAACGTGGTTGAGAATAAGGCTCAAATTTCTTTCTAAAGAAAAATCCTTGTGTTTTAAATGTACAGATATTTACTGAGATTTAGAGTGTAAATATATTTATAAAATACCGTCGTTGAGTTTTGCAGCATTACATAACTTTCTCATTTCTACTTATATGACAAAGTAAAAATGACAGTTCGGTATGCACACATATATGCTTGCCGCTATGTTAAATCTGTAAAACTCAATTGATCCACCAGAAAACAGTTGAGAGTTTTATTTTAGACTATTTCTAATTTATCATGGCAACTTCTTTTCATTAGTTCTCAAATGCTGCATTTTATTTTCCCGCTTTTAAGAAGGAACTTCTAAAGGAGAGAAAGTTATTTAATGCTGCGAGAAAAAGCGGCGTATTTTCGGCAGAAAAACTCTCAATTGCCGGGCCTTGGTAACAAAAAAGTAGATAAATCCAGTTGCTACATTTAGAAAAAAAAGTCCCTTAAACGTGATGTAGCCAGAATCCATGTTTTACGGGTCCTTGATACCGAAAAATCGAGTGACAAAATTGATATTCATCAATCGATCTGGCTGATATCGCGGCCCCTTGAATTTGAAATCGATATTTGGTTATGTCTCTAGAGCGGTGTATGACAGATGACGACAGAACGGAACTACACGATCCCAACAAGTAGAGGTGGTATTGCATACGCCCAGAGACGGTTGGACCTAGACGTTACGACTCCAGCCATCTTGTACTCTCGAGCTTTTATATTTGTATTTTATTTGATCTAGTTGCAGTTGGTACAGAAATTGCAAGCAGAATAATACATTGCCTTCGAAAGCATTTTTGTACAAAGTGTGTTGAGATCTCCGTGCGAAATTCTTTTGACTGGACGCCTTTCTTTATTATTGCATTATTTTGGTTCTTCATAATTGGTTGATATCAAAGCGAATCCAAAACACACGCTCTTTGCATTGGAACCATACCGGAACCATCGGACTCCTTAGACTGCGATGGAATTTGAGTGGCGTTGCGAGAACACGTCTTTATGTGGAGTCTATGTATATTGAATACTCACATCTATGAACGCTTGCGTTGTCTCGGCTGTAAATGACTTGCCGTTTAAAAAGAATTGACGTAGATCATCCAGTGCTTCTTTTGTCCTCATTGGGTCGATAGGAACACGCAACTCGGGCAAAACCTTCTTATCCCAAGCGGCATCCAGCTCCTTCATGATATCTTCACTTAGAAAGTCAAACGTATTAACTGAAATCAACCAGCATTACATTTTAAATAAGAATTAGATTTTCAGTAGTGTTTCAATTTGCTTATGACAGGTATTTGAGCAATTTAGATCGTGAAAAAAAAATTATATTTTATTATACTCATTTAAGTTTTTGATGTGTTATGGCCTGCGAGAAATGGGTTTCTTATTCTAATGTATTGATTTACATAGTTTAAGACATCCATTCTCATTTTCATAAGATATTTTTTTCGAAACATAGTCCCTAACGCTGAATGCATATATACTAAGTAAGGAGAACATTTACAGTGGATATTTTCCAATCACAAAATTTTACGGACGAAATATTTAGAAAAGAGTTTCGACGTATCCTCATTCTGTCACAGAATCTGGAAAGAGCATCGATTCTTCTCCATTGGCAACTAATAGAAAAAAGTAACTGCAATGGGACTTACCGATACCCATTTTTATCCGAAATACTCACATGCTATCAGGAGTAAAGCTTCCTGGGAGGTGAGTCCAGTCATGAATGGCACAGGTTGATGACGTCCTTCAGTCACAAGCCTGTCGAAAGGATCAGAGGCAAACGTTTCTACGCCACTGGTTGCGTATTCTGGAGTCGGTACGAAGGAAAATTTCAGCAGACGTCCACGGTCCTTCACATCAAAATTACATGAATATGAAATAATTTCCTATTACGTATTCTTATTATAGAGTAAAATGAAAAACAAATTCCATAATTTTCGTTGAAGGCCAGTTTTTCTAGCATCATAATCCCCCCACCTAGTTTCATTATGATAGATTTACGTTTTATTATATATGCGCAATTACATTATTAATCACCTACGTATCTTACCCTTTCGGTGGGAGCCTCGTTTTTCGCCGCTTGCATGAGCTTCAGATTATCGACGCCTCTGAGGCACTCGACAACAGCGAAAGTCTCGTTGTCTAGGCAACCCACAGCCCGCGCCAGGCGCCACGTTGTTTCCTCTGGGGCGCTTTGGATGGCCCATGGGTTCAGCAGGGCACCACTCTGCGCGATGGCGCGGTGGAACAACCCTGCATGCGATAACCGGTACATCATGGATGGCATAGATGAGTAAAGAGCAAAATTAAGTGTAAATGGTGTGAACGAAAAGGGATGGCATGGTAGAAAAACGGTTCAACGTAAATTCTGAAGGTTCAAGACAAAAGGTAAGAAGATCATCGTTGAATTTTAATTTTTTGTGTTGTTCAATCACGAGGGTTATTTACGTTGATTTTCATTAAGAAACAACTTAAGTGTCGAAATTAAAATAGCAAACAGGAAGTCATTTTTATCAAAGAGCAATAATTTTTCAGTTTTAATAGAGAAAAATCTGGATACATGACTATTCTTCCTGAACCGCCATAATTCTCAAGTTAGAAATGAATTGTGGCTTTGCAACTGAATTAGGAATTGAAAAGCAACGATTGACACGTGGGTAAATTTAGCAAGATCATTTTAAAATTCAACGAAGTAACAGGACTGTGCTTTGATTCCCTTACGAGTAGTTTTTCATTCTTTGGAAATTTTTGAACGTGAAAAAAATCATAGACGTTAGAATTGGGTAATTTCAATTGCAATTTGGTTTTTAGAATGAGGTTGGTTTTAATCCTTCTGCTCATCTTTAAAATTTAAGTACAAGTTGACTGGACAGCTGTACTTCCTCTCTTAAATACGTAAAGTGTTAGTGGACAGGCCAAAGAAACTAGAAAGTTTAATTGGCAAAACTTGTGTTTGTAGATTTTGTGTTGTGTAGGTTTTACTGCGCACATATGTGATATTTTGTGGAAAATAAGTTTAAAATTTCAATTTATGGTTTATGTAAGACTGTGTTTTGGGACTGGACAAGAAAGTAACACAGAAAAATGGACGATTTTTTCAAAAATTGCCAAAAACAGTAGTGCCTTTTTTCAAAAAACTATTTTCATTATAAATACTCATAAAAACATTTTTTTGTAGTAGGCAAGCATATCTAACATTTAGAATTGTACTGTTTGCGAATTTTCATTTCGAAGCTTGAATTTAAGTTGCATTTAATAGCAGCTAAAAATATGTGCTAAAAATATTAGTGTTATTACGGTTTTTGTTTTAAATACAGCATTGGACATTTTTCATTAAATCTCTATTTTCACTTGGTCGTTGTCGCTTACGCAGTGGAGGGAAAGTTATGTAATGATGCACGATAAAACGAAGAAATTTCGGCCGAAAATCTATTACAAGGCCCTCGTAACGAAAAGGGGAATCTGGGTTCGATTCCCGTCGAATCTCATGTGAAATTTGTTCCAACAAAACGAGATTGACTGCTTCACAAGGGCTAGTCCAACCCCTGTGGATTGTCCTAAACCCTACGACTATCATCATTCCTTCCCAATTCTGGCCGCAGGGTAGTGACGCACGAGCGCGTGGTGGAAGGCGCGTACGCGGAGATGCTACCTAGCGGTACTCTTGACAACAGACTGCGACTAGACGTGGCGGACAGAAATATATAAATATATACAGTAACGGAGGATTACTCCAATAGCGCTCAACTCCAAAGAAGGGGTTAAGAGACGCGTTGCGTCGTGAGTTGACGCAACAAAAATGTAAACTGTGTATGCGAACCGTCCATTGGTGCTTTAAAGCAGCGCTGGCAACAACGCCCTAAAGCGTAAGCCACTGTCGTTGACTTCGCCGCTGGATCGGATTATTTATTCACTTTTAATTATTTTTACTTTCTCTTTTGCAGAATATTGTAAGGGTAAAAAACTCATCGGATATGTTCGTGAATACACTGCATACCTTATACAATGAATCGCACGAAATGTTCTGTTGTAAGACAGTTTTACAAAAAATGATTGAGATATGTTAATTCGGAGAGGACTTATGGTATAAATAGTCTTGAATAACCATTCTAAAGGCGAAAGTACGTGAGATTTTAGCACCACTAGTTTCATGAGGAAAACTGCTGTTAGGGTGTGAACGGAACCACAACATAAAAAGTAAAGT
The DNA here is from genome assembly GCA_011170035.1 of Teleogryllus occipitalis. Taxonomy (NCBI): domain Eukaryota; kingdom Metazoa; phylum Arthropoda; class Insecta; order Orthoptera; family Gryllidae; genus Teleogryllus; species Teleogryllus occipitalis. The sequence goes on along the minus strand of BLKR01000649.1, from coordinate 301,252 downwards.
AACCCTTTCTTAATATCACTTTGATGGGAATTATAATTTCATTCACTTGTATTAAATGCGTTTGTTTACTCTAAATATAGTATGACACCTATGAGGAATTTATGTTTGCCTATCCACCAAGTCCACCGTACGCTTATTTACCATGTTCAGAATAGCAGTGGCAAGCGTAGATGATGGGAATCTCTTCGAGATGCACCGATAACTGCGGAGCGGGATATGTAGGTTGCCTAGTAAGGACTTGTCAGGCTCGTAGTGACAATAAGGCCTGGGATTGATAGAGACGTCGATAAATTTTCGTGGTTTCAATGTAGTCTCACGTATCATTGACCGAAATTGTGACTCGTTAACACTAACTTACATTTAAACGTAGTGGCACGTCAAAGTCACGAGGTGGAAGGAGGGGGGACATTGTAATCGAATTGGCAGCTCCGGTACTAAAACCTTAAGTTGTACCGAAGCTCCCGTTTGGATGGCAGTGCCCCCTCTTCGTCCAGCTCGTGATCTTGAAATGCCACTGAGTTTACATCGGAGTATAATGAGCCTAAATGTGTGAATATAGTGTGAGCTAAATTAGCGTTGTAGTATAGTTGTGAGTTTTTAACGAATTTCATCGGTTCAAACTGTTTGATTTCTAAAGACGTATTGCCTGGAAAGGTAATTCCTGCTTGATGCAGTCTATTCATAAGCACCTTTCGATAGTGGAGACATCATGTGGTGGTGAACGGACGCTCCGCCTGCGCTCTCGCCGAAGATGGTGACCTTGTTGGGGTCTCCTCCGAAAGCAGCGATGTTCTTCTGCAACCAGCGCAGCGCCTGCACTTGGTCCTTGAGCCCCGCGTTGCCTGGAGCTGCTTCGCCCAGGTACAGGAAGCCTGCAAAGCAACTAAATTATCTTAAGATCCAGCACTTGGATGCTGTCTTGAGCCCGCCTTCCTGACGCAGCTTTGCCCAGGTACAGGAAGCTTGCTCAATGAACAAAGATCCAGCACTTAGATGCTATCCTGATCCCACCTTCCCGATGCAGCTTTCCCCAGGTAAAGGATGCCTGCACAACAAAGAAAATAATCTGAAGGTATTCCTCCGGATCGTTGACGTGAATCCACGTCCCGAGCGCTGCTGTATCAACGAACAGAAAGCCTGTAAAATAAAATATCCTTAACTCCAGCACGTACGTTATCCCAAGCCCGTATTTCCCGACGGTGCTTCGTCCAAGAACAGAAAGCCTGTGCAACAAACAAAAAAATGTTAAAATCCAGCACTTGGACATTGTCTTGAGCCCGCGTTCCCGGCGCAGCTTTACCATTGCCGGCGCAGGTTCAGAAAGCCTGTACAACATCATCACCCACAAAATCCTAAGACCCAGCACTTGAAACATGTCCTGATTTAGCGTTATCTGGAGCTTCTCAGTCAGATTCAAGAAGCGTATACAAAAACAAAATAAACACAATGTTCTGCACCGGAACGTTGACGGGAATTCGTGTCCTCAGTGCAATTTCACCCTTGTACAGAAAGCTAGTGTAACAAACAAAATAATCTTAAGGCTCAGCACCTGAAAGTTGTCATAAGTTTGCGCAACTCGTCGCTGCTTCGATCAGATACAGGAACAGAATACGGGATTCAAGAAAGAAAGTAATCATAGCCCCAATTATGATCATTATTTTTATCCTCTTGCCTATCTTCCCTGGCACTACCTGGCCCGGATGTATGAAGTCTGCATATGAAATTTGATGTATTGAAATATTTTCTCATTCACTACCTAACATCTCAAACACAGATATTGTTGCAATCAAATCTCATGTCAGGTTTGAAATATTTATATCGGAGTTGCGTGCTTTCGTGAAAAGCCCGACCAATAGAGATAAACCAATTTTTACTTCCGACCTACGAAAATGATTGCAGAGATTTCTCGGATATATTTTATCTTCTTTTGGTTGGTGAAACACATTCGACACGTTTGTACGTAACATTAAGTGAGCTTGTACGCTGTCATCAGTTGGAAAGAGATTGCGTGTTTCGAGTGCAGAAAATATGAAGATAATATCAACGAATCACTCGCCGTCTAGTTCATAATGATTAGAGGGTTATGTCGAATTCAGTATAGTGAGTGAATGCGAACAATCGCATGCAGACACACCTGTTTTATTGCCCGTAATACAAAGTTCTGATAATGTATTATTATTATTATTATTATTATTATTATTATTATTATTATTATTATTATTATTATTATTATTATTATTATAATATTATTATTATTATTATTATATTATTATTTATTGAATCTGGATGTACCGAAATTTTCGGAAAGTACAGTTTTAGTGGGTTGACTGGAGGAAATTCGCTCTCAGGTTATGCCCAGAATGACTTTTGTGTTTGACGCTAACCCGCCTTCGGCACATTTTGCTGTGTTATGAATCGTATCGTGAACAAGATGGTTCCCCTGATTGACCTGACGAGTAGTGACTAATTTAGAAACTCTTTAAGGTAGCTGCCTACCTGAGAATGATGAAAAATCAAGAAATTTCATGTTTTTCAATTTGTATCGGATCGTATGCCTTTTTTATTATTTTAAATGCTTGAAGCCGTTTCTTGCTACGTTTCTTAGGTTTTAAGAAAATATTATTTTCGAAGCGAGTGTCGACTATTAAGTCCTTAGTGAGTGAGCTTCAGATGCATTTTCACGAAATGAGAATTTTCCGCACATTCGTGCATGTCAAACTTCTTAAATCATAAACTATTTAAGACAATATTTTTTTGCAGCATGTAACCCATGATTTGCTCTAGAGAATGAACTGGAATAGTTAATCTGCTACTAAATAATTGTTTTATGATCTGAAATGTCCAGAATAAATTTATAAACAATTCTTTTTCTCAAATTATAAAATCCTGACTCTTTAGTTTTCACAGTTCCTTTACCATTCTAGTTCGTTCACTATAATATTCAGCTGTAATTAATTAAAAAAGCATTCTCTAAAGATTTGAATGTATTATAGTTATTTTTGAATTAAAAACCTGGATTTTTGTCAATTATTTATAAATAAATAGAAATTAAAAAAATATATTTAATCTTTAAATGCATAAAGAAATAAAATGCACAAAGGAAAAAGAAATAGATAATTCTAGAATGTGTGTTTCTTAGGTAGCCTGCTACCTTAACTCCGGTCAACAATTTTATGGAGTGTGGGCCTCGTGAACCAGGCCTCAAGTCTTCAGTGGCTGTATCGTTATGTCTTTCCCACTTTTGACGTGATGAAGTGGGTCTTCCAGGATCGGTATTAATAAGAACTGTGAGGCCCATCAAGCACAAATTCATGTTGGGACCCCCTCCGGAAAAAGAAGAAAAAAGTTTGGTAGATACCGAAAAGTAGATAAGATTAGTAGAGAATAACTTTGTCGCCCCTTGCTACAGAAATATTAGACGACGACAAAACGTCTGACCGTCTTGTGCAACGCTAGAGCCTTCAAGCGTTTTTCTCCAAAATTAATATTCGTCTTGCTACAACTAAAGAATTGACGATAGAGATTTTTTACTGAATGAAATCTGTTCTTCAAAGGCAGATTTTGAAAGAAGGTCATGTTCAATGTTTCGAAAATATGAGTAGTTTTCGTGTAAGTTTGCGCGAAGTATAGGCAATTTAAAATTTTTAAATTTGTTTTCTCAAAAAACCGCTCCATTTTTTCATGGATAGAAGGAGCGCTTAAAAGAATGACGCGGGTCTCATTTTTGAAAATCTCAAATTTCTCTGTATTTTTTCAAATAGCAAATTTAGAATTAATGCGAAAAAGTACCTACTGTAGCACATACGTTTTTAGTATTTGATGGTGTAAACATTTACAACATTTAGTTATCTTTTGGGCAGAATAAAGTAAAGGTTTTTAATCGAATTTTCTTACTTATCCTTCTGTGACTGTATTTGTTCCCAACTTTTGAGACTTTTAATGCCTGCAAATCAGAACTACTGCAGACGAATTCCGAAATTATGGCCTCTCATATTAGATGGAATATTGCTAATGCTATTCTTTTAAGTCATCAGTATAACTGTATTACTTAATTATTGGAATGGGGAATTACATACAATCATATAATTAGGTCCCCTCTGATCAGTTGGTCGGCATTATAATAAACCTATCTTGTACATGTCTTTCTTTCAAAGATTTTGTGGATTTTGTGTGACATTAGTGTGCGGTCATTTTTATATGTTGCGACAGAATTGTTCACTATTTTTTCATAAACTCGTGGTTTGTCTTCAAAACACTTGTACCTGAAGTTGTGTCACAGATGATCACTAAACGTAAATTCATAAAATTTGTTTACATTATAGTAATTAACGAAACGAGTGTATAAAGAGGAGGATAATTGCATGAATAGTATCGTTCAAGAAAACGAGCGACGATAGGAGCGATATACCCCGATATTTTCTTATATACCATGAGTGCAACTATACCCCTGTATACACATGTTACATTCAATATTTTTTCGTTTCCAAATAATTCAAATTTTAAGAAATTCAAGCCAATCTTTTCTACCAGAGACACGCATTTCATGATGTAGTATTTCCTTTGAAAAAGATATATTTTAGGGAGCCTTGCATTATTTTTGTTTCTACGAAATATTTGCAAATGAAAGGTACTGAGGATATTGTGGACAAAATATCAGAAACTGACAGTCATGAAAATTTACTTCCCACGAAAAGTAAAGACAAGTATGAGAAAGAATACAACATGAGTAAATATTGGGGGGGGGTAGTCGGTTCTGACAGAGTTTTGCTATAGCATACTTTTAAGAACTGGTAAACCCAACAGACATTTACATTTTTTACATTCGTAATTCTAAAGCCAAAATTTATACGTAAAACATTTTATTTATTCACGTTAAATATTTTATGTTATTCCATAAGTGAGCTAACTTAACGTTTACTTCCTCAATTTAGTCTTATTAATTCGTTGTTTATATGTAGTTGTAGGTACGTATATGCATTTTTTTGATCATGTATCATGGCCGACTGCAAATACTTTGGGTACGTCTGTGATATGGTTTCTTAATTAAACTATATCGCTCCTTAACATACGTACACATAAATGGGACTGATTAATTAACAAGAAATATTGATTTAATAAAATCGTGTTAATAGATCGTGTACGATTTAATTGAGTGATTTTTTTCGCAATTTATCTAACGATTAGTTAGTACAATTTATCGTAATAATAAATTGGTTCGTGTATATCCTCCTATTCAATCTACAGACATCATTCGTGGGTGAAATTTAGCGGATTCACCACGACCCTGACAATGGTAGTGCCGTTTTATCCAAGCCATTAAGATTTTCATCAGAGTGTGACGCACGCTACTAATTAAAAGTATCATGCACATATATAATTGCGAAGGTAAACCGGAATTCTTTTTTTAATATGGGTACCTGCTTTAACAAATTCTGAATGTTTTCTTGTCCCATATTCAGTTAAGACTTAGGACTAGCAGTTGAAGTTTCTAGTGAGTGTGGCCGCTAAAATTGCGTTAGCGGCTAGCTCGTGGCGAGCCTTTTCCCTCTGTCGGTCGTGGACGCTAAAATAAAACTTGCGTGACAATAAAATACGGCAATTAGAATAATCACAAAATACGTAAAAAAATGTTGCTGATATATTGTTATTATGCTTTGTGAGAAAGCAAAGAAAACTGGAAACGACATAAAACGCTCCTTGCGGTAACTGAAATATGGACTTTTTTGAATCATATTTTCAAATACTTTTCTAAAAACTTTATTGTAGTTTTTTTACTTATGACAAAATAACGGGGATATTTAACAGCCGTATGAATTGTGTGAACTTCCTGCATTCTTTATACTCAAGTATGGTTGGAATATTGCAGGTTTCTAATAACATGTCAGCGGTGATACGTTTGCGATACACGTAACATATGCCAAAACTAAAATCAAACACCGTTTTTTGTGAAAATATATTTATTCTAAAAATTAATAGTGATCAAGAAAAGTAAGTCACTCTCGAGACAACATAAAGTACTAATTTATATAGAACGCATTAATCATCACATTGTTTTGCATAAGTTTTGTATTGATCTGTGATATAGGTTCAAGTTAATTTTTAGCCCGACGTAAAGGCACAAAGAATTAAATCGCTTAAATGAAACTGTAAGTTGCTGCCTTTAGTATTATGAGTAGATGGCTGTCGGAATATACCTTCAATTTGCTTTACATTGCAAATTAAAATGTATATTGATTGTGTACGGCCTGCATCTTTGCCTCGATTTTACAACACTGTAACAAAACACTTACTTAGACACCTATAATTAATCCATCTTACTAAAAAATCCTTATAGTCAAATAATTATGATTGTAAAAAACGTGTTTAATCTATTCTAAATATTATTAAGCAACAACCTAACAATAAAAAAACAACAACTTAATAAGCCAAAATTACATTTCATTAAGTCAAAGATAAAACCATCAGTTTTGTGTGAAGTTATAAACAGAGTGAGCCAGATAAAGAATCAAGCCTCAGAAGTCGAACAGTATTCTTAAAAGGCAATGGCTTAATTCTTTTAATAGTAATTCTTAATGATATGTTTTGAGTTTGTTTGGAAGGTAAATAGCAACTGTATGTCATCCGCACACATAAATAAAATAGAATTCTATGCTGTTTGGGTAAAGGGAATCCAGTCACATTCGTAAGTTTGAAGGAAATATCTCCTTACTTGGATCTCCTACTTTTCTATAAAAAAAAAAAACAAACCCTTACGCTGTTTCTGAAGAATGATCGCATCTAGTAGCCAAAGAATTAAATTAAAATCACGTTTAGAATTTCCTCGAAATATTTTTGGTTAACAATATGATTAGGAGCTTAATAACTTAATATAACGAACCTAATTACGAAATTACACTTCAAATGTTTAGGGTAATAATGTAGAAATCAATAAATTTACTTTAACATGTCATTTTTAAGACATGCTTTATACCGTATTCCCTGAAATGGTAGATTTGAGTTACAGTTTAACATGTTTCTTACCTTAAAAGACGTTCTAATCAAATTAACGTTCCAATAAACATTCGCATCTTAAACTTCGCTCGCCCGGTGCGCTACTCACCAAAAGGTCCCAATCTGTAATTGATGGTGACGAGAACGATTCCTTCGCTGACCAGGAAGTCCGGCCCGTAGAACTCTGAGTTTCCGGAGCCAAAAACGAAGCCTCCTCCGTGAATGAACATCATGACAGGCAGCGGGTGGGAGGCGTTGGAGGGCAGCCGGGGGGTGTACACGTTCAAGAAGAGGCAGTCCTCCTGTCCGTCGTAGTCCTTGATCTCTGCGTCGAACTGGGTGCACACCGATCCCTCACGGAGTGCATCGCGCACACTTGTCCACGGCTCAGGAGGTTGGGCATCCTATGCGGGGATAAATGAGCACTTTATCATATTTGGTGGAGAACGATGAAACTAGGTCATTTGGTATTTTATAAACATATTTGTGTATACAACATTCGGAGGTGACCCTTGATGTATTGGTCAGACTGTTAACCTCCCACCTTTGCGTACTGGAGATATCATTCCGGCCCGTAGATATAGAATTCGTGGTGGACAAAGCGATCTCATGACAGGTTTTAGAGGAAATCTGTCGTTTTGCTTGCCACCATTTGCTGTATCGTCATTCACTTTATACCATATATGATAATAATAAGGGTCCTTATCAATAAAGAAAATAATTAATCCACACCTTATGTAGCTGTTAAGCTGAGGAACGGGCGTACGACACACCAAAACGTTAACTACAAAACCAATGTAATAAAATTCCAAATGTGTTGTGTAGATACTTCAACATATTACACATGAAAATTCATTTTGTATTAATCTGTTATCATTCATATTTTTGCATGGATATTATTAAGATTGACGTATGATTAAATATTCCCTGCTTAGCGGAAATTTTCAGTATAACTACTTTTAATCCTCGGATGCAATCATGAATTCTCCATTACAAAGGCCGGGTCTGGTTGGCCCCAGGCTGATGCATTATAGTTCTGGGTTTCTTTTTCCGAATCTTTTCTGAACCTATTCTGGAATTTAATCATTTTCACAATAGAAAAACATTCTTTAACTACATTTTTTTGACGTTTAGAAATATTTTCTTCTGAAATTAAAGAAGGAAGTGTTCCTAATTAAGTCAGTATGATGTTGATTCTGGAGTGAATTAAACACCAAATGTAGTAGAAATTTATTGTATTAGCATGAAACATTCTAAATATTTATTCTATTATAATTGTGCCACGCGAGCACGAAAATGGGGAATAAAAGTCCCGAACTATGAAACAGAAATTCCTTACTCAAACACAGAGGAAGAAACTACACCGTGGTTCGTCATGGACCACTTTTCCCACTTCATTTGTATGCGCCTGTTAATTGTCCATCCGTTGCACCGAAAAATGTTGCTCAGGCAATAACTGATGTTACTGCAGTGCTTCTGATCAGGAGGTACTAGGATTTGAATCCCGACGGTGACTTTATTTTAGACACCAGCTACATAGGTCTGGGACAAGGCCAGCCGCTGTCTGGAGGAATATTCTAGATGAGAGCCGCAATGATCGTTGGTTTTCCGTGATTTGTCCGATCAAAACCATGTGTACACCGGAGGAGTACCCTAACAATTGGACCACGGACCCCGCTCGATCTTTCCTTCCTCTTCCTTGTCCCATCCTCACTTTTTATTTACACACACGCACGCACTACATTACCAAACATGCTGGGTGCCTAGTCTGGAGCTTGTCCCGGATGGGGCAGTGCTCCGCTAGTGGGAAATACGTGGGTGGGGAAACCGTCGCAAGTCGACGTAGGTCGGCGTCGGTCGTGCCATCCAGGGGAGAAGATCACTGCCACCTCCCGAGCAAAAAACATGCACTACGCGGGACTAGTGCAGATGTATCAGTTAACGCCTGGAATCACTAATCTATTGAAGCGTTGCATGCGTATTCGAGGAGTTGCAGAAGTGCTTACCTTGAAGCGCAGCGGCCCCACAGGCGGGCGAGCGAAGGGAACGCCTTGGAAGCTGAAGAAGAAGCCTCCGGCCTGGGAGTCCACGCGCCTGCCCCGCAGGAAGCCTTCCTCCACCTTCACCACGGGGTACTTCTCCAGCCTCTCGTCGTCGGCTGCGTGACCTGTAACGAGAACTTGAGGCTGGGTATAAAATTGGCGTTAGTTCAAACTCGCAAACGATTTTGTACGAATACTTCTCCAGCCTCTCGTCGTCGGCTGCGTGACCTGTAACGAGAACTTGAGGCTGGGTGTAAAATTGGCGTTAGTTCAAACTCGCAAACGATTTTGTACGAATACTTCTCCAGCCTCTCGTCGTCGGCTGCGTGACCTGTAACGAGGGCTGGAGGCTGGGTGTAAAAGCGGCGTCAGTCCAAACGTACAAACGATTTTGTACGAATAATTATATTTCAGTAGTAAAGACGCAGCAACGTCATTAAGAAATCGTGGGAAAATGGCATGGTTGTAGTGAGAACATCATCAGTCTTTTAACATGTTATTCTTGAAAGAATTTCACGTCGTAACTTTTTTTAATGAGTGCAGTTTTTTGAATTATTTTTTGTACACAAGTACGTGTATATTGTATTACACTCTGTTTTTTAGTTGGAAATTCGTACATTTTACTTGCACTTTTTGGGATTCCTTGAAATCGAAAAAAAGTTTTAATGTCTGTAGCTCTGGACAAAACGAGTGCCTTAACTCTTTGTCGGCTATTTCTAGACGGGATCCAGGCCGCGTGAGTAGCAAAGGAATTCTTTGAACTTTGAGGGTACTTTACATTAACTTTCTGAAAATTTTCAAAATTTTCTCGAAATTGGTTCCAAATTTTTTCTTTAAATTTATGGTAAGAATATAGTGAAATGCAGGTATGAAGGTGGAATTGGTTCGTTTCCATTTAACCAAGAAATTTCCAAAATTACAAGTTTTGAAACTCCCCCCCCCCCCCGAAGAACTACATTATTGAAAATAGAGATTATTCCTTCAAATGCAATTTATTTTTTTATATATCTCTCAATTCTATAATTTTTACGTTGTGGGCGTATTTAATACATTATTGCATTTGTGTGTACAAGTTCTTTTAATGATTTCTAATAAACTGTCTCAAAAACGCGAAAATGTTTTGTGAAAATTAGCTCAAAATTGCGCCTTTTTGGAAACTCTCAAAAGACGTTCTTTTTCAAAAAATGGCTTTAAATTTTTCAGTAAATATAAATGCGTACCAAAACAGGTTTCACTCTTCCATGTTACTTTTAAAATTGTATTTTAGTTGAACTCAAGAGCGGATAAAATTGAAAAAATGAGCAACGAATCAAAACGCATACTGTGGCAAGAAATAAAGGAAATCTTCACAAGAAAATTCAGGAGAAGTAAAAACTGATAACTTAAGGAATAAAATAATTTTTAAAAAATTAATATTTGTTGCACTTTTCTATCCTTTTTCCACCCGTTAATGATAAGGAGAAGATACTGCAAAAGAACACTTTTTCAAAAAGTAAAAATATACCTAAACTTGCCAGATTATGAAGATTTACATGATGTACAAAATGCATTTTGTTATGTTTTAGTGTACAAAATGCTATTTGATCAGTTTGCTGTAAACAGTATGCGTTTTGTGTACTGAACATTAAAAATTATGATTTTTTAATTCCAAGAATGTATTCCTCGTCTAGACAGTCACACACAACTTCTTGGACATCAGGGTGAATCCATAAGTCTGTGGATATTGAAGTTCAGTCCTTTCTTGTCCTTCCCATTTTCTCCAAATCTCTTATTTGAGCAGTTTTTCCACGTCACTTTTGTTCTTGTTTAACTCTTGTCACAAGTGTTCCCAGAATTACTTTGCAATATACAGAAAATTATCCATGTTTGCCTAGTGACATGTAGCTCGTAGAAGGATCGTTGAAGAAATAGTCGTGATGGGTTTTGGTTTTGACGTCAGTTCCCTTACCAGCTGCCATGAATTTCTTTAATTCCATTCTTTTTATTTCACCAATGCCGTTGATGGGTTTTATAGTTGCTTCGATCCTTCTAATACTGAATTTTCAAATTTTTCCCCAATACCATCGTTTCACCCACTTCCCTTTAAGGTTCTTCCTGTAAGTTTCAAGTAATTTTTGATGGTTCAAAATTTCAGGAATTTTCTGAAGCTTCTTTTTCACATGGCCAAAGACTCGATTAGGGGCGGGATGGGGAGGTAAAAATTAGTGTCCTCTAACAGGAAAACAAATGAACATCAGTCACATGTAATGATTCTTTATGTAGCCAGGAAGCAATGGCATGAACCACGTGTTGAATTTTATTCTGACTGTCCCATCCGTCACCAAACAATCTGAACTGTCAGCAAACAATGTGCTACTAGATATTGATTCATTATTGTCCAATTTGCTTATGAAATAAATGCCAGCTGAAGCAACTTCCTCTGCACCTCAACCTGCTTGAGTATCATTCCAAAAGTTAAGACACCCTCTGTGGCGTCTGCATTTGTTACACAAAAACTATAAAGAGAGATTTTCTAGCATAGCATTGACAACAAAGATTATTAATTAAAATCATTATTGTCATTGATGTAAATCTTCCTTCCTTCTTTCTTTCTAATTTAAATTCCAGTACAATACTGTTGCTAGACTATTGAAGAGAGTCACGATTGCTGGACAAAATGTGGTTCGTTTCATTCACACAAAAGGTCAAAATGCTATTTGTTTCGTCCTCTGAATTTATAAGCAGTATTTAAAAGTGTTATAATATATTTTGAAGAAATATGAAGTAGTGAATAGAGTGTATTTAAAAACTACACGAGTGCTTATCAAACTCAATTTTCGCCACCAATGAACAATATGAATTTTGATTAGTTTTATTTATTTATTTAGTCAAAAACTGTATGTGACTTATGGGGGAGAAAATCATCTGCGCACGCTTTCTTGAGTTTCAGAATCCCTTCCCAACAATTTAACTATTAATAGTTGAAAGATTAATAATAATAATAATAAATAATAATAATAATAACAATATAAATAACAACAAATTTAAAAAAGTGGGAGATTAACATTCCAAAAACTAGATATTTTCGTTGCCAAATTATAGAAAACTTATTTTTAACGGTAAAGAAACGAACAGACTTGATTTTTCTGTATTGTTAACAAAATAGAAACTCACCCTAAGCTCTACTACCACTACAAGCAAGGGAAAGTTCAACAAAACGTGCGCATAGCGCTACATTTACGTCCAGAAGCAAATCAAGGGGCCATCTCAGCATTTGCTCAATGGATCAGGGAAACTGGACAAAAACCTGATCGAGATGGGGGTCATTGACCCGGAAGTACATTATTAGTTACAGGCATATTGAGTCTTTTTTTTAAATTATACAATGCAAATGTAAACTAATTCATTATACTATATCTTGTTTCTGTTAAAGTAAACATTGTTTCTTTTTGGCGATCAGTATAGTCTCTAATTGTATAGAAACAGTTTTGCAGCAGAAAAGATTTTACTTTTAATTTAAATTTGTGTACCAATTTTAATTATTTAATTTCATCTGGAAATGCATTGTAAAGTAGCGTACATGTATTGTATGTGGATTTCTTGTAGTGAGCTGTTGATACTGACACTTGATGAACATGATTTCTACGTCGAGTATTGTAACTATAAATATCAGTATTACATGAAAATATGTTCCCACCGTTAAGTAAGTCAGTTTTGACAAATACTACAGACTAATAAATAAATAGGCAAGGCAATGGTAAGATTCCAAGCTCAATGAAAAGCGGCTTGCACGGATCATGTGGATGGTTGTTCCCCAAATGTGAAAAAATGTATTTTAGACGCCGATAGGTTGGGAAAAAATCGAAAAGGTAGCGCAAACTAAAAAGATTAGGAAACTATCGAGTACTGGAATGTATATACCATTATGCAGTACTATTAGTTAAACTACAAGGATGAAATAATGGAGTCGTTCAAAAATATATTATTCGATTTTTTTTTTGTTATAAGGTACTGCATCGAGAAAACCGATTGCGAATTCGAAGTAAATTATTAAACTATTATCCGTCGTACGGAATAAAGAAATGAAATAATTGTGGAGATAGCCTGAAAAAATGAAGAAAAGTCTTATGCGCATTAGATTCGAATGTATTAATTTCTTTCATTATAAATAGTCATCATTTCGAATAATTAAAAAAATATTTTCATTTACCACTTGGTTTTAATCTTGATTATACCCAAATATTTACGGAAGTTCATTAGATTATACCGTCACGGCCGAGGTAATTCTCTGGGATTCCTATGGATATGAATTTGACTCGTTTGAAGGTCAACTTTTGCACTACACTTTTTCTGCGAGACTTGAAAATGTAAATTATATTTGTTAAAAAGTCGAAAGTATTGTCCTATTGAATAGCAATTTGTCATGTAATGCATGAATAGTAGGCATTCCTATTGGAGAATGACGTGTAATGCATGAATAGCTGGTATTCCTAATATAGAATATCATGTAATGCATGATTAGTAGGCATTCCGAATGGCGAACGTCATGAAATGCATAAATAGTAGGCATTCCTAATGGCGACTAGTCAAATGGCGAGCGCGAATCTGCTCCACTATATCACAGCGACAAGACGCATGCGCTAAGAGAACCCTTTGTGACTCATTGGCCATTGCGAGAACGCCACTGTCTAATATCACCACATCTCCCGAGATGACAGGCGTTTTATACAATTGCATGCGCCTCCCTGCACCCGCCATAAATCTGATAGTGGACGGGAGAGAGAGGAATACCGGGTGATGGCGTAATTGTGGTGGCGTGGCGAACACCTCTGCTGAAAAGGAATAAGAGCACACGCAACCAATGCACGTGAGTGAATGTGAATGGGACAAAACAGTGACGAGATAAGCATGAATGTGGAGTAATGGGACAGGGTCGCCCAAGATGCAAGTGTAGTGAATGTGACAGAAAGCGAACGTGTGAATAATAGCTGTCATCTCTGAATTATATGTAAATTAGAAACAATAATCTATATGTAACTGGATATGTCATTGTACAGGCAGCACTTGTGAGGAAAGGCGCCTTCAAGACAGTAATTTGGTTATTCACAAAACGTTTTACAGATTGAATGGAAGATAAATTATTATATTATGTACACTCATTATAATATTTAAGTTAATGTTCACTGTTTGCAATCTATTGAAGGGATATTTTAATTGAAATGAATGATAATTTTAGGTGTGTACTACATTTACATACATTATTGTCAGCACTATTTTTTTTTTTTTTTACTAATTTTCTTGCCCATCCTCTTGTGAAATGTATTGTAGAAACTTCGAAACACAAACCATTGTATGAAAATAACCTAAAATAAACGTCGAGGTTTTTCGTCAAACTTTTTTCTACAGTCTAATCAGTTATATCGGGTATCCCACCAACTACGGGTCACCCTTTCACCTTTTAAACGGTTCACGATGCCGAAATGCAGTTTTTGCTCAACTGTGCGGAATAATGATATGCCGCATAGATATTGTTTGTAATATTTTCTAGTTTTCGAGAAATTCAATAATCTTTAATTTTTTAAATCAAACTCTTATGTATTTATCATTAGCAATTGATAGATCATAAAAAGAGAAATATAATAATGCAACATTTCGTAATGTTTTTATAGTAATAAAAATGAAGTAGTAAATTTATTGTAAATTGAGTTTAAAATTATATTTCTGATATGTGATTTAAACATTTCCTGACATGTGAGTCCGACAATACTTTTTTTAGTAGCCCTAGGAACTGTTGCTTTGCAACGCCGAGACTGTTAAGGAGAGAGAGAGAGGTCTGAGGTAGAAGTGAGGAATACATCGGAACTACAGCTTGCATGGTCTTTACTGGAAGGGCGCAACTACAAAGATGAGAATTAACGATTAGAATGAGAGTTTTTTTCCATCGATTCAACATAATTGGAACTTTTATTCTAATGATTGAAATGCCAAAGCATTCCATCTAGCCAGATTAAATTTCTCGAAAATATACAAATATTACAAACAATATCTCTTACTTGGTTTCCCATGATTTCGCAATGTTGAGTAAAAATTGTTTGTTGATATTGTAAACCGTTTAGAAGTTCTCTCGGGGCCCATAGTTGGTGGGACATCTGGTGTAGAGGTGTCCCAGACCCAAGCGGAAAGAAACTCACAATGTTGAGAATAGCATTGCGAACATTATATGTGATGACTGTTTCTTTGCCAGACAATTAATTACTTTATACGATGGAATTGGTTAAAACACATTCAGAAATATTTACGTTGATGCCACTTCCTCAAAAATCTCTCTTCTCCAATTTACCCCAATCGACTCAAAAAGTCGTTACAATAATTTTTACATTTTAATTTTTCGGCACTGAAAGGTTTCGGATAGGTATGCAGGTACAACTACAACAATTCGTAGGTACAGAGAAAGCGCCAATGATGGATAACAATGTATCCAGTGTCACTTCATTTACGACCTTCCTTACATTCTCTTACTCAGCGAAACCCCACGTTGTTCCGTAATGTCGACCTAAAGAGAGTCAAACATAATATGAAACTGAAGGAAACTCATTACAAAACGTCATGACATACTGCAGATAAGAAAAAAAGTATTATTAGAGGAGAATAAATTAAAATAAATATAGTGAATATTGAGAAGAGGCTCAGTAAGAAATTGTTTCATTTCTGAGGTACTGTAGTTGTTATTTCTGTCTCTGATGTGTCCTTTAAACAGACTAACAACTCATAGTTGCATATCGTAACATTACTTTACAAGCATTTGTATGCGGAAAATAATTACGTGAAATTTAAAATAAAAATCATACATTTTCAGTAAATCTCTTCACACTGTGGGATTGATGGAAATGAAACAGTTGATAACGTATAAAAAAATAATTTAAAAAAATTGTTGCGTCTTCTTTGACGCAACGCGTCTCCAAGCCCCTTGGGGGGCTTTCAGCGATTTGCGCTTTTCAGAGCAATGGTCCATTAATTACAGCGCTTTTGGAGTAATCCGTCGTTAATATTATGTCCGTGTCGTCTCGTCGCAGTCAATTGTCAAGAGAACCGCCAGGTAGTATTGGGACAGAGCCACAATTGGAAAGGAATAAGAATAGGGGTAGGGTTTAGGACACTTCACAAGAGTTGGACTAGCCCTTGTGAAGCAGCCAAACTCGTTTTGTTGGAACAAGTTTCGCATGAGATTCGACGGGAATCTACCCCGGATTTCCTTGGTCAAAGGCGAGCGACTTCTCTGCGCCAAAAAATGGCTATATTAATACGATTACGGTATGATTTGATACTAGTAAGGAATAGAAGTGAAGCTCTTCGCTCATAAGAAACGATGGATTCTCATCAACTCTTCAGAAATCTGTTTCTTCCGTAACATGATCAGAGAACACAATTTGCCTGTACATATTCATGAGAAACGTTGTTCTAATATATTAGATGTGACATTCATTTATGTAACTGCACGTCATTGCACGAGCAGCGATACTTTTCTGCATGTTTTGTAGAACATAATTGGTACTTGCCACAATAGCGTGCAGACGTACGTACAGCATCGTCTTAACACCCGGATTCAGATAAAAAATCCAAGGGTATTATTTCAGAAGGCCTCGCAAGTCAATTAACGTCCCCCCCCCACACACACACACGCCGAATCCAACGATATGCAAAATACTTTTGTTTTCCTCGAGATTCATGAGCCTAGTTTTATGGGTCACGATGAATCCACTGATATTGTTAATAAGAAAGATTTATGGTATTAACCAGTTCACGACGTAGCATAAGCGTTGGTCACTTAGTCGATAATCAACAAGCGTAGCGCGTCTTGCACTCGTTTTCGTCATTATGAAGGATCGAGGAAGTATCAACCACAAAGTAAATTACAGTATAAATTTATTATAAAGAATGAACAGTATATGCCTCGCGTGTTCTACCACACCACACTTGTTCCTTGTTCTACCAGGGAGATTACTGCCGGGCATCTAGGCGTTAGCCATTATTCGCACCCCCGCCGCGGTGGGGCCGCCGCGCCGGCGCGCAAGTACGCTCACAGGCTGGAATCTCGACAGTGGCGTAGCTGGAGGGGGGGTCCGCCCCGGGTGACACCCATTTTAAAATTTTGTTGTTCGAATTATATAATTTTAATGCTTATATATATATATATATATATATATATATATATATATAATATTTATTAAATGAAATCATATGTACCAAGAAAGCAAGAAAATAATGTAAAGTAAAACAGTAAGCCCCAATTCCTATCTTATCTTTAATCTTGATAAAATAATCTACAAATTATCTTTAATATCGTGCAAATATACTTCTATTTTTATTAAATAATGTATAAACTATTCAGATATAGATATTTTTAATATTTAATTTAGAGGGGAGACACCATTAGCTTTGCCCCGGGTGACACCAACTTAAGCTACGCCACTGAACCTGATCCCGACAGAATGCAGTTTACCTAACGGTAACCTTCCCATTCAATGCTTGGGTCGGACCGCCGCACAGTGGTGCATTTTGGCGATTTCCTGGCCAAAACCTCTGAGAGCTATAGTATGTTTTCTACGACGACCAAATTTATTTTGAATTATCTTTATAATGTAAGGGAGCTGGTAACATTATACCAGAATAATGCACTGCTTAAATCTGTGAAATATAAATATATATTTTTCTATATAAACTTGGTTAAATTTTATCAATTCACAAAATAGATTTTAGAAAACCGTAGGGATTACTTACATATTAATTGATAACATTTGGCATAAAGAAGCATGGTATTAATGCCATCTCATGCCCTCTGCCAGAGAAAATTCATATACAGTGTCCGAAGAACCGGAAAGGAAGATCAGTTTTCACTAGGGTACATTTCTCCCTATGGTGATATTTGGCTCAGGCAAATGAGACAGAGCATATTTGTTCAAGAATTTTAACTTTCTTTTGGGAACATCCCTTAAGCTGGAAATGAAAGGAACAGAAGATCTCAACAGGCGATTAAACATCTCCTGGATTGGGTGCAGTCTTGAACATGTTCGCGAGAATCCTTCTCCATACCGTCTTATATCTTTGTGAATAGATTCTATGCATTATTACCATGAATATTTGGAAACATATTTCTTGGCAGTATCCAGTGCGTACTAAAAAAAAGTTGTTTGGAAAGCTCTACATCCAGACCAGTTTTCTTTTGAATTGCATTTGAATAAGTTTCTTGACCATATTCAAATTGTAGTTGCAGTATTATTTCATAAAAATAATATAATACTAATTTTATAACAATAACAATCTAATATGAATAATTGTTGGTATGTAACTTAGGAGTTAAGTAAACAAATATTACTTTACGATTAATTGTATTTTTGATTTATTTTTTAAAAGTGGTATGATGAGTTTCTTTGATATCACGTACGTATTTGACCTTTCATCGACCGCACACCCTTCCTTAAGACGAGTTTTGATGATACATATTATGTAAATATTACTTTATGTACAATTTTAATGAAATAAAATGTGCGTAATCCAGTCCAGAAGATGTAATGTATATAAATATTATGTTCATGTAATATTAGTGAATAGTTACAAAAATTAAAAATATTAATGTTTTTGTTTATAATATTGAGTAAATTTGTTATTTCAGTAAAAGGGATCAAAATTTTCCGCTAGAAGCAGCATTGTAAAAGCAGTTCCCGTTCTCAGGACGGATCTCGACGAGTCATATTCGGCGATCACGCGTGCTTGACGAAAAGTTAATTCTTTATATTTACTAATGGGGCAAGTTGGGGCATGATTTTATAACTGGATTCGAAAGAGGATAGATTCAGCTAGTAAATGAAATTAGAAACATCGCGGAATTCCGCGAAATTGGTAACTTTCAGCCTACGTGAACTTATGAGTAATTAAAATTATTGTATTAATTTCATGCATTTTAATATTTCGTCCCACGTCGGTATTTTGTATTAATGCATTATAAAACTAACATGAAAATAGTCTACAAACCTTCAGGAAGAAAATCCATACTGCCAGTTTTCTCTGCACAACTTTGTATGGCCACCACTTACAAATAAAGACGGTCTGTCTGTTACTCTCGTACTGCAGGTCTACCGAACGCCGCGAAGGGTAAGTTCGGGTGAATACTGGTGCCAGGGGAATTGACCCAGAGACACGAAGTGGGCAGAAACAGATGCCCCCAAGTATACAGTGTGTTGTAGTATTTGCAAAAGTTCAGTAAACGCGATTTCATTTTTGAGGTTTTGGCCAGGATTTCGGGAAAATGCACCACCGTGCGCCGTGCCGGCTCAGAGCTACCGGCTTTCCAGACCGGTGCCGGAGTCGAAACAATAGGGAGTTTGTGCACGCCTTAGCGGGCAGCAATCGAGTGCAATCTCGATCTTTTGCGCATGCGCAGATGCACAAAAGTGATGAAATGCTTGAACTACGCATGCGCAGAAAATCGATAGTGCTATCGATTGCATTTACGTTCGAGGGTGCACAAACTCGCTAATGCGCCTTCTATGCCCAGAGTACCGGGCCACTGCCACGACGAAGCCTAGAGCCCAACAGGAGGCCACCCGAGCCAAGGACCGGACAGCTCGGGGCTATTTATTTATTTAACGTCAAAAACAGTTAAAAAGCTTCCTTCCCGTCTTCACGTTGCAATCTCCTCTATGCTATCGATGAGATTACCACCGGAATCTAGGCAACCTGACGGGGGGGGGGGGCTGCCCTGAAACTCGCTTACGAAACTCACGTCTACAACTTTTAACTAGAAACCATGCCAGCCTACGCGGTCATGATTCTCCCCTGCGGGGATAAAGAATGAACAGCCATGTACGTGTTTCGGGACTTGTTTACCTCATCATCAGTGGCCCCAAGGATCATGAATTAAACACGTAGGTGTTAGTCGGTTCCTTATTGCGATTATTACTTATCAAGTCAGTTATTATATGATATCGTAAAACATGGAATTTTAAACTAACAATAATTAGTGCACAAGTGTTAACATTTGGAAATGTCAAGAATGCACACAAACTCGGCTGATGTTCACAAAGCGCCCATTGACATGTTATAACCGGGCCTTTGAATCTGAGCCAACCTTCAGAAGGGCTTTTCTTAATCACCTCAAAGCATAGTGATCAAATATTTAGAATTTTGTGAGTTTCGCTTTATACAGTTTTCACGTTAGTCATAAAGAATTGTGGATGTTTTATAAGAGCCCCTATACGAATAGAATAACGTTGTGAACGTTTTCTTTGCGCTTAATGAGCGTTTCCATTCTTCGCGTCTAACGAATACATCATTACGACAGTGAAAATATTCAAGCATATGTCATTAAGAGAAAATGTTTCTGGGTGATAATTTTCTTCAGTATTTATCAGATAATGTTGAGTAAATTATATAATAAGTTTTGCGAAGGAAGTCTACTGGGTTAAATAGCATTTTATGGTTCATTGTAATTAGTTTGTTTTGAACGTCGTTCTCTGAGTGGGAACCGGAACTCATGTAATCTGTTCAACAACACAGTGTTTGTTCTTTTAAACGTTCAATAGCAACCTTTTCTACCAACGTGTTTGGACTAGTAATTATTTACCGCATTTATAAATTATGCGCTTTCCTTTAGTTTCCGGAAAAACACGTGAGTTCTTGTCTTTCGAAGAAGTGAACTTACAAAAGGTGTAATTGCATATTTTCGATGATCTTTCAAAATATATATTTTCAAATAGTATGGAAAAAATTTTATATAAGTGATCCACTTAGTGTAAATGATATAAAAATAAAAAGGAATTTCCTTTTTTACACACGTTTATTCTTCCTGTACAACGTACATGTTTCCCATGGGGTTTAAAATACAATTTTTTATAATATTTTGAGACAATCCCGCATTCTGTAAGATTAGTAATTTATATCCATTCAGGTCCATCCATAAATTAATTATTTTAATTTTATTCTTTATTTTTTGTTTTATTTTCTCCCATTTATACAATATTGATTGCTTTTGCGCTCCGTATTTCTGCCAGTGCCAACCCGGACGGTCGAGGTGGCTAAGAGCGTGTACCAACTCAGCGCTTCGGTCCGAAGGGTGCTGGTTCGAGTCACGCCTTGGGCATGGTTGTTTGTCCCTTGTCTCTCATGTATGTGTTATCGCGGAGGGCCTCGAGGTCTGCTCACCCCAGACATCAGAGGAACTCGCAAGTGTGTTCGTGTCTAGTGCGTAATATGCATCCCATCGAGACGGAACCGGTGAACGGTTGGAAAAAAGCCCTAGGAGAAAAAATCTGCCAGTATGAAGCATCATTTTCTGCACGGTGGCGGCAAAAATTGAATGACACGCTTTTCAGGCGAACTTAAATTTTAACGTTGGGTGTTTGAACACAATTTTTCAGCATTTTGCGCGATGTTCAACTGAAATTAAACACAACACCAATTATTCATATACAACAACAAAAGAAATCTTGCTTGGGGGACACGACCGAGTGAATCTCCTTGAAAGCTGCAAGTGAAACACGTGCGTGGTGGATGAAAAGTACTGGATGGAATCATTGGAAAGGATTAGGAAGCACAAGAAATGAAAGAGTATAAAATGCATTATGTTACTGTCACATTGATTTGCTTAAAATTGAATAGCAGCAATCCCTCTACAGTATTTGAGTAACTACGTTACAAGTATACTAAACTCCCCGGAATAATATACCATAAATAAAACTGGAGGGTCAAGTTCAAAATCGCTGCCTTTTATATAATATCGTTTCCTTTAGGTCATATAAATATTCAATCGGTTTTACGATTTTTGTCCCTCTTTTTGTAATCTCTGGATTAAACTTTGGAACGGCTGAAGCGATTTCTTTGCGATTTTCACTGAAATATTTTGTCGGTCATAAGTTAGGTTTGTTTTTCAAATTATTATTTTCTCTTATATTAAAAAGTTTTTGTTTATTTTTTATATAAGTCTGTTTTATACCCATATTATTGAAATTTTGTACACATGACCTTCAAAATAGAGGAAACGTTATTGTCTGAATGATATTTCATAAAAATTTCTACCTCCATTTCCGACCCCTTGTATATTTAAGTGCAAACTCTTTCCTATTTATGCAAATATCTCGAAAACGGTGAATAAATTCATGTATGTGACAGGTTTATTAAAGCCAATAAAATTATCTCCTAAACGCACGTTCGATACATTTTAATAGCGCAATTAGGTTCACAGTAATTGGCCAAAATTGTTACCGGACGTTTGCCGGGAGTATGCAACAATGCATGTTTTTTCAGATTCCAATTGCTGAAAATTTTCCCATATGCAACGGTAGTGGTAGCAACCGATGATCATAAGAAACATGGTAGAGGAATAGGAGCGGGATGAGACGGGTGAGGCAGTATGATGATGATTGATAAAAGCCCGGCAACTCAAAGTAGTTAGTAGTAATATGGCGTTACGCCTAATTCCTTGACCTCACTGCAAATCTAATTTTATTACTAGCGGAGGAGGAAGAACTACGTCACATCCATAACTCGAAACTCATTGCGTGCGAGCGTTTTATTTCTGAAATCACGTGCTCTGCGTAAGAACGTCCGCTCCTAACAATGCTAATTAATAGGGTATACTATAACTAATGGGGGATTTATTTAATTTATTTGTGATCAAAATATCAGTACAACGAAAAGCTAAAATAAAATAATAATTAAAAAGGTAATAATTTTAAGAGATGAACAATAAAGTGTCTTTTAAAATTATTAATCATCCATACCAGCTTGGACGTACGGCATACACAGTTAGGATAGCTAATCCGGTGGCCGAGGTCGCTAAGGCAGTGGTGTCGTAGCGATCTCGAACCGAAGGGTCGCTGGTTCGAGTCCCGTCTCAGGCACGGTTGTACTTGTGTCCGTCCTTTCATCTCTTATGACCACCATATCGTTTCATCTGCACAGTTACCATAACGTTAACACCAATAGTGGTCGCTAATGACCTAGATGTTGATGTGACCTTAAATAACAACAACAAAAAAGTGAGGAAGTTTCCAAGTGAGAACTTCTCGATTCAGCTACATGCATGATTCCAACGTTACACCCGCGCCACGTATTCGAAGCACTACACTGACGGGGCGCCCGGGTGGCGCCTGATCCAGCCACGTGAGGTCAGACTGCTCGCGCTGTCCTGTTGGGATGACTACTGATGGGGAGGGGGGAGCGTTGTTGGCCCAGGCTCGGGTGTGTGCAACCGGTTGTTCCTCGCGCGGCGCCAGGGGACTCTGGCTGTGTGCGAGTAGTACGATTTTCCTAAGGATGAGCCAAAGTGACAGTTCGTGAAAACAAGTGAACATCACATGTATTTCACATGTATCCCTCCGCCGCGACAGCTGTTAAGTCATGCCCCTTCGTAAAGTGCTAATGGCTCCTGTGAAAACATCCCTATGTAGAAGTCTAAGAGTTTCGCTTAAATATATGCACGTACGCGAGTTCAGGAAATATTTAAATTTAATTACGTATGTGGAAAATCTCTTAACATGATCTCACAAACAGTAAAAGAAAACTTCCACGAATGTAAATAGAAAGCTCTTGATCACAGCTCGCCACACAACAGCACGAAGACCGGAACCACGTGTATCGGTACGTATCTCGCATTCAGCATCGGTTTTAAAATAAACAATATTTATCACACAAAAAGTAAATTAATGTAATGTTTATAGAAAAAAAAAGAATTTTTACGGAATAGCACATAACACTGCACTTCCTAATTTCATTTATTTCTCGCGGCGCACTCTATTTTTGTCGGACGAGGGCATCACAAAGGAAAGCGTCGAAGCCATTTACAAGTTAGCCAACTGCAAACGAACGAATGCGGGAAGGGAGTCTTATGGGCACAACGACCACAGAAACTTCAGTTATGTTGCCAGCACTAGCTGTCACTTTGGCTCATCCTTAGGAAAATCGCTCTATAGCACACCGCGCTGCACGAGATCGCTTCCGGCGATCATTTTTTCCCCTTAGGCCGTGGCCGGCGTGAGCTACAAACAGCGGCGGCGACAAGCGATGCCGCACGACAGAGCGCGTGATATCCTACGTAGGAGAAAAGGAAGCTGCGACAGCGACAGTCACAGTGTTTCAAAGGAAACATTCAAAATTTGCATGTTCAAGAAATTTTCATTACATATTCACTCTGTCGTTAGTAATAGGTTTAATTCATCCTCAAGAGAAGCCCATGAAATAAGACAGACTTTCTACAATTATTTCAACTGTCTTCAGTGTTTGGTTACAAAAGAAACCTAACCTCATTTACTTCTATAGGGATACTAGTATATAGTACCTTGTGATACATGTACTACGCAATATACTTATCATCTGAAAAATTCAATAAAAATAATATAAATTGACATAATTTAATAAATAAAAAAACAAACTTATTTGTTATTTTCAGTGCATTCGCCACTTCCTTCCACAATTCCCTTCTATTTTTTACTTCTCTAATTAAACATTCCGTTATATCGCTATTCGGCATCATTGAAATGGGAAATTGTAAACCAAAAGAGCAAAACTATACGTGCGATACAGCGGGAATCGGCGACAAGTAGCGACAAGATTTAAACACGTTTGAATCTCGGACGCCGCCGCTTGTAGCGCTTTCGTCGCTTCGCCGCGGAGGTCGCCGCCGCAGGACGGGCAGATAATGTACTGAGTGTTGGAAATTTGTCGCCTGAAACTGTCGCGTGTCAATGTCTCAAGACGTAGCTCACGCAGGATACAGCCCCACGCCGGTTGAAGCTCACGCAGGACACGGCCTTTTAGAGTGCGGAGCTGACGGCCCGTGGCAACCTTCTTCAGCGCGGCGTCACCACCCGCACACCATTCTCCAACCACTCCGACTACGAGCGGGAGGACTTCCGCATTTGCGTAGGCGAGTGCAACGAGGTGGGCTCTATCTTGCTCGTATATGTCTCGTTTTTCAACGAGTTTACCCTCGTGCTTTCCCTCGGATGCAGCCGCTACCGCGAAATCATCAGTGAGTGCGGTCCTGCCCCCACGCGAGCAGCAGATCCGGTCGTTTAGTCCTTATCGCTACCTGGTTTTCTCGGAGCACCTGCCACCCCGGCGTGATGGCCGCCTCTGTAAACTCTCTACAAATTTATTATAGAAAGTAAAGTTGTTTACAATGGTGGGTCTCATTGAAAAATAGTACCAATCGATTGGATTCATCATATATTTAACACCAACACCTTTGAGCGATCAAGAATAAAACGTGAAGTAATTGCAGTTCAAAATGTTACTTTAAAATGAGCTACTTACACACACATTAATTACAAAATTGCTTTGGAGTATTCACAACCTAACTACGACAGCTCACCCGTTGTCATGACATGCAATCAAAATAAAAAAGTAAAACGAAAGCATGAAACGTTAACTGTCTACGTGTTGTCCTGAAAAATTTAGTGGACGTATAACGCATATTCCCAATGATTCTGAATCCACAATTGGAAATGTATGTTACCCCTGGTGAGTGGTTGTTTATTTTACATACAATAGTGTAATGTGAACTGTTTATATTTAACAATGTTAACATTTTTTATATGTAAACTTGAGCTTGTGTTATCCTAGTTGTTATGTAAATTTACTTTTTGTATTATGTAAACTTAATGTCTTCTTCTAATTAAAAAAATGTAAATAATAGTTTCTGAATATTTGACATAACAGGCAGTGCGACAGTATCTGGAATAAGCTGTATCTTAATTAAAATATCCATCAAATATTCCTGGTATATGAAGGCTATAGCAAGTGTCTCTTCCTTACTTATTAAGCCGAGTATTAAATATCTTTATTGTACCAGTATATTGTGATTATATATTGATGAAAATACTTGTAATTAGTGTTTTTTCAATGTTGTTAATCTTTCGTACAAACCATGTGGTCGCTCATGACCTAGAAGTTTATGTGACCTTAATAAATAAAGTAAAAAAAAAGTTAACATTTGTCCGTTTTTGTTCACATATACGATATATCTGGAGGTAAGTTGCAAATTGATTTTAATTGCATCAAGACATTAATGTTGTACATGCTCAAGAATTGCTAAAACTGACGTATTAGATGACTTTTATAGGGAAATATGCTTTATTGTATTACTGTGATACTCCACGGAAAGCATAGACTTGAGTAAAGTATACTTATTTCTAAAAAAAGTTCTCTTTTTAGTTGGGATAAATGAATTATATTAGTTAGGAAGTGATTGAAGTAAATCGGACGTTTTAAGAGCAAGACCGACTGGGGTGGAAATGCGTTGGAATAGGTAGAAGAGGACGTAAAGGGTGGAAAGTTAGAATTTTGGTCTTATAGATAGTAGAAAATTAATTCCAAAACAACGCGTGGACTGTTCACTTATGTAATATTGTGTGTAATATATACTGTGTAATATTAACCGATTGAAGTAATTTCATTGCATATTTTGTGTGGGTATGTTTAGCAGCATATTTCCTGCAGTTGACTATTGATAATTGTTAAGTTAAAAGTAATTACTATTGATAACAAACGTTTATGCTCTAATTTCAGACTATTTCATGCCTTGAGTTACTTCCAGAATGAGTTTTATTGTAAAATGGATGTATCTAAAATTGGAAATACGATTACTCTACGTTTCATTTCTTCGAACATGTTACGGTATAGACATACGACGTACGTATACGATGATATATGATATAAACGATGACATACGATGATACAAGTTTCATTTCTTTTAATATTTTATGATACAGAGGTAGGATGGTATAGTCAAATTCCAAGAAATTGATTGTTTCCGGGTATTTAACTGCTAAAGTAATTACTATTGATAACAAACGTTTATGCTATAATTTCAGACTATTTCATGCCTTGAATTACTTCCAGAATGAGTTTTATTGTAAAATGGATGTATCTAAAATTGGAAATACGGTTACTCTACGTTTCATTTCTTCGAACATGTTACGGTATAGACATACGACGTACGTATACGATGATATATGATATAAACGATGACATACGATGATATAAGTTTCATTTCTTTTAATATTTTATGATACAGAGATAGGATGGTATAGTAAAATTCGAAGAGATTGATTGTTTCCGGGTATTTAACTGCTATGATCATTATACCATTAGTGTAGCGAATGTTTAATTACAGGAGGTAGCGAAGTTCTCTCTCTGCTGAATGATGAGATCCGGCACTGACCTACAAGTTAGCTTGGGGGATTTGCTATCCAGGTCTCTGACCCCTGCGGTGCGCTGTCTCAGGCGGAACTACCTCTAATCTCCCGACATGAGTGATACAGTTGTGCATGTAAAGGGTATGTTTAAGGGCAATGGGTAAGGCAAAGGAAGAAGAGGGTGGAAGGTGAGGAAGGAAAGATCAAGCGCGGTTCGTGACCTGTTTTTAGGATACTGGTTCGACATTCCCCAGACATTGATAGGAAAATCCACGGAAAACTACCGATCAGAGAGGCTGGCCGCTTGAATTCTTCTCTGTACAGCAGCTGAATTCGAGCTAGCTAAATAACTGGTGCCGAAAATTCCGCCACCGCCAGGAATCGAACTAAATATGTTCACTATTCTTGATTTACTAATTAAAAATGAAAATAGTGAACATGTAAAAAGATCGTATTCAATGAAAAAATCAACTTCTTGAATGAGTGAACAAATATTGGTAGAGATTTTACTGTTCATTACGGCAAGTTTTTAATCGCGATTTGAGCTGACTTTGCTCTGATAACAATTCTGGCTATTGCGCTGTATTGCAGTTGAAGGGGGCAACTGTATGCAGGGCCATATAGTTGTTGTTTACAATAATTTCAATATTGAGCATCAGTTCTGGTCTCCAATACTAGTACAGAAAGAATTTTCAGCGTAATGAAACACGTTTGGACCAACAAATTAACAGAAAGAGGTTGAGTCCGGCCGAATCCAGCGGTGCGTTTTTCTAACATTCCATAAAAGTGTACAGAAGTTAAAGGATTATTAAAACAGTAAAATAATGCCAGAGTTGCTCAATCAACTAAGAAATATTGCTGAAAATAGTTAAAGTAGTAAAATAGTTAAAGATTAAGTTAAATAATAAAATGGTTTCAAATCAAAGAACTTTATCCAAAGATATTTGTACTAAAGTAGGTGATTTTGATGATTGTGGTATTAGTATATGTATTGTTAATGATTATTTTAAAATGTGCCATTATTATTGAAAGATACCCTCCTCCTCAGCAGTAATTACTATCTCTGAGCTAAACTCAGCCGCTATCATCGGGCTAGCGTGCCCCG
Source organism: Teleogryllus occipitalis (assembly GCA_011170035.1). NCBI lineage: Eukaryota > Metazoa > Arthropoda > Insecta > Orthoptera > Gryllidae > Teleogryllus > Teleogryllus occipitalis. The sequence goes on along the minus strand of BLKR01000649.1, from coordinate 272,945 downwards.
TAAACCAGGCATGTCAAGGTCGCTGGCAAGGTATGCTTCCTAGAGCTCACGGGTACTGCGTCCAGAGAAATAGGCGCGAGATTTAAAAGTAAGGGTTGTACAAATTCCTCCGGAGTGGCGGTACGTCATTGGGTACCTGGCCCTCGACAGTATTCGGGAGAAGTTACGTGGCAGTTGTCACAAATTTAGCTATATTAATTCCCACTTCCTGTTTAAGGCAAAGAAATAATCCATTAGAATGAAATAATACATCAGTCCGATTTCAAATTCTCAATTGAGAAAAAAAAAAAGAATATGATTTTGTAATCTATATTCACTTAATACTAACAACATTTAAGCATGAACTTTCTACGTTAAGGTTGGAATGTTTGAAAGACAATTATTATCGTCTGTTAAAAGCGCTGTCCGTCCGTAAGCGAGAATTGTTAACTTACCGAGAATTGTTAATTTATTTCACATTATTGCTAAATACAATAAATAACTGAAAGATTTAATAACACGACACAAAACGAAGCAAAGTAAGAACTCGTCATTCAAATATATTCCTGACAATTAGCAAAGATGTTTACATAAGGGAGAATTTAGTAAGAAGATAAACATCAAATAATAATAAGTAGTTAAGTAATAAAAACATAAACATAATACAATTCTCGGTTATTTGATGTAAAAAAATCTGGCAAACATTTTGGTACTAAGCCACTATTCCCCGCCTCGCATCGCTTCAGCTTACGCATGTACGCAGTTTTCTGGATTTGAAGGGAAAATGAGTGCGGAGTCGGGGGAAGTTGCCAGAGCCTCTAGGATCGCCGGGCTCCCCCAGGCGGGCAAGGAGCTCGTGCGGGCGCGGTTTGACGTGCCTGCTCTAAGCGAAACTCAGCCGCTGTCATCGGCAGAACGTGCCGATTAACTTACCCTCGATCGCCCACCAGCACGCCCCGAGTAGGAGCAGAGCGCGAACTCCCGCAGTCATCGCAACGGTGGCTGGGCGTACTTTACGCGTACGTCAGTTTTCGTCGGGTATTTATCCGAGCGCGCGGATGGGAACAAGGAAATGAACGTGCGGGGTCTTGAGCGAGGCCGCGCTCTGGAGAAACTCGGTGGCGCCCATGCGACGGTTAGCCAATGGGGGCGCGTGGAAATCCGGGGTTGCTTGCTGCTGTTGACAGCACGGCGGAATCGTTAAGTGGCCGGCAGCGCGCACCGATGCCTCCAGCCTGTTAGCGGATTTCAGATGCCACTAATTAGCCGCGCGACCTTTCATCTTCTCCCAGGCAAATGCGAGGTCGCAATTTTCAAGTCGTATTTGAATGAAAGATATGAAATTCTTATAGATGTGAGCTAATTGTACTATTGCGTTAGGTGTATATAGTTTCGTTTGAATGTTTTATTCAAATTTAATTCTAGATTAAGATATCTTTATTTAAAATGTGGAAAGAACCAAATGCAAATGTGGTTTCCTGTTAGTTTTGCATAATATACTATTAATGTCTCCGGCATTTGAATTTATGTCGGCTTGGCGAACTTATCACATCAATTTAATTTTACAGGTCCCCTACTTATTACCTTGTACGAATGTTCATGTATGTTCACGTATGTTATATGCTCTCCCAAATGTTCCTCACACGCTCTTCCAATTGTTCTCTCAGTCGTTCCCTATTTGTTCTCTCACAGATATTTCCAATGTGTATTTCTCCAAATGTTCTCTCCCCCCATTGTTCTGCCAAGTGTTTGCCCAATTGTACCATTTGCTCTCCCAATTCCTTCCCCAAATGTTCTCCCATATATTCTCTCGAATATTCTTCAAATATTACCTCACATATTCCCCCAAATCTAATTTCATATTCATCTAATGTTCTCGCACTTGTTAATCTGGAGATAAAAATTGAAATTAAAAAAAAAGTATTTTTTAATACAAAACCCAACTTTCACTGATTTTGGCGACCCATGCTGACGAGTGTCAGAAACTAAAAAAAAGTGTAATAGATCATCCAGAAATGGTCTCAATTTGTAAATGATGGTATAGGAAACATAGTTTGCGTCCCACATAAGAACTAAAGAAAAGAAGAGAAGTGTGTGGGGGAGTAATATTTTGTGCATTTCTTGTGCACCTCAGAATCCAAATATTCCCTAATCTGGGAACTTTTATTTTTTTTAAATTAAATCTGTTTGATGCATCCCTGGGGGACATTTACTACCATCAGTAATGCACTGATGGTGATGTGTGCTCATGGTTTCTTATAAAGTGAATTAATCCTTTATCTTTCCTTAGCGTAGGTGATTCAATACATGTCGAAAAACGGGACGGAGGCACCAAGAATTAACGTAAATTCCTAGAATTTATTTCACTTTTCTACATATTGACTCTGTACATTCCGACACTTATCGCATTTCTTTACGTCTTTGAAAGTCGGTAGCAAAGAAAATCTTTTGGTTGCTGACGCAGCCAAGTTTGACCTCCGGATTTATGGCTTCCTCGTTTTCAAAATGTCGGCCACCCAAGTGAGATTTTAGGGGCCCGAACAGATGAAAGTCAGTGGGGGCTTAGTATGCTCTCTAGGGTGGATGTTCCTAGCCTTCCCAATGAAATGTGCGTAACTGCTTCTGCGTTTGTCCTGCTGTGGGGTGGGGGCATTGTCATAGAGTAGAATCACTCCCTTTGTTAGGAGGCCAGTTCGTGTTGAATATATTCGTTGAAATGTTGCTGAACTTGTTTGACGCCCATATTTTTTGAACAGAAATCTTGTACGTGAGTGAAGATGAAGTGTTCTGTAATAGTATTTTTTATAAGATATTCTGAAAGATGTCATTCGTTATCAGAATAATGGAACATTTGTGATATGGATTAGTGAGAAACATCTCGAAACTGTTTGTTCATTTTTTATCCAAAATGTTCTTTTCTTTCATGCCAGTAATCAGCATAGTAATTTAAACATTTTTTTCTGATTTCTCTAGAACTTCAAAAAGGTCCGATATCTGTACCTACAGTTTCCTCCTATTCACAAATTTATTCAAACTCACTTCAGATTCCGATCTCATGAGTTATCTTTCACTTTTATTAGGCGGTGCCTCAGCATGCGATGATTAAGGAAACTGAAAATGGGAGAAACTGCATCTATTTTAAGATGCTAGACGACAGTTCGGTGTCTGAACAAAATATTTTGGGCCTTATTTAAACTGTACACTTCAAATGAAACTCGTCTTTGTGTTCTTTCCTCTTCGCAGTAATCGTCCACCGCTTAATCAATTCGCCATTCTTAATGAAAACCTGCAGCAATAAAGATATCAATGAAAGTTCTGGGTCAGCTACTCAAAGACGACGTTGTAGTGACGCACGAGTGTTTAAAACTTTTCGGATGCAGTTTCTCTTTTGATTTTTAATTATACCTTAGTATACTAAAAGTACACGATACAATCAAACGCTGTGGTCGGAATTATTTTGAAACGCCGTTTAAAATGGCAGATGATAACAAAATATAGACACCAATATCTCTGTAACACGTTCTCCGATCTTTTTGATTTTGGTTTTAAATCAAAAGTTGTAGTGTTTATAGAAACTTGGCTGTCTGAGAGACACCACGTCCCACGCATAGTCACCAAGATTTCAGCTGACATACGGCGATCTTTCTTGGACATGACCATTGGCATTTCGCCCTGAGGAAGGTCGCATGACAGCCGAAACGTTGACTTGATCAAACCCTAGTACGGACTAACATGCAAAACCTGAAAGTATGCTTGAGTGCTTATCGTTTTCTCGTAAAATAACTGCCTTATTTCTTTCGTATCTTTCAGTTTATACGCAATATTCTTGCCTTCTTCTCCAAATGAAAACCTCAACATTCGTTGTGTGTTATTCCCTACCGAATATTTACTGCATTGCTTGTGGAATATATTTGGAGTAAAGAAGTTCGCGTATTAACTTTTGCTATTTCTAATTATAAGTAAAATCGAAATTTCCATTGCAATAATTATTTTTTGTTTTTAATGAATACTTAAAGAATGATTTTTCGTCGATTAAATTACATTCTTAGGTGCCTTTTTTAAAAATACCAACAAACGAAGAATTATTTCCTAATATTTGCGAATTACTAAAGTTTCGCATTATTCTGTGTGATCCCTTCGGGTTCAGCTAGAGGCTTAGACTTCTTTTCTCTGAAACTGCGAATTTGAAGCGTTGAAAATGTTCGGTCCATAACATAGTGTGAATACGTAATGAATACTTCCTGGACATACTGACGATTAACATGATAGTCTATCATTGCTGCTTTATTTAAAGAGCTGAAGAAGGCAGAAGAATAATTTTCACAAAAGCACAAATGTGTAATAAAAATTTATAAATAAATAGTTGAATATTGAATATTACGGTCTAAAACACAACATGGGCCCCATAGAGGGAGGAAAACTAGATTTAAGAATGCAAGGTGTTTCGTTTCCGAAGTGTGCACATTGGGATCGAATGTTTCAGAAGATCAATTTGCGGATTACACGTGTGCCCGTTAATTTCTTGTAAGCCTTAACTACATAATTAGTTTTTGTCTTTTTACCCTTGGGGTGTAATTCTGTATCCAGCAGTAGCTCGTTTAGAGGTTATTTCGTCTGATAAATCTTTCAACGTCATTGTCATTCCTTAGCGTTATATATACGATAATAATAATAATAATAATAATAATAATAATAATAATAATAATAATAATAATAATAATAATAATAATAATAATAAACCCCGTGTGGTTTTCGGTTTTTTAATAAAATAGCACCACAGGCTACCCCCTTAACGTAAGAGGCTACTAATACCCTCCCTATAAGTACGTTCTTCTCATACCGATAATTCCCTCCCTCAGGAGTCAACGGGTGAATAGGGTAACTCTGTTACCTATCTTACGTTTTCCTCTCAATTAACTTCCTTCTCCCCCATGTCAGTAGGGTAAAAGAGCAGACCCATTGAAATATGGAGACATGAACCAGGAGTCGTAAGGCCTCGAAACCGAAGCCGCTGCCTGGGGAGCGCCAGGACGCCTCTGGAGCCAGCGCTGGGGGCGACAGCATGCGACCGGTGGCGACCAGGAGCTGAGCAGGCGGGCCCTGGTGTAGGACCAATCCGAAAGGAGGACAGCCGCAGATAATAGTAGAAGATAATAGAAAACAACAATGTGCTTTCTCTGCTGAACGTGTTTTGCCGTATAATCCACAGACAACCACTAAAGCAGGCCTCATCAATCAACGAATTATTAGGAACTGATATGAACAAGAATGTCATTCGCTGTTTTATGAGTGCTACCAATTGTGAAACTGATATGATAGGATACAGAGGCCGGATGTTTTTAAAATTTCTTGAGATATACCCAGAATATTTAAGGATTATCAACGAACAAAACATTGTCGATAGAAAAAGAGCAGTAATTAATACACATATTTTGTCACAACAAGAGATTAATCTTATCAAGATGGAAATGCATCACAACAATGAAAATCACCCACCCACCGAACCTTATTTCATAAGTCTTAATGAAACTTCCCACTATAAAATTCTATACAGCATAATCACAAGTAGAAATCAAATGTCAGAAATTAGTAGTCAGAGTAAAGAGGAATTTAGTTCTACAATTAAGTAGAAGTTTTATACAACACACGCCAGATTTTATGGTATTGACCCAAAGACAAACCCGTAATTATTAAAACCGAAAAGTATATACAGCAAAAATGATGGAGAGTATATATATCCTTAACTCAGAAATTGTACCAACTGCCCTAATGGGCAGAAGAAAACAAGAACTTCATCACATTGTATACTGTGGTGCAGCTGCAGTTCGAATCTATCAATGCCAACAAAGGACACAATACTGAACTTAACCAATACATAATAACAGCCTACTCAACATGACCCAAACAGCTTGGTGCTAGATGAGAGAAAAAGAATGCCAAAGATTAAAAGAATGGTACCCATACATATTAACGAAGAAGATGTAAGGCAAGAAATGAAGAAAACATCTTGCTGGAAAGCGCCTGGACTCTTATCACATCCAAAATTTCCGGTTTAAACACTTCACCTGTATATACACGAACCTTGCAGATTAATATAATGACATCATTATGTGCCATGACAATACTCCTGCATTTTATAGAAGTGGTAAAACAATCTTAATACCAAAAGCTCAGCATACGCTAAACTCAGATAAATACCGCCCAATAACACGTCTCCCATGTTAGGTACAAATACCTAACAGTCGTTATCACGAACAGGATCTACATCCATCTAGAAGAGAACAATATAGTGACTAAAGAACAGGAGGGATGCTATAGGCTGTCAAAAGCATGCAAGGAACAACTTATAATAGATATGATTATAGAATCACAGTGACAAAAAAATCAGCATGTCATATATTGATTAAAAAAAGAATTTGACTCGGTCCCTCACGCATATTTAATGGACGTTCTTGATATATGTAATATCAAGAATAAATTTTCTCAAACATATGATGCAGGAATGGAACACCGTTCTAAACCTTTTTACCAATCATTGCAAGCTTACCTCAAGAACCATCCAGATCAACAGAGGCATTTTTCAAGGTGACTAAGTGCTTTATAGTTTTGTACGGCACTGAACCCACTTAATGAATAATTTAATAATACAACATATGGATTCATAATAACTACGTCGTCAAAATAGAACAATGTGATCAATCACCTTCTGTATATGGACAATATGAAAATTTATACAAAGTCAAGATAACAGGTACACAAACTCCTTGACATGACCACGGTTCAGTAGCGAAATATGTATGGATTTTGGGTTTGACAAGTGAAAATCTGTCCACCTTGTAAAATACAAAATTGTTATATTAGAGGGATACGACGTGACACTTGAAAACACGATAAAAGATCTTGACATCTCTGATCAATATAAATAACTTGGAATTAAACAACCGAAAGGGATTGATCATATGCCTATAAAAAAGAAACTGAAACAGAGCTTGTTGCAAAGAATCAAAAGCATACTTAAAACCCAACTTTTCAGCTGAAATAAAATATGAGGTATTAACACATATGCAGTTCCAGTTCTCATATATTCATTTGGAATTATTAAATGGTCATTAACAGATCGGGAAGACATTTCAAGACTCATCAGAACACAGCTCACTGAGCGCCGAATGAGACACCCGAAAGCTGCACTAGAACGAGGTACCCTCCCCATATCGATGGAGGAATGGGCATAATTGACATCGCACGTCTCTACAGCAAACAAATTAATAACCTGAGACAACACTTTCACAGCAAACAGGCATCTCTCGATATGTTTCGAATCATATGCAAAATCTATGTGAATGCAACACCCTTGGATCTCGCAAATAAGAATTTCGTCTTGCAGTGTAAATCAATTGAGAACCAGAAGGCAGACTGGAAATCAAAATCATTGCACAGAGCGTATGCCAACCAGCTGTAGAACGACGATGTTGACCGGGAGTCAACACGCTCATGGATTAGAAAAGAAAACTTATTTGGCGAGACAACGGGATTCATGATGGCTATTCAAGGCAGGGTTATACCAACAAGAAACTATCGAAAGTATGTTCAAAAAGTAGCAAACCTAAATGATAAATGTACGGAATTTAAAACCTCATCAGAAACCATAGAACATATAATTCGATCGTGTCAACCTCTAGCAAGTCCAGAATACACTAATCGACGTAGCAATGTGGCGAAAAACCATCATCCACACTTAACAGGAAACAATTAAAGTCCCTTATTTTAAATATGAACCTTTGAATGTTATTGACAACCAGAATATTAAGGTATATTGGATCAGGAAGATATGAACCGATGTTACTGTGCCAGCCAACTGCTCTGACATTATGTTCTTAGACAAAAATAGACAAGAGGTACATTTTATTTACATTGCCATCCCTCTCACTTATTACATCAGTACTACATACAATACAATGATTAGTAAGTATAAGGATTTGGCAGATGAGATAAAGAAGCTCTGGAAGGTAGAAAAGGTCACCATTCATTCAACCTATAGTAATTTCAAATACTGGAGCAGTCTTAAATTAGACAAAGCGTCAACTCGAAACATTACGAGCTGGAAAACAATGCAAAAATTGGTAATTATGGATATATGAGTTTTAATAAGAAAGTTCCTGGGAGAAGATTTTGATTAAACGAACAGAATCCATGAAAAGTGCCCGTAGTTACTCCCCGGAGCCGTACGAGTGAACCTAACCGTATTTACTGCGACAGGTAAATGTCCCCCCCCGCGAGGAAGAAGTAAATAATAATAATAATAATAATAATAATAATAATAATAATAATAATATAAATAGTACATTTACTAAACCAAATGTATGTCGGAAAATTATGTTGGGTAAACTGGGCAGATATACGAAACGGAATATTACTTTGTAAGTTCGTATTAAAGTGACAGTGCTAATTAGGTTATTAATTATACGATAAAGAATTGTGTCTATGATTATCAGGAAAGTGTGAAAATAATACATGTCTCAATTTTTGTGGAGTATTTATTGGTTATACATGTTCTGTCTAGTTCAAATATTAGGAACATTTGTTTGATTGACATATTTTAAGCGCATTGTAGATGCAAACCTTGCAATTTATGAGGCATCAGTCTACAGAACTGGAAATTCGATTTAACTAACGAGACACTGAGGGTAATTCAAGGTAGAATGATCTATAGATCATAGGTGATAAATCATTTGTCACACAAATTCATTGAGATAAAACTTTTTAGAAATGGTCAATATTATTAACATAGTGTTTAAAGTTCTGATAAGGTTTACAAGTTAAGAATTGGAGTCTTGAAGGTTATGGAGATTTGCTGCGTTTACATTATTTTATATTGACAGCTAATAGGGTTTTTCATTCGCTTGAACGGCAAAAAAATAGGGGGAGAAAAACTAAACGATAAATGTATCTGCACCAGGATTGTAAAACCTCATACATAGGAGAAAGTAAAGTTTCACTAAATGTGTCATGGAACTCATCCCAAAATTGCATCCTTTTGGGATAAAAGTTCGAACGAGCTATGAGATTCAAGCCGATTTCCAAAGAGTTGTGCTCTTCCTTCTTGTATGCCTTCCAATGCACGCCTAGCAGAGGGTCTTCATGTGGCGTGGGTTCCCTGAAAAAAGTAACGAATTCACCTCATAACATATTCAATCCATTTTGCGACTGAATTAATTTAAAGACAATATTTGAAACAAAAATAAGACATTTAGATTAAAAATTTAATAAAAATGTCTGAATAAATTCTCTGGTGGCAGCTGAGATTTTGTGGTACTCCATGATAAAATATATGGGGTGAATAAGATATCAACCACAATAGTATACAATGTAATTATAATGCGATTTCATGTAGTCAGACACGTGTTTCGGGAACACTCTTCCCATCATCAGTGGTTCTAAAATTATTAAACAAATTACACATGTCAACAAATCATATATCAACAGTGAACAAATAAATAAATATTTAGAATAAGTACTTACCCAAGTAACATAGATTAAAACACATAATTATGGAAAGTCGAATGACGCCATTTTGGACGTACGCTGTATTATCTTATTCACCCCATATATTTTAAAAATGTCTGAGATTTTGCTGAACTCATTGATAGAACTCAATTATTTGTTGAGTTCTGATTGGTTCACAAATTCCGTTTCTGTTTATTACTTTGTAGTGTACGTAGGAATAAGAAAATGCTGCAATGCTACAGGAAAGTGCCGAGTTTGTGGTAATGAGGAAGAAACGAGGAAGCTGTGACAGCCGCTGATGGGGAGTCAAAAAAAGTAAAAATTGTATGTGACGTATGCGGGAGAACATCATCTCGCACGCTTTCTTGAGTTCCAGAATCCCCTCCCAACGTTTTAACTATAAATAGTTGAAAGATCAAACAACGTTAAAAAAATTAACAATAATAATAATAATAATAATAATAATAATAATAATAATAATAATAATAATAATAATAATAATAATAATAATAATAAATAATAATAATAATAATTTAAAAAGCGCATGTTTAGCAACATTTCAAATACTAGACATTTTCGTTCCCGATATCACCTTTGGGAATTATGATCAAAAAGAATTTACTCAGTCAAATTCTGAAAGGCAAAATGGATTGAATTGTGTGTTCACATGCCGTGAGCTGGATCGAGTCGCTTCACACAAGGTTAAGGAGAAATTTTTCGTCACCAGTGAGAGTCTGGATTGCAACAGATGCACAAATATTGAACTGCGAGTCGTCGGAGAATAAAGTTCTCTTATAGTTTCATCATTCAAGTAAGACTGATGTAATTTACAACGATAACAGAACATTGTGTTAGTGAATTTCTCTCTAGCATTTGAAGTGAAAGTACCGTTACAAAAAGGAAGATAGTTTAGAATAGGAATCTTGGAGGTTATCGGAAGATGTTAGGATGTGTGCGACTTTAGTCAATCTTTACTGAAATACAACTATGTAAACATTATACAACTATGTAACTTACAAAGAAAGTCAATATATTGAATTTTCTAGAGGATTGCAAGCAAAGTTGTTTAACGATTAAATGAGTTAACTTTTCCTGAGGTGTGGGAACAGATAAATTTACAGATAAATGTATCATAATGGATGTATAGGCACTATTAAAAATTACAAATGAGCTAGAAAGTGATTAGGTTGAACTTAGCACATGGATGTAAACAGTTACAATGTTAGATTAAATTGCAATTGGATTTTCACTTTTTTAGAAGAGTAAAATTTTAATGCGTCTCATACATGAGGTGCCGTATGATTATAGAAGGGAGTGAAAATTTGACATTGGACATTTACAATAAGAATTTAAGTAAATTTCAGGGTTTCTTTATTTGTGGGGTGTTTCTATTTTTTACCGAAGAATTAATTTTGAACTATCCAGGATATTTATTTCTTCTCATTTTACTTCTTGTCAGTGATTGCTAACATTTATATGTTCTTTCCTATCAACATTTTTTGAACTTTTCATTTGTAATTCGCAATTTCTGGTAGAAATGTTCCACGACGAGTAACGGAATTAACTGAGGTCAGTGTTCCGTCATTGAAGTCTGCTACTAGAGAGGGCACGTTTCTTACCCGGTTTTCACGAAGTTTGACCATAGCCGCACCATACGATGGCGTGTTAGCGCAGCTGACGAATTCTGTGGGACTTCAGGAAGACCTTGAACACGAAATAAGTATCCGAGGTCATCTGCATGACAAGCGCCTGTGACAGTCAAATACAGTGAATAATTAATACGTGATGCTTAAAGTTGTCAACATAAGTCAGTCATTTGGATGAAACATAAGATCCCATAACCTGGTAAATCTGTCAAATGCGTTTGTATTTTCAGCATGTTGAGTTCATCATCAACACCAAAGCTGTACACGTAGACAGGAGCGGCACTATCTTGAACCATGTTTTGAAGAATGTAGAAGAGAGGTTCACCATAAATTAGGTCTGAGAGCAACTGCGAAGAGGAATATATCATTTCATTTAAATATATTTGTAGACCTACGAAGATTTACATATTAAAGAAACAAGCAAATCATGGCTTGTCATATATATATGATATACATGTAAACGTCTCTCCCTTTTCCGACTGAACTATATAAACTCACCCATACGTCATATACAGTTTTTACTGTTTGAAAGCTGGGTATCCTCGATATCTGCACGTGTAGTTAGTTTATATTTTTGTGTATGTTATACAAACACTAAGAATATGAAAGCATTTTTTTTTTTTAGTTTCGACATTACACACAACCTGCCGAAAATGCGGGTATTTTCGGGGCTGAGCAAGGCAACACAGGGCGGGGATGGCTGCAAGGAACAAGTCGGAGCAGGGGCAGGTCAGGGCAGAGCAGACCATGCCAGGACAGACTAGGTGGAGGGTACACTTTAGACAGAATGCATTCCTGTGGCTGTCTGAATACCTGAATATGATGAATAAATATCCGGACTAGGAAAGAGATTCGGCTTTAAACTTCCCGCACGATTTAATCGCAATCTTATCGCATCCACTAATGAAAATAATCGCTGAGAGTTACAGGAGAAGACTAATGACCAACATCAGCAAAATTACTGCTGAAAAAATCTGCCAATTTTGTACCCATCCAATTGTATGCACACTGCTCAAGAATAACAAATAAATCACTCCCATATAACACTACAATGAAATAAATATTTTAACAATACTGCAGAAACTGAGTATGTTATCAATACTGCCCAACAGTGTATGTACCAAAAACGTAAAATAAGTATTTTTTCGTAACGTGACATTTGAATAGATATATTTATTGGCGAATGGCTCTTGCATGACGTCACCGGCGACGGAGGCTGTGACGCTTTGAATAAGATAATTGAGTCGGTACACACAGTAGAAGAAATAAAACAATCAAATATTTGCATTTTTAGACAAAATCGAGGTAGGAATTTTTTTCAACTTTTCTCGAGTTCCTGGGTATGTTTCAAAACCACAGACAAGGCCAAGGGCCACTTAAATTTCTGAGCGTGTTGGTAATTACTAATATAGATTATAAGATACGGAGCGGAAGTAAAATTTATTCAAACGAATTTGGAAATTTGAGTCGTCTAGTTCGTGTACGTATTGCTAATTAATTTTTGTAATCAAAAACAAATAAAAATAAATAAAAAGTTGTCTTAATTTTTACCAAAACGCACTAAACGTTAATTAAAGTTTTAAAAACTGTTCCATTAGTTATACTGCTGAAAGAGTTTCAATAGGACAAGTCTCTCATTATTAGTGGATATACAGGTTTTCCAGGGAGGAAACGTCAAATCTTCGAAAATAAGCTCTTCAGACAATTTTAAGGATATTTTGTTTAATAAACTCTGTTGATATTTCGAAAAACTGAGAGCCGCAATAAACATTCATAAGTAAGTTTATTATATATTTGTTCAAAAAAATATAATAAAGAAAAATAACACAAATTAATAAGCAGTTGAATTGCTTAAATTTTCTTTACTGTTAAACGTTAGCTGCATATGCCCATCAACATCGGTGCGGACTAACCAGCGTTTGCTTTACACCGGCCTCACCCTTCGACTTAACCACAGACATAGCAGCTATAAGCACGGTTTTAGATGAAGATTCGAACAAACGCAAAATAATCCCAAACCAGGAGTGTACTATGACTTAGCGATCTCGGCTAAATCGATTTCTAGCAATCAGGAATGAAAAAAACTTGCTTATATGTTTCTTTTAGAGTGTTTACGTATTTTGAAGAAGAAAAAAAATTGAAAATGAGTGCATAAGCTGCAAAAATGGGTTGACCAGAAATGTGGTTACATATTTGTAATAAGGGGCACCGGAGGGTTCAATGTTAACCTAAGTTAGCAAGTGTAAACATTAACAGTTAATGTTTAGAATATCTAACGGGACTACTGATTCACTTTTAGATTTACTGAACTACAAGGCAACTAAAAGCAATAAAAATGCTACAAATGCAAAGACAAAGTATATGGAGTCAAATATATTCAGTTCAACTCACGTCCAGAAAACCGAAGAGTGTGTCGTTATTAAGTTGTTTTCCATCCATATAAAAATCACGAAGCACTGCTAGGGCCTCTTCTTTTCTCGTGTAGTTTTCAGACAGTCTCAAATCGGGGTAAATTTGCTTCTCCCAAGCGTTATCCCACTTTCGGGCTATGGTTTCATTTCGAAAATCTTCAACTGTAATAAGAGTAAATTGTAATTAAATGCTTCGTGAGAGATAGCCACAATGTTAAATAAAAGAATGAAAGGATTAATAATTTTTAAGCTGTAAGACTGTAATTCATTGTTTTTCTTAGCTGCTTACAATTTCAGACAAGAGTAATTATAATTATTATTATTATTATTATTATTATTATTATTATTATTATTATTATTATTATTATTATTATTATTATTATTATTATTATTATTATTATTTGTGAGCTGTATCTGATTTGAACCTGACCCTTTCATCAGAAAATATGATTTTTAGAATCATGGATGTTTTCTATTTATGCAAAGTCACCTATGAAGTTTTTTTATAAAACACCACAGTGATAATCAAATTAAGTTAAAACATTTCAAACGATAGAAAAGTTTAATAGCTATATCGTCGTTAGTCAACATCCACATGATCATGTGGGAAACATTCCTTATTTTTCCACATATTCTAATGAATTGTCCTGTTCTTCCGTAACGGTTAATAAACTTTACAGTAATTAATATAGGAAATAATTGATGCAATTAATCATTTCTCCCCAACTTGGGCGAGTTACACCTATTTGTGCTTATAAATTCACGTATATAAAAAGATATTTGCTTTGGCCTAATGGTCACCAAATTCACATGGCTAATTTATTGGGCGAGTTCCGGAAATATATATTGCGTGTGACGTGCACTCCCATATCTTCGTATTAATAACAAATTACATACGGATTGCAAGCTATTACCTATTACTTTAAATGTAAATTTTGATCACAGATCCGCAATGACTTCTATATTGAATCAGTCTGTATCCCATTACAGTATAGATTTATATTTATAGTTTGCGAAATTGTCCCTACACAGGTAACAAAGTAATATTTATTTAATTTATTTATTTTACGTCAAAAACAGTTAAAAACTATGTGTGACGTGCTATGGAAAGAAATTAATTCTGTGCACTTTTTCAAAAATTCTTTGATCCCTACCCTAAGCCATATACTACTTGAAATTTGAATACAGAAAGAAAATGAGCGTTTTTTGCAAGGATTGTTTACAAAAAATATTCACTGCAATGTAATAAAATCTGTTTTCAAATCAGCAATTAATTTGGGCTCTTATCCCTCATCATGTTCATCAGGGAATAATACTTCCTGCAACATCGTGGAGAATGATAATTTGAATAACTTTATTTCCCACTGAATTCTAGAAGACGTGCACAGATAATGAAGTTACATTTGTCCAGAAGCAAAGCTAGGGACCATCTCAGCATTTGCTCAAAGGATCAGGGAAACTGGACGAAAAACCTGATCGAGATGCAGGTACTTGACCTGGAAGCTGCAGTACAATACTTGTTACAGTTTGTTTAGAATTATACAGTCCAAATGGTAAATAATACGTTAAATATCACTGTTATAAGTAATGACCTTTTGATGATCAGTATTGTCTCTAATTGTATAGAAACAGTTTTACGCAGACACGATTTTACTTGAGATTTAAACGTATTATAGTTTATTTTGGATGCCTGGCTCTCTATTCTATTCTTTTCCCTGTCATTTGATTTATACTACCTACTGGAAAGAAAATATCACAGATTTAACAGTGTTACCGAATCTCAATGTCGGCAGCTATTCATTATACCGATTCTCTTCTCACCGTTTTAATGCTCAGCGTGCCCAGTCCTCATTTTAATACACATTCCATAACAGAGAAATACATGTATAAACTCATTTGACATAAAACAAATTATCTTTACTAAGAAAAATCAACATATTACTCACACATTCATACATATTTTATATACAATAACATTCACGCGAGTGCACTCTTTTTGAAAGTGGAAATTTTCCGATTGCCATTTTTTTACTCGTTTACACGAATAGACTCTCTTTAAGTGGAACTTTTTCAATGGCCACTTTTTACTCTTAACATTTACACACAATCTTGGCTTTGCTATAAATTTTATTATGATGAATATTTGTCAGTTCCCTGGTATCGTTCAGCTGGCCTCCAAGTGGCGTCCCCGACCATTGCCTGAATCGCATCCAAATTCACGCCATTCCATACCATTTTTCTTCGATTCCGAAGATCCAAAATCAAAAACGCTTCCGGACTAATGTTTTACCAATTAGAACATAATTTTTCGAAAAGCTTTACACTTTTTATAACATTTCTAATGAATCAACAACTCAGATTTCGGCATTATATTGTCCGAAATCACACACTCATCTCTAACTTATGCATTGTTGCATACGCACCACGCAGTTTGAAACAAAGGACAGCTGTACTCTTTTGTCAACCCGCTTGTCTTTTATACTCTGTATTTACAAATGTCTTTATATTTTTGATATTTTCTTCGTTATAATAATTTCTAGATAAAATCGAAATAATAACATTAATAACTTTTCGCTTTTCAAATTCCAGATCTTGTTAAATTATTAAATGATCGCTCATCACGTGTCAAACACATTCAGTTGTCTTTCCTTAATACGAGAACATTTTATTTAATAATTTCGTTACTCCAAAATAATACAGAAATTGTACGACTGTTCATCCATTTAGTAAATGTTCTCTATTTATTTATTTATTTGTTTATTTATTTATTTCTCCCTGGTCTGCTAAAAGAAAAGTTCCTTAGGTTTTTTAGAAATGAATAGCACTTTCTACCTTTACCCAGCACCTTTGACTGTTTCTTTTGTTTCTGTAAATATCAATTCAAAAAAAAATGTTTAATTTATTTATATATTACTGGGACGCGTCCGAGTGCACCGTCACACTACCTACGATTTATGCTGGAAGATGGAGCTTTCATGAAAATTCTCACCAGAGATTAATTGATCTTGTTCCGCGAGTGAAGACAAATTTATTCCTACACACTTCGTTTTGGGGGTGCACATTATATTTTCCTCTATACTAAATGGTATAATGACGTAATTAATTGAACTAAAGGGAAAAGCTAACTAATTAATACAAGTAATTAAGTGCCTTACATACCCAAAAATGTTTCGCTAATCGCAGATAAATTATGAGAGAAAACTTTTCTGTCCATTTCTGGGTTAATGGATTCATTTTAGTACATGTCAATAAAGTATTGTTTATTTTATTTTATAAAAAGCAACGGAAAAATACACTGGGGGATGTAAAACATTGTGTTAGGTTCCTTCTATCTCAAATCTTACTCAACTTTCTGAATTTGTTTTCATTTTACAACTTGGTGAACATTTCAAAGTTCACAGTTTACATTAACAATTCTGACCTGAAATCTGAAGTCTGAACCGGATTTTGGATCTTATTATATTTTCACCCCTATGAATACTTAGAAAGCTATAAACGAAACAGCAATAATTAAAAGAAATATATAACTCGTTCTCATCTTCCTTAAAAAAATAGATTAATTACACATTAATCAATTTGTCTTTAGAAAGTACTAGCTGACCCGGCGAACTCTGTTCCGCCTTAACAGCCGGTCCCATCTTTTTCTCGCATCGCACTCACTGTGAGAAACTGTACTATCCTTGTTGCATTGCGTACATGCAAAAACGTGCGTTCTCACACAGGAACGCTGTCGAACGGGATAAACAGTATCCTATGTCCGTCTCCTGGCTCTAAGCTTCCTGCTCACCAAATCGGTGCAGCCGTTCTTGAGTTATAAATAGTGTAACTAACACGAATATATATAAATATAACGGCGAACGAAAGGCGGCTATCATTATCGCCTTCTGTTATCAGTGCGGCGTTACAACAATGGGTTACATGAGGCAACAATGACCGCTTACATGCGAAATCACGCGAAAACGTGCGAAAACGTGCAAAAACGTGCGTTCTCACACAGGAACGCTTTTGAACGGCATAAACAGTATCCTATGTCCGTCTTCTCGCTCTAAGCTTCCTGCTCACCAATTTTCAGCCAAATCGGCACAGCCGTTCTTGAGTTATAAATAGTGTAACTAACACGACCTTCTTTTATATATATAGAAGATGTAGGACAGAAGAATTATCAGCAATCCCAATAATAATTTGAAATTATAATTAGTCAATATGGTTAGACATAAATTTTTTTTTTCAATTTCGATAATGTTGATATTTAAGAAAAAAAAATAGCATGCATACTCTGAATATTCCTGAAGACATGAGATGTCTGTACTTACCAATCAGATACACTAATCCTTCCCTTGAGTTGAATCCTGTTAACAAGGACACAGGAGGCTGAAGCCTCTTTTTTACCAGCTTCAATGGCGAGTCAGGTAGAAATGTTTCAACTCCGTGTACTGGTTGCTCAATTGTAGGAACGAATACTGGGCGGAGATCGTCCTACAACATCATTTTTTTTTCATAAATATTTTCAGCAGTTTTCTTCCTCCATTAATTGCTCAAAATTAATAATGAGTCATAGGTGCATTGGTAAAATAAGTCATAAGTTCGTGGGGAATCACCTATAAATTCCTTAATGCTATTCACTGTCACTATTTAGAACAAGTGCTATTTAGTGTTACTATTTTGCGAACGCATTAATGAACACCAAACCATTAATACAACAAATAAGACACAAAAAGACAGAAGAATAAGATATCTGTAAATGTTGAAGCGACTTAATATTGTTCCCTCCTGGACTAATTGATGTAAGGCCTACCATTAGCAATCAGAAGAAGCAAATAATATAAAAAAATTAATTTAATAAAATAATCAATTTAATAATTTAATTAACTAATCAACCAACATTACATTTGTAGAAAGTAACAATTTGTTTGAAGATGAGGATAGGATTTCTTCTTCACTTTTGCCGAGGGTTTTGTGATTAGTAGGTAAGGATTGAATGAACATTCAATTATTTTGAGAAGCTTCTGGCATTTTAAATACCAGCTTGAAGCATGTGAGAACAATTGTAATTTGAATATATGGAACACTTATGTGCTTCACAATGGGTTATTGCTTACGTTGTTTCTCAATTTTCACAGAATGGTACAATATGCATCATCTTTGCGAACTTATTTGAATTTTAAAAGGATAACAGGTGCGCATAGAGAGAATTACGTAAACTGACAAGATATCTGGGATTCAACAAGTTTTAATGATTTGATTTATGTAGTATAACAACAGTAATAACTGTACGTGGCATGATGGGAAAGTACCATTTCTCAGGTTTTCTTGGGCTCCACAGTCTTTTCCTTTCTAACTAAAAAAAATTAACTTAAAAGTTGAATGATGAATAAAAGTTCCAAAACAAGCAAGGTTAGGAACATTTGGAAACTTAGACATTTTCTCTCCCAAGTTATCGAGAACTTATATATTTGCGTCGCAAAACGGTCAACAGATTTGATTTTTTATATTGTAACAAAATAGTAAACCTTCCTTCCGGCTCTACTCTCACTCGCAAGTGCGTTTGCACGGTCTGCTGTACATATTTATTTTTCACTTTAATTTTGTATCTTTTGTTCAAAATGATGAGTCTTGTCATGTTTTTTATATTGAGTTCTGAGTTTCATTACAATTTTTCATTGATATTAATATCAGTTTCTTTTTAATATTCTCTAAAAAAATATTAATAGTTTTCTCTTTTATACATTGTAGTTTGGTGATGGGAAAAATGCATATCCTCGAAACCTTGCATAGATAATCATATTTGACGCATAATAAAACTTTTATAATGCGATTCTAATTTTTTTTATGAACTGTTGAAGTAAACCGCGAACAAATTTGTTTAATATATAAAAATATTAAAACCTTTAATATATAAAAAGCTTTTTATTGCTTCATGTTGTGAGGATGTTATTGTTCAACTTGGAAGCACGTTTTATCACTTAAACACCATATGGAATGTTCAGTGTCCAAACGTCTTATCCCAATGTCCCAAGAAACTGTATTTAAAGTTGGTTTAGTGGTGCCATATCTCCATAAACTCCTTTGAGCCACTCTTTAAAAAAAGAGAAGAAAATATGAATGATATTTTTGAACAGATTTTAGGTTGAGGTGGTGCTCCCAATATCCCACAATAGTACATATTTGACTGAAAAAGCTTGTCACTGTTATCGGAATGTGACTAATTTAAACGAAAAACATAAAATAAGGTAAAGGCCTTATGGGTAAAGGCTTCGTGAACTTTTATCTACAATATTTTTAGATGGAATAAAATTAAAGCTTACACTCTCTTCTTTAAGAATCGTGGTTCAGAAAAGCGGACCATTTTAATGAAGTCGGGCAATTTTTACCACCAATGTTAACGACTCACATTTGAAACGGCCTGCTATGTTCTATTTTTACTTTCTCACTATGGAGTAGAGGGAAAGTTATGTATAGCTGCGCGAAAAAAAAACCGGTGAAATTTCGACAGAAAATCTTTTTCGCCGGGTCCTGGTAACGAAAAAGTGGATAAAACCAGTTGCATAATTTTTCCAAAAAGATCCTCTTGAAGAAGTAGCCAGAATCCTTAGTTTTGTGGGTCGTTAATAAAGAAAAATCTATTGACGGTCTTTGAACAATGGTAGTGGCTAAATCGTGGCTCCTTGGATTTGAAACCGGTATGTTAACGTGATGGGTACTTTCCATGAAGCTCTGGGGCATTTTCAAAATATAAAAAGAAACTGCTCCATTGTTTTTGATTACCTTTTTTGTTGGATAGTGTAAAGTACGTTTAAGAGAATGGTGCAGGTTTAATGATCGTTGAAAACCCTAATTGTTTGAAAATTGCAAAAGTTCAAGATTTTTTCGGCATCTTTCTACAACCACAATTATGAAGAAATAGATTTTTATTAATTAAATCTGTTCATTAAAGAGAGATTTAGAAATAAGATAATCATTACAATTTTTCGATAATTTGAGTAATTTTCGCGTAATTTTGCGTGAAAATACGGGCATGAAAGTACGTGCTGTTTTAGCTCCACTATACACCACTACAGTTTATTCAATGTTAGGCTGTGTTGAAGATATCGTGATCCCAATGTAGGTAACATTTTGAAGTCGTTATTGTAACGAAGGGCCCTTTTAGTGTCAATGTTTGAATGTTTAGGGTCGTGAAGAAATTTCCCTCATCAATTTTTATTCCCAAATCCTCCAAATACAATATAATAGTAAAATATGTATAATAGTAATTGAAAACAAAGATACTCAAAAAATACATTGGGGACCGTGACGATATTATGTAATTGTATCGAGAACAAGAAATTCACATGGAAGAAGAGCAAAACAAAAAAGTCAATAAAAAACTAATAGAAAATTGAAGCCAGTCGTACTCAAATGTGTAAATTATATTATGCCGTACCTGGTGTGTCAGGGGTTTTCTATTTGATGAAATTCATGACAAGCGAACGGTCCAGAGGAAATGTGACAGTCACATTCCTAAACAATAATTGAAACGAAGTGTTTATGAATAATGATTTCCTATCAGTGCACTGAAAATTTACTTTTCTTAATGTTTTAAAATCTGTATATTAAAATTATGCATTTATCGAATACTTCAAGAATATGTGATTAGTTACTTCCCATCTAATTTCATGTATTGGTTTACAAAAGCAAATTAAAGTACATTATTAATAGAACCACTTACTGTGCTTGCTATTCAAAAACACAATATACTACAACATACAACTAGCGGTGTAACAAAAGTAGACAAGTTGTTGTAATAATGCACATAGCTCTTTTCTGTAAAAAACCTTGTAACCACATGACGCCACAGAGAAACCGATGGAAAGCTTTTATCTTGGCATTTCAAAATTTTAATGGAAATAGTGCTAGATACAACTCTTTGAAAAATGAGTAGTTATGTAATTTTGCGCAAAATATAGCAGATTTTAATTTTTTTGAATAATTTTTTTCTCGAGAACTGCTCTCAATTCTTTAAATTTTACTCATATTTATTAAGGAACGGCAAAAAGTATGGATCTAGTTCTATTTTCGGAGCTCTGTCAGTTTTTTCCGAAAATTGGAAATTTAGAAATCAGACGAGAAAGTATGTGCTGTTGTAGTACACGCGCGCGTGTGTAAAATTATATTTTTAGGGTAACATTTTAAATGGCATCTACTCTGTTTCATTCTTTATGATATTTGAGGCATGATCGTCAAGTTTAAGAGCAGTCAGTCCAGAGGTACTATTTTTTCTGATACATAATTTCAAACAAATTCACTTTCATATTGTAGAAGAAGAACAAACATATATGAAACATGCATATTTTATTCTGCACCCAAGATATCAATGATTCAAGACCAAATCTGTTAGATGCAGGCAATATAATGTTAATAAAGATTTATAGAAAATTAGAGCTATTACAACAACACATTCTCGTTCTATTTGTAATGATTAAGGAATGTTAGATTAAATTGCAATTGTTATAGGTTCGGTGAGCAACTGACTTATCCACTAAAACAACAGGCTCTTGACATACTAACAACGTTCCCGATGCATTACAGAGGTTTTCGGATATTCAGAGGTTTTAACGTAAGAGTAAAATTATACTTATGCCACATTTACAAGCCTGCCACCGACTCTTTCCTTATTCCAGAAAAAATACAGCAAAAATTGGAACCTGCTCTGAGGAAATATGAACAAACATTCTAGGGGATTCATGTGAAGTAACACCTCGCCCTTCTACAGATGTGGAGAAGAGACGACGATCTTTCCTCCCTTATCCATCTCCCCTTCCTTTCGGGTTATAACATGCACTACACTATCGATTGATTAGTGTTTTTGGGCGTCAACTTCTAAGGTCATTGAACCTGTACGTGTAGTGCATGTTTGTTTATCGCGGAAGGTAGCGGTGATCTTTCCTCTGGATGGCGAGATCCGGCGCTGACAAACCTGTCGGCTTGCGGGGTTTGCTCCCCAACCAGGTGTCTCCCGCCAGCGAGGCACTGCCCCAATCGGGCTAAGCTCCCGACTGCTCTCCTGGCATGTGTGGAAATGTAGTGCATGTAAGAGTGTGTGTGTGTGTAATTAAGATGTGAGGATAGTGTAAGCAAGAGGAAGGAAATGTAGTGCGCGGTCCGAGACTCGTTTGTTAAGGAGCTTCTCGACCGTTAGAAGTCTCCTCCAGACAGCAGTTGAATTCAATCTAGTTATATAGCTTATGGAAAATCGTCGTCGGGCGAAAACCGTCGGGAGAACAACCCTGGGACCTTCCGGTCAGAACCACTACAGTGAAATCAGTGTAATGAAGGAACAATAGTGAAATGAGAAACTTATCAAATGGGAGAACTCCGAGGACACCTGGCGAGAGCTCGTGTCGTTCTCCATAAATTCCTTATGGATTGGTGAAAAGAAGAATCGCGGAGCTCACCAACACTTGGACCGTTTTCGCGTGTGACGCGTCGATGATTTCCTCGGCTGGCACCCCGCGAAGGCATTCCACGATGGCCTGGGAGTCGGTGGCGGTGCAGTTGACGGCGCGTGCGAGGCGCCGTGCGGACTCGGCCGGGGTCTTTTGCACGGCCCACGGGCCGACGGCGTTGCCGCTCTGGGCGATGACGCCTTGGAACAGCCCTGCGGGATAAAATATTGTAACGAATATCTGCCGGCGCCCCCCAAACTAGATGGTATGCACTGATTCACTGATGCACTGATCTGCCCCCCCCCGAACTAGATAGTCCTGGGGTATGCGCAAATTGTGACATCTGCCGGCGGTCCCCGAACTAGATGGTCCCGGAGTGTTCGCGATGTTTATCGCAAGTTCAAGAAAATTCTAGGCGGTCGCCAGTCGAGTATAAATTCGCGGTGGCCGGCGACCGCGAGTCAGTCTGAAGTGGAAGCTGATCTGTGAAGTGTGTGCATCGCGGTGAATAGCAGTGCAGTGATTGTACTCAGTGACGTGCACTGTGGCCAGCGCCGTGAACTGTGGTCAGCGCGTCGGACATTGGTCAGTGCAGTGGACTGTGGTCAGTGTATCGGATGGTGGTCAGTTCTTAGGACTGTGCGACAGTGCAAAAGAAGTAAACAATGAAAATAAATAATCAAGAGAAGTCTAGTGAAAATAAAGAGAAACTGTGCCGTATCAAATAAATAATCAAATGAAGACTAACTGTACATAAATCAAGTATTTTTAGCGTGCCCTTACAAAAACAGAATAAACTTTTTTGTTGTAATATCTGTGTTTTAATTCACCACATAGAATCGTAACAATATATACACACTGGTGTCACGTAACATTTCTTCATGTAGGGTTGTCAAATACAGTAAACCTTCGTTAACACGGTTTCCAATGGACTGAAACAATCAGTGTTCTTGTTATAAAACATTCGTGTTATCTGAGATTTATAAACATATTATTGCTACGTTTCTTTGCCAGGACTCAAATTTTGTTCGTTTGATGACGGATTTCATGTTATGCGAATTCGTGCTAACGAGAGTTCACTGTATTTAAAAAATAAATATGACTCACCTTTGTGTTTCTTTAGATTAATCTTTCAAATATCTTTTCAATTATATGACTCAAAACTATTTAACACGTACTATTAATGTATTGAGTATAAAATACAAGACTCTTAATTCATAATCGACACACAGCTACGATTCCGGTTGTCACTTTATTCTGTGGAACGCAGCTATAAAACACTGTGTCCCTTTTTGAGCGAAATGAGAGTATGGAGACAGTCATAGGTGTTTCTTGTCCTCTTCACAGTGTACAATTTTGTGTCCTACATCAAGAATTGGCGGAGTTACAGCGTTTTCAAACAATACCAAGTACACGTAGAAGTCCAGAGTAAAACATCTTCCACTTGTTCTTCTGTCAAATTTAGTAAATGTGACCTAGTATCCTATACTTCCGACCCACACGTATAGAAATTATATTCATTTAAAATTTACATATACTCCCAGCAACATACACGTTCATGAATCCATAATACAACAATATCAGCACCTTTTGTCATTTTTAATTGTTTTCGGTGATGTGACAAAATTGTGGTCGCCAATAAAACACCAAGTTGGTGTATTACATATTTTGCATACGATGCTAACAAAATTTTCTGTAGTGATATAATGATGCATTCTGTACACAGGCAAGTCACGTAATTTTAACACATTTTACCATGTTTAAATTGTTAAAAAGCATTGCAACAATGTCGACGTTGAGTGATGACTTGGAACACCTTTCGATAACTACACCTGTTTTTCAAGTTAATGGGTAATTGTCATTGAAGACTTGTGACTCACGCTTTTCTTTGCATATGAAGACATGTGGGTAGGCATATGCATTTTTTTATTTTTGGCAATCACATGGCTCGGGTAAATGGAGGGCAGATTGTCTAATGACATTCGTAAACTTTTATTTCTGTCGTTTGTAAATTCACCATCCCAGCAGATATATACGCACTGGCGTATTTTAGTTGTTTTTCTCCTTTTAGTATACAGTCCGATGAATTCAAGCACAAGACTTAAGATTATTCAGTATTACGAAGTAATATTTATTCAGTATTACGGAGTAATACCAAGTTTCAAGAGATACCAAGTCTCCTTTGTACACCGAAAACTACGGACATTAGTCCAGTGAAGTTAGTATAGTGAATGAATTTATTCCGGGAGATGGCGATAATGATTCCCCGCTGGATGGTGAGATCAGGTGCTGACCTAAACGTGGATTACGGGTATTTCCCATTCCAGATATCGCCCCCAGTGGGGACAGCCCCGGCCGGGTAAGCACTAAGTTCTCGAGTGGTCTCCCGTCATGTGTGTGATAGTGTACGTGTAAATGTGTTGAAGGGGAGAGGAGAGGATAAGAAAGAGGAAGGATATCCCGTGCGGTCCATGGCCCGTTTGTTATGGTACTGCTCAGACATTCGGCTGGTGATAATTGGAGACTCAACGGAAAAGTACCGTCCAGAGCAACCAACCGCTAGATTTTGCATCCAGACAGCCGCTGAATTCTACCTGCTGGGTGAACCACCTGACTTGGATCCAGCAAGTGTCTTAAAATCGGGATTTGATTTTGCTCCAAGTTATTGAAGATGATGGGGAAATAATGCAGTATTTCGTTTTTTAGTTTTTAACTTTTTGTTTAGTAATTGATACATCTTTGATTTTTTTTAAATTGAATATATATATTTTCTATCTCCATTCTAAAGTAATAAAAGAGACAAAACGTTTTCCGGATGCAAAAGAGTCTGTCAGATGGTGCTCCGCTCTCTAGGTAGAAATCGAAATTAAACTTAGGGTTTTCGATTTAAGTAACTTGTCTTTGAATTGGTTTCTTATACTAATATCCTTCTTGCTACTTCTTTTGTTACTTTCTCGCTACCACTGACGCAGTAGAGAGAAAGTTATGTTGACTTTTACTACACGGCACTGGTGACGAAAAAGTGGATAAATACAGTTGTCTTAATTGAAAAGGCCACTCAGTTTCATGAGGGCAGTAGGATCCTAAATCAAATTTAATTTTGCTAATTACGATGAAAAGAAGTGAAAATCTTTTCTTTGAAAATCTTAATAATAGTAAAAGACAAAATATATTTAAACTATAACACTTTATAGGTGGATCATTTTCCTCCTCTCGGCTACTATCAAAACACATTCTTGACGTAACACACATTATTTTAGTTGAGAAAATTAGCCTTCCGTTTTCACAGAATCGAAAAAGCAAATTAGAGTTAAAGACGCAATTCACATTCGTAGAAACTTTACAGGAGGGTCGTGAGCTAAAAGGGTTAGTGAATGACATTCAGATTGAATTCGCGCACACACGGAGTTCTCAGCGAGTTCTCAACAGATTCCCGCAAAAGGGAAGCAGGACCGTAGGATTGTTGTGAAGCAGGGCCGTAGAATTGTTGTGAAGTGAGCAAAATTTCTATGGAGTTTGCTAGACACACAATTGATTTAAAATCGGCCATAATTTTACTTCTTGATCTTTTAAGCGTCATTTAGTTTAGTAATATCCAATTTACATGATTGGCGGCCAAGAGATCAACACTGTGTAATTAGACGGATTCAAAAATGAGGGAGTTCGATGCGTTTGATATTTTGGTACCAGACGTTAAATAAAAGTTACTTTGTTTATTTCTGTCTAACTTCAAAACAGTTATCGATCTCAAAAATGTAGAACAAAAGAAAAAAAACAGAACATTTGACATGCTTCGAGGCTGAAAATTTAAAAAATAATTCAAAAATGTTCTAGGAATATTTCTTTAATAATACGAATATGTTAAAAAAAATAATAATTCACAATATTCAACGTCTCAAACTCCCACGCTGTGGAGGTACACGAACTGTTTGAACGGCCTGAAGCGTTTGTAGGATTCAAAATTGTCATTCCTCGATCAATCTGGCTCAAAGCCTTGTGAATTTCAAACGAATTCTGATTTTCAGGGGTTCTTAACCGAAAAGCCGCAACATTTTCGATATTTACTGAAAAATAACTCCATATTTTTACTTATACATAGACTTACATTACAGATTTATTCAATAATGCTTGGTAGTTCACAATTATAAGAAAGGGAACTTGCAGAGAAAAATCAAAAATAAAAATTCTAGATATGAGTAAAGATAACTGGAATTATAGAAGAAGGCAGTAACGAAGATCGTCAGAACTATATACCAACATTAATATTGTGCCGTAATATAAAAAGGAATTTTAACAACTTTATATCGTGAAATGAAAGAATGAAAGTTTCTTCCAAAAATGTTTTCAATTATCACTGGATTTAATATAATTTGGCAGATGATTAAAATAATTAGTTCATTTATAATAATATTCGATTTAAGAGTCTGCCACATGAGTAAAATCGATCGGGGAATGGTGAATTTTGGTGAAAATCCGCTAGTGTTGTTCAGATCAATTTTGCTGTAAATCAATTTTTCGTTACAGACGATATACAAAAAGGAGATTATGACTAGGCAGTCTGTTAGAGAAAGTTATACTTATTTATATTTATACTTAGTTATACTTAATTACTACATATAAGAGCTAGAATTACCCTTTTTTTTGGTATCAGGGGGCACCCAATACGACGAATATTTTTCTGAAGAAAATGCCCGTTTTCACAGCAGCAGAAGAATACTTTTTCTGCGTAATTACTATGTGGGAAAGTAAAAAAGAATGAGAATATAAAACGAGCTTTCATGGCATGTTAGATGAATGACAGTTAATTTGTTCATTTTATACCGAGTTTTATGCAAATGAATATTTTTTACTATTTATATTATCAAACCTATTACTTTCTGTAAAGAATCAAATCGTAAATAATTTAACTTTTAATGTTTGTTGTTTTTGTGTCTCAATGTGATTGTCACTTTGCATAAAGAAATTTTGCACATCTCTTATCTTTCCAACGCACGTTTGTCTTAGTTAATATAGCCATTGTGAGACTGCGCTGCTTCAGCTAGTAGTTGAACAGGGCAGTTTCCCTTTCAAATTCAGGAGCGATGCGTTATCTTGCCAGAGATTTACATAATCTTTCCACTTCTGCCTTCCGAGCTAATCTCAATCTTTGCTTTTCTTCAATAGTTCTACTCAAATTATTCCTCTTTCTATCTCTAAATAATTCATTGATTTACTGGGTCTGCCAATTCATTGGTTTGCATTCCAGGAAAAGGAGTGAAGAATGTTGAGGGGTGTTATAGGATTTTCCAACACCGAGCTGGTGCTGCAAATGATACAGTGACATGAACCTGATCAGTTCTTACTGTACTATTGCGAAGGATGCATCAATGAAAAACGAACATCTTCGTATGGAATTTGGAACTCGTACAATTTCCGATGTTCCGTACTCATCTCATCTGGTCGTAACGCTCTCGTAAAACAATATTATTGTGCGACATTCGGTCAAGGGTGTGAAATTGTTGAGTGTTTTGAAAATGATCAGACGAAATGCAATTCAAGTTCGATTTCCTTACACTTCGGTTTTTATAACGTGGCGCGTGAAGGTCTGTCTTCACGATGGAATGTGGCAGGGCTTTTCACGTCTTTCACGGACGTGCCGCTAGATGTCGCTAATCTGCAGCACACATTGATACGGTCGCGATAATACATCTAGCGGCACGATCGAGAAAGCCGCGAAAAGCCCTGTCATATTTCATCGAGAGAACGTATTTCTATGGGCAGAAAATAAGCGAAATCTGAATGAAGTGTGTAGTTAGTCACTCTATTTAGTGTGCGTGTAAATAATTTCGGTGTAGGTTTTAGAAAGTGCACGAAAATTGAACCAATTTTTTGCAAATTTGTGAATGATTGCTTTGCCTGTTAACAATTTCGATTTTAATCTAAAACAATTGTTATTATATTAAAAACTGAACATTATTTGTGACAGAATAGGACGTTTCCTGAAAGTGTCCTGTGAAACATTACTGCAAGTATATTAACAGCAATGAACGGAACCTCGCCGATACCGAACAGTTTATATGATTATCAACAAAGTGCTATTGATCAACAACACAACTGCAAGAACAGCAACAATAGCTGCAGTCACAACAGCAACAACTAGATCAACTACACCAATTCCTTTTTTTAAAATTTGATTACTTGTTGTTCGACATTTCTGCCTTTCAAGGGCGTAGTCACGTAAATGTAGATAGAATAATTATAAATATAAATGTAAATGTTAAAGAATTGCAAAAGGAAGTTGTTAGCTACGATCACAAGGTTCGTCAAATTTGCAATATCAAACACAGACTAACAAAACCACCACTCCCTCTATTCTTCATATACCTACAACATAGCAACAATAATAAAGATATTTACAACATAGATAGTTTACTGAACTGCAAAATTAAAATAGAAGCACTTCGAAAGAATAAAATTGTACATTGCAAAAGATATGAATATGAACATACAAGGACATACTGTCATCGAAAACATCGGTGTGTGAAACGTGGATAAAGTCATCGGCCACAAGTCTATAAAAAGAGAAAAGAAGACTCACCCAAATGCGCTCTAGTGAGCTCTGTGAGCAAAACTACCCAGCAAACTACAAGGGATGCGAAGTCTACCGAGAAATAAGACAAAGTAAATATCCGAAGAAAGCAAGAAACTCGTATCTTAGACATTCAAACCACCGAAGCAACGATCCCTTAAGTAGTCACGTACCTCGCGAAATGCAACACCGTATTTGGACCCATGTAACCAAGAACCCTCAACATATCAAATCATAAATGATAATGACTACTGAAATTGCACAACTAATATCAAGAGTTCAAGAAAGTTTTCAAAAATTTGAATTAATTCTATCCAAGCAAAGTGAAAAGATGTCAAACCTCATGACCACAGTAATAAGAAAATTATGAATACCTTTCGTGTTGCTTTATGGAATGCCTATGGCCTAGCATGACATTACAGATTATTAAATGTTCTGAAAGACGAAAAAATTGACAAAATTGTCATCTCAAAAACTTATTTTACAGATCAAAGTTTATTTGGACTACATAATTATGAAATATACGATAAAAATACCCAGGAAGTACTACAATAACAATAACAATAATAATAATAATAATAATAATAATAATAATAATAATAATAATAATAATAATAATAATAATAAACACGTATTCCTGGAAATCGAATTTTGAAAATGATTACTTGCAAGCCACATCTGTACTAGTTCATGACAGCTTCAGTTCATTGACAGTGGCAGCTATCTATAGCTCTCCAAAATATAAAATAACGGAAGTCATGTGCAGAGAATATTTTGATACGTTGGGTGTAAGGTTCATCTATGGAGGCGACTACAACGCAAAGCATACGCAGTGGGGGTCAAGGTTGTCGCTTTTACAAGAGAAAACATTGCTCAATGTAGTCACATCATTCAACTCAGGACCACTATCGTCAGGAGAACCAACCTACTGGCCAACCGACCGTAACAAGCTGCTGGACTTACTTGATTTATCATGCAACCAACAAATCAGAGTTTTACATCAATGTAAAATTCTCTAGAATTATTTTCCTATCAATCCCCAGTCATATAGACTATTAGGTATCATATAATAGAAAACCATTTTAAACCTATCATTTCCAATGAAAAAAACGAATTGGAGTGACTTCGAAGCATGGCTGAATGTAAATATTACCGCAGACGTTCCCATAAAAAGTGAATTCGATGTAGATGAAGCAGTTAAAGTTTTAATTACCAGTATTCAGCAAACGGTGTGGTATGATACTTGTTGAATACTGGAAACGTACGAATACCAGAAACAGTACGAAACAACTACTCGCAAATACCCCAAAATAGTTGAGAAAATGAAATGAAATAAGAGGCGACTTAAAGTTTGGTTAACAACACATGATCCAAACGATAAACGAAACTTGAACCAAGCAGGGCAAGATCTACAAGACCTATATGAAAATGAAACTAAGGAGTACCTCGAAAGACTGTCACCAACCAAAAACACCGTCTACTCCATATGGAAAGCTACCAAACGCATTAAACGTCCAATCAAAACTAATGAAAGCAAATCTGTCATGTGAGTTTGCTCTCAGACCAAATAGTGTCCTCCAGTAAAAATTAACGACAAGAATAAACTAGAGGCAGATTGCGTTAAATACCTTGGTTTACATCTTGATCGAAAATGACTTGAAAGACACACATAAAAAAGAAAAGATCTAGAAATGAAAATCAAACAATACTATTGGTTTCTGGGCAGAAAGTCGTCTCTTTTATTGACCAATAAACTACTAATTTATAAATCAATACTAAAACCCATTTGGACCTACGGGGTACAACTTCGGGGCACTGTGGTCAACTCGAACCTAGAAATACTGTAGCGATTTCAATTAAAAACTTTTAAGATTGCTTGCCAATGCCCCGTAGTTTGTTTCAAATAAAACATTACACAATGACTTACATACTTGTCATATACCAAGAAGTCTAATATCTAAAAATACTATAAGCGCGTAGAAAATCACCCAAATTACCTAGCTATAAACTTACTTGACAATAGCCAACACTTAAGAAGATAGTGCCGATTTCATCCTCTGGATCTCTTAAATAGGTTTTATCATTAAATGTAAGATATATATTGTACTGCTGTAGACAATTATACTGTAATTAACTAAATCAGTTTGGAATTATTTCATTTTAAAACATCATTTTGTTAATCGCCAAAAATATAAATGTATTTATATATTGTCTGTTGTGTTACTATCTTGATCATATTTGCCTTATGATGTTATATTTAGTGTATACTATTTATGTATTCGCTTACTACGAAAAATGAAACCAAGAAGGTCTGTGAATGCCCAGATCCTTCATATGCCATTGTAAACCTCTGTCAAAAATATTTGTGTATTGATCGGATGTAACATATTGCATATAAAAATATTTAAATAAAAAAATCCATCCTGAAGACAGGCCTTCACAGGTCACGTTATAAAATCCGAAGTATAGTTATGACAGCGTGAACGCGGAATTTACACGGATTTTTTTTTCGGTTATTAAAGTGATAGTTTGCGTGTAAGTGGAAGGCATGGTGAGGTAGGACTTGCCTTTCGTCAGTGGCGACAGCATCTGCATATGGACCGCTGCAGCGCCTGCACTTTCTCCAGCGATAGTGACCTTGGAGGGGTCTCCTCCAAAGGCAGCAATGTTGCTCTGCACCCAACGCAAAGCCATCATTTGGTCCTTCAGACCCGCATTGCCTGGAGCTGCTTCGTCCAGGTGCAAAAAACCTGCGCAAATGTTGATGTATAAAGGGTGAAGTGTTCATTTAAAAAATAGGTATTTATTTATTTATTTATTAATTTCACGTCAAAAAAAACAGTTAAAACTGCGTATGACGTGCTATGAGGAAAAGTGAATTGTGTGCACATTTTCAAAATTCTGTGATCCCTACACTAAGTCATATACTACTTAAATTTTGAAAACAGAAAAAAAACTCCCATGTAATAAAATCTATTTTCAAGGATACATAAGCAATAAATTTTGGCTCTTATCCATGTTGTCCTTCGGAATAATACTTCCTACCGCGACAACATGGAAACGATAATTTGAATAATTGTATTTCCCAATAAATTCTAGAAGACGTGCACAGAAAATAAAGTTACATTTATGTCCGGAAGCAGAACAAGGGGCCATCTCAGCATTTGCTCAATGGATCAGGGAAACTGGACGAAAAACCTGATCGAGATGGGGGTCATTGACCCGGAGGCTGTAGTACAATAGTTGTTACAGGTTGTTTATAAACATTTACACAGTCCAAATGGTAAATAATGCATTATGTATCATTGTTAAAATTAATGTTACTTTTCTTGTGATGCTCAGTGTAGTCTCTAATTGTATAGAAACAGTTATGCAGCAGAAACGATTCCACTTGGGATTTAAACTTTTCTATCGAATTTAATCGTTTAATGTCATCTAACAAAGTGTTGTAAAATAATGTACATGTATTGTATGTGAATTTTTTGTATTGAGCTGTTGACACTGTCACCTGATAAATATGATTTCTACGTCGAGTGTTATAGTAATAGACATCGGCATTTTCTGAAAATATATTCCCGCCCTTAAGCAAGTGATTTTTGACAAAAACCACTGATTCGTAAATAAACAGACCCGGTAATGGTAAAATTCCTAGATTAATGAAGAGAGGCTTACATGAATCACGTGGGTGGGATTTGGTTATTATTCGTACAATTCGTTTTTGTAATCTAAAAGTCTGGGAGCTATAAGATGTATTTCCCCAGAATATTATGCCATATCTCAGGCGGGAATGAACATTCGCGAAATATATACAACGAGCAGTATGAAGACTGACTGAATTTGCAAGAATTCTGAACGCGTAGCATAATGAACTTAATTTTGTGTTCAATTCATTTAAATGGACGTTCCATTTAAGGTTTGACTGAATTGAGAGACCTAAAAATTTTGTTGCCTTAACATCAGTTAATGGTACACTGTTCATTTTCAGTGGAGCACAGAATTGTTTATTTGAAATGGAAAACTGCATTAAAACCGTTTTCTTTTCGTTTACTATTAATTTGTTATTTCGGAACCAATTTGAAACATCTGATATTGTACTATTTACGGTTTCTTTATTGCAAAGGATGCTCGTATCATCCGCAAAGAGAACCGTTCTTCCGTTTCGAATCGTCGAGGGCATATCGTTTACGTAAAGTAGGAACAGAATAGGGCCTAAAATCGATCCTTGAGGAACTCCACGTGCAATGGGCAAAGAGTCGGAAAGGTGCGTACGTGATGTTCCATTATTCCAGTAAGATATTTCAACTCTTTGAGATCGTTGTTTAAGGTACGAACATAACCAATCTAGAGCAATACCATGGATTCCATATGGAGGTAATTTTGAAAGTAAAATGTCATGATCAATGACGTAAAAAGCTTTTGAGAGATCTAAAAATAATCCAATAGGTGCCTCGTTTTGATCCAATGATGAGGCGACATTTTTAAGAAAAGAAAATATAGCTGTTTCCGTTGATTTTGATTTTCTAAATCCATGTTGGCAATCTGAAAGCGCGTCGTGTTTACTGAGAAAGGTTTCCATTCGTACGTAACAAAGTCTCTGTAATATATTTGAAAAAAACTGATAGAAGAGAAATGGGCCGATAATTTTGAATTTCATTTTTGTTGCCTTTTTTGAAGAGCGGCTTAATTTTAGCTGTTTTGAAAATATCTGGAAACGTTCCGGTGCATAACGATGAATTAAATATGTGAGTTAACGGGTGTATAATGGCATACGCACAGGTCTTTAACAAAGCATCCGAGAATTCATCTAAACCGGACGAATATTTATTTTTTAGTTTACCGATTATTTTGAGAATTTCATAGGAAGAAGTTTCGGAAACGAACATCGTGTCTAAAATTATGGGTGAACTGTCTGTTTTTGAATTTTGTGGCTGAAGACCCTTGGTGAGATCGGTAGCAATTTTCGAAAAGTATTGGTTAAAGAGACTAGCCACTGTTGCCGGATCGTTCACATTTATGTCGTTATATTTTAAAACAACATTCTCTACGGGGTTTCTATTTGATTTGGTAGTATTTTTTATTATGTTCCACATTGCTTTTGTTTTTCTATTTGAGTTCAAAATATCTTGATCGTGTTTCATGATTTTAGCCTGGCTTATGACTTTTCGTAACAATGTTTTGTATTTTTTAAAGTACATAAGGAAATCTTGAGATACGTAAATGGAGGTATGTAAAAGTGACATTTTATTTTGCGAGTCGGAAAAGTTGCAACTCGAAGTCCAGTGGCGCAACCCTACGAGCAAAATAAAATCAATTTTACCGCGTGTAGCATACGCTATTTTTAAATATCTTTAATGACTTTCATTTTATTTTAAATCATATATACATGTCACTTAATGATACATATTGGTCAGCAGTAGCTGATGCAGTGAGACGGAAGTATTTTGTTTTCTTTGTTGCAACCACAAATTTCAGCAGTTGAGTATCGTCTCACTTTTAGCATAGTGCTAAAAATTAAACTTTTAATGAACTGCCATTACTAGTGGCTGAATAAAGAATTTTTTTTGGGCGCAATTTATTCTCGTTGTTCGGCAATTTTTCATCCTTTGAAGATGTTTCGGTGCAGTTGGTTTTGTTGTTGTCACACTTTGTTTGATTTTACATTTTGTTTAAAACCTTACAGTTTTAACATACTGTATGGAAGTCTACACCTTTGACGTAGAAGTAGTGTGCAAGTACAGATTTTATGAGAAATGAACATTAAGCAGATGAATAAACACATAAAGTAAACACAACTTAATGAGCAAGGCAACAAAAAAATAACTTGCAGTTAAGAATAACCGAGGATCAGCTTTGAAGGAACCTTGTGACGAATTTAAGGCTGGCTGAGTTACTTTTTTAATGTCTTTAAGCTACTGTGTGGAAATGTTCAAATGTGCAGAAGTGCGAATGTTCCTACTGGTTGTGGTTTAGTTCTTTCTTTTCTTTTCTTTTCGTAAAGAATGCTTTTGAGAAGTGAGTTAGAGATCGGAGAAAGCCTTTTGCGTGTCGAGATCGTATTGGAGAGAATGGTGATGAAGCTCCGAGCATGTATGTTTTAGTGCTGGAGCGTGATGGCAGGATAGAAAAAAAGCTTTCTGATTATCTTTCTATCCATTTATCGGGCGGCGCTATTGCAAGGTTTCAATGAATGATTTCATTTGTTATAAACCATATAGCCATAAACCATATTCAGTATAGAACTAAGCTTTGAATTATTTGGAGTTTATATGGATTGATGTGCTGTGATTCTCCATTTGGATCGGGGATAAGTGAGATATCGACAATTAATTTATTTACATATACTGATACGTTTAAAATTGTATTCCTGATTTTTTATTTACGAAATAGTATATGTTTGGTATTTTTCTTTCTCGTATGAATACGCATATACGGAGTAATATACGTAGTATTGAAGAAGTTACATAATGCTGCGCGAAAAAACGAAGGATTTTCGGCAGAAAAAATTAATTGCCGGCCCCTGATTACGAAAAAGTGAATAAATCCAGTTACTAAATTAAGAAAGAAATCCTCTAACACGTGGTGTAATCAGAATCCCTGATTTTGTGGTCCTTGATACCGAAAAGTCAATTGACGCCAAATTGTCATCCCGTCTGTCTGTGAACCCTACTAGAGCCCAAAACATCCGTAGAATTTTGTCCAAATTGAAGAAACTCCTGTCCATCTAGCTTCAGTTGAAGCTTTGAAATTTTGAAAAACATTCTTTGAAATTTGGGGGTACTTAAACATGAAGCCCCAGATACATTTTTTCCCTAAAAAAACGGCTTCAATTTGTTTTATAAATTTCTCGAAAGAATAAAGTAAAATACGCTTATAAAGGTAGCATAGGTCCGTTTTTTACTGTTAACTCTGAATTGTCCAAAATTGAAAAAGTTTGAATTTTTTTTGGCGTCTTTCCACAACTACAAACTTGAAGATAGATATGTTTTATAAGTGAAATTTGTTCTGCATATTTCTTTCTTTTATTAAGGTAATGTACATTTTTTGAAACCTTTAGCAGTTTTTGAGGAATATTGTGTGCAATATGTGAATTTTTAAAAAAATATCAAAAACAAGATTTTCTCAAAAACAACTCCAAATTTTTTCTTTAAACTTTTGGTATGTTTAGTGGTAAATGTAATCTATGACATGACATGACATGAACGCCATTTTGCTGGTACCTTTTGGTTTTTGAAAAATATTACGAAAATATATTTTTTACATGACTCTCATGTTAATATTTACATTAGTTTCAATTTGTTGAAATTATTGTATTTATGAGTTAATGTGATTTAATTAATGCCATATAAAGTTTCTCGAAAACTCAACAGTTTTCGGTTAAAATGAACTCAAAATTCCACATTTTCAGAAACGCTGAAACGTCTTGTCAATAATGGCTCCAATTTTTTTCTTCAAAATTTTCCAACGGAGAGTGTTAATTGCTTTCTTTAATATGGCATAAACTTAATTTCAGGATATCCTCTTGATTTTTCAAAAATTACGCAAATGTAATTTTTTCAAAGTATCTTTTACGCCGTCAAGATGCACATTTCCAGCGATTTATAAACACTATTGTATTTGTGGGTAGTAGTTCCTCAAATGGCTTCTAATGAAGTTTTTCGAAAACTGATAAATTTTCTGTAAAAAAGAGCTTCATATTTCGCAATTACAGTAACACTCAAATGCCATTTTCTTAAAAACGTCTCCAAATATTTTGATGAAAAATGCCGTTTATGACGAGGTTTTACTCTTATTTAATATTTTTAAATTAATACTTCGGTTTTATTATTAGGAAACCGACATATTGAGAAAATGTCAGAAAATGTACTTTGGGATACGATAGATGGCTGCTGGCAAGAGTATGTGACAAGTCCGATTTGCTAGCCCAGACCAAAGAAAATAGAAAAAATAAAAAACTAATACGAGAATGACCGCGCCATTCTGCAGCACCACTACTTATGTATATTGTGGTAGTCTTGTTTTTTCAAGCGTGTTTTAAATCTAACTAAAATAGTAAATATTTAACTGCAATTCAATTTTTGTATTATCAATTTTTAGATACGTTGCTCGTAATATATTTATTATTCCTTGATTGGTATTTCCGGCATAAATTTGTATTTTACAGTGTTTGAACCAGCCTGTGCGTACGTCTAGATTAACTTTACTCGGTGGTTTTATGTTAACAAATCTCTCAGGGATAGGGGATGAGGGATAAGGCCCAACAACTATTATAAATAAATGGGTTAAAATTGTGCCGAATTGACCGTACGTGATGCGAAATAAAGATGAAACCATTTTTTTTTGGTATTTCGAATTTTAAAATTTTTTAAATGCAAATTTCAATGACATAAATTTCTACTGTTGAAACAACGTATAAAGAAATTGTGAAGTACTTATTTTGATCACATTTTCATTGTTATTCTCTGACAGTTCGAAAGAAACATTATTGTTCCTTTATTAATTTGTTACACCAACAAGTTAAATAACACCATAAATCATTCAATTAGTGTTACAAATTTATAATCGATAAAAAGAACCATCAACTCTAATTGTCATCGTTCGGAGATTGTATATTTGCTCTGGAATTTACAACACAATGCTTCTTCATACTCTCCTTATGGATAGATTGATTATTTCGTGTTTCCAGGCGCGTCAGTGGCTATGGTGTAGTGCATGTTTGTGTCACGGGAGGTGGCAGTATTCTTACCCCGATGGATGGCGAGATCGGGCGCCGACCTATTCGGGATTTTCCACTCCAGGTATCTCCCACCAGCGTGGCACCAGCCCAGTCAGGACAAACTCTAAGCTCCCGTCTGGTTTCCAGACACGTATGGTAGTGTAACGGACAAGTTAGCGGAAGGAAAGACCGCGCGTGGTCAGTTGTCCGTAGTGTAGTGCTCCAGCAATCGCCAGGTGTTGATCGAAGAAATAACGGAAAACTTCCAACCAGAGTAGCCGGCAGCTAGAATCTTCCAGAGAGAACCTTAGGACAGGCATTACATTGACATCAGTTGATGCCCGTGTCTGTCCTTGAATACTTGCCGATTCTGAAAATACTCGCCGAAGTGTTGCTTCAGAAATGCAGTTCACATCCCAAATGCTGTAAACAACTTCGTAATCATATTCAAAATGCAGGACACATCATAAATGCTGTAAATAATTTTGTAATGGTAATCATCGTTTATGTTCTTATGCATGATACAAAGAATTAAGACTCATCTGTAAAACTCTCCTAGATTTACAGTACTATGATTTTTGATGCAATTGTCGACAAGATTCTTCAGCAAAGAATAAGTCTTCTTGTTTCAAGTCACGATTATAAACATATAATGGCTCTAATTTAATGGAGTGGCGGTTGAAATCACAACTTTCCTTCAAGGTGCCGCCCTAAACGCTTTTCGACATTAAATTTGTTCATAGTTTAAGAGAAATCTACGTTATGATGGCCCTATAAAAGCACTGAGGTAACAAAAATGAAGTAAGTTTTTAATCTAATTGCTAATACGTGTACTATTATGTTCTTCATTCCAGGATGAACAAAATTAATGTAAAAATCGTACAAGCTTTCACTTCATATATCACGTAATGAAATAGGGACTGTATCAAAAGGAATTTTATGTTTTCTCCGAATATGCTTCCAGGAAAGTTGGTTTTCGAGGTTTTAAGGTGGTATGTTACTAGAATACCCAGAATGATTGAGGACATGTAGTAAACAGTAATCATAGAATAAATATCTACATTTTATCGGTAAAATTATGTCGAAAATAAATATTTATTGTATTGAAATGAACCGCGAAAAGGTGGTACACAAGCCAGAGGTTTTGAAATGAATTCTCCGCTGAAAGATAACCCAAGTTGCGAAATGCAACTGCTCTCAATGTTCAAACCGGGAAGTTAATGGAATGAAAGGACATTTTGATATCTCTTCCATAATTCAAAGAAACAAAGTCAACGAATGTAGGGTTTACACTAATACTGCACTACTTGTTTTACCTGATTATTCGGAGGTAGAATATGGACAGAGACGACCATAACGAGTCGAAGAAAAACGTATTCTCATAGTAAGAAAAATGTAACCTCATCTAAAGGAAATATTCAGGCATTAGTCGTATTGGAAACAAATGACGTTGCGGACGTCTTGAGAAATGCGCTCTAAAGCGAACTTGCATTGCTGCTTAAAAAAACGCGCGTCACATCGCACGGTGAGCCCGTTGTCTCTGCTTTGAGCGAATGTGATTGGTATCCGAGAGGAAGAAAACGTGTAGAAATATTTTTGCGTCGTTTGAAAAATCGCGCTTCTCCAGGGCAAGATCATATTCCCCTGAGTTGCAACTTCCTAATAGACGTTGTTACTAAAAATATTGCCAATTTTTAATGAATTACCTAATTTTATCTAAGTACGTGCTCATGAGTTTGCCTTTTCGGTCATTAGTAATACCATCAAAATATCATTTATTAAAATTATGTCGTTGATAACATCTTATGTGGGTCGCGAATTTCTAAAAGTTTCTACGCCAACTGTTCAGAGGAAGGACACGTCGCGGGGTAAGATTTCTGCTGTGCACTCTCGCCGTCATTCATACTCCGCCCGCCACAAACTTATCTTCCTCAATCGAAAGACTTTCTTATTTCGTGTTTGTGTATCAGGTATCGATTGCAGTTTAGAGGTCACAACATTCGCTAGAAAACTTATTCCGCAGCACTATGAACCAGCAAACGATCTTTGTTTTCTCAAACTTTGAGAAATCCAGCTACACCACGAACTTCCGAACTTATTGTAACCCCAGATTTGAAAACTGGGTAGAGTTTTTTTAATATCTATAATAATCTTACATTTTAATTTTAATAATAAAAGAAGTAATTTTTAGTAGATCTGTATGCAAGTCCAACTCAAAGCGAAGCAATCTTTTCCTGGAAGGACCCACCAAACAATCAATCAAAACGTTCAATCAAAACCATTCAATCAAAACGTGATTGAAGCCCGCAATCGTTTGAGCTGTTAGCCCGAGCCCGAGCTGTTATGTATTGTTCAGTTGTTGAGGATTATCAATCTGCGCACGTATGTTTATTTTATTTGTAACTAATATTTCCGCGTCATTGTAGTGTAGAGTCCCAGTTTAACTATCCGCTTTACTGAATTCAGAAAAATAAATAAAAACCTAAATAACTGTACAGACGGTTGATTTGAGTAAAAAATGTTTGTAACTCTTGTTTTTTCCCGTGAAGAACTCATTTAATCTGCTTTGGACATTTTTTGTTCATTGTACTGAAATCTGAGCTCTTGTTAGGAAAATATAACCTCAACACTTTCGACTCTTTTCTGTGAAGAGGGTTTTCTTGTTTCTTGAGATCCTGTTTTGTCTGTATTTTTCTATATTTCTATATGCATAGTCCTGTGTATTGTACAGAGAGGTTCTATGACGATTTTTGGACACGAATCTGACATGAACCGTATTCTACGTTTGTTTTAACGAGACTACAATTTGAATGGGAAAGCGATATCTTTCTTGTTTAATTAAAAGTCATTCAAAACAAACTACGCATGCTTTCAGAGAGAGGAGTCCTCACAAATTTGAACACGAGCATAACGTGAGAGAGTTGATGAAAAATGAAGGTTCTCGGAATATTTTTGGGATAATATTTGTATTTAGATTGATGACTACAAATTAATGTTACATTTAATCAAATGTATATATTGTGATAATATGTTTGTAAGAAATGTTTCAGAATTTCTGGAGATTTTACTTATTTTAATGAAGTTCATTTTGTTTCACTCAACGAGCGAGAAGTGGGGGAAATATTGAATCGATTGATTGATTAATTATTTTTCTTTTAATGGAGTGCGTGAACTGTTGCCTGTGCTCCCGTGAGTGTAGTGTAGGTGTATGTTGGGAGGTGAACAGTGTCGGCAAACTGTACGACGGATTGCGGAATTCTAGGTTTCCGACTGGTCTACCGACATGTGAGGTTCGTGTGAGGGTGTGTATGCGTATGTTTAAGGGGAGACAAAGGGACAAGGAAGGACCATGCACGATCCGCGGCCTGTTTATTAGGGTATCACTGCAACATTCACGTGATATTGATTGGAGAAAGCGAGAATCGACAATCCTCTAACAAAGGGACTCGTAGCCTAGAACTTTACGGTCAGAGACGCCGAAAGGCAACATCGTTACACTGAGCCATCTCTGCCGGTAATTCTATACAAAACATTCTTCTCAATGGATGTCTGTAAATCCAAAAAAACCTTTACAAGGAGGGGGAGCTGAGAAGTGTATATTTTGAACGTAGTTTTGACATTGACCCTAACAAAAGTTTGCAAGGGAGGACGTTTCATCGGTTTTCAAGGCGAACGGTGGTGTACTACAAGGACGATGAAGTCAAATATGTAAACTTTGACAGAAAGTAAAGCAATACATTAAAATTACTTCGTATTATTTACTCACCAAGCGGGCCTAATCTATAGTTCAATGTCACCATAATTATGTCTTCGCAGATGAGATAGTCCGGGCCGAACTCGTCAGCTGAGCCTGCTTCGAAGCCGCCACCGTGAATCCATACCAGAACAGGAAGTGGATCTCCAGGCAACGACGGTCTTCGAGGCGTGTATACACTTGCGAAGAGGCAGTCCTCGTGGCCCTTTATGTCGTCGCCTCTCCCTTGTGGACAAATGTTTCCTTCTTGCAGGGCGTCTCGAATTCCCTGCCAAGGTGCAGGTGGAAGAGAATCCTGAAAAGCACACGTTTCATTAGTAAAGTTCATCTCAGAATAAATAATACAACTTCAGGGTATGAAGAGCCATCATGGATCATATTTTTGCAATAAACGTGCGGAGGGGATATCTCATGTAACAGAGTTTAACTTCCTTGGCGTATTATTGTTCGTGACTTATTTTCCATTATGTGGTGTTATTTCGCGTTCTGATGCAGAGATTCCTGTCAAACGACGACGCAGCACAAGTGGCATACCTGGCAGAAATAAGCCACTTGTGCAACTTCGTTATACAAGATTTACCACCACGTTTTATTGGAGAAAGTGATCTAAAACGATGCTTCTTCATCATCAAAATGTCTACACTCTGCTATGTTCTAAAACTAAAAAAATTCTAAGCCATTCTACAGAATGATTTTGATTGTATGCTTTGAGTGTATACTCAAAGCAGTTATAAATTAATACTGCTGGCTAACCTGCATAACCTGCTTTATCAGAATGATTACCTGTAAGGAATTCTAAGAATGAAGACAACTAGCCGTGCAACAACAGCACAGACACATTCGCGTGTTGTTTGTAACGGATACGCAACATTGTAATACTTCATAATCTGCAAAAACGTTTGCATCAAGCCAAAGTTATTTCTTCGGGCTGGAACTCGAACTCCTGTCGTTAGTTATCACGTCATTCACGTTACCCCTACGCCACCAGCTACGGAGCTATACTGAACTTCTCCGATGCGTTCAAAAAGTTCAAAATTTCCATTTACAGTTTTCCAAAATTGAGGGATTTTCCTCTACATAGTTTCAAGATTTTGGTTTAAAGAACATATTTCATTAAGGAAACAATCTCTATCAAAGTTGTACATATTTTTTTGCTTATTGTTAATTTTTAGCAATTTTTAAAAATAGAGAGTTTTCCACAAAAATAGACAGTTTTCCGCTATTCGGCGCCATTTTTACATTCTCACTACTGCTTACGCAGTATAAAGAAAATATTGTAGTGCTGCGGAAAAAAAAAAACGGCGAATTTTCGACAGCAAAAATCTTTTTGCCGGCCCTATAAGTCTTGTCCCTATATATAGTAAATTACTTTCTCACACACATTGTGTATCAAGAATCCCATGTTTTGTAGGTTCTTGATACCGAAAAATTGATTGACAACAAAACGTCTGTTTGTCTGTGGTCCACAAGTACACTCACATGTACTTTCGCAGGTTATTCCTGCGTTTATTGGTTTGGGGTACCAATTTGTGGTAATGTTATTACTATTACGAAATATGGTGACATCCAGAAAATTTATTTTTGAATTCTGTTCCATTTTAATGATAAATTGAAAATTTGTATTCGTAATTGAGTGATATTCGTTATTTAATACACAAATATTTCTTTTAACACAGTTCGGTAACCCATTTAGAATTTGTCCGTTAGTGTATTATATTTCAAGAGCCTCTATGTTAGACTACATAGAGTAGTATCATCTCAGTAATTTCTTATTAATATTATTTATAACATATTTAGTTATAATTTTCTCCTTTTCACAGTCTCGACTGGGATTGGGACACACACATTTTTGTATGTGATGTTTATAATAGGATTGCATTTTCCAGCAGAATAGTGGGGAGTGAAGGGAGTGCAGCGTTAGATTCGTCTTTCGTATCCGTCTTCCTATGGCAGTTTCCATCCAACATGATTTCATTCTCTGTGCATTTTGATAGGGAAAGATGAGCCATGCAAATATGAAAAATATACCTGTAGATTCTCTGAAGGATCTAGATTCAGATGACAAAAAATCACCCCATGTTGAGTCCGCCTTTCTACCCGCAACGCCTCATACGATCTTGAAGAAAGTAATTTGGAGTTTCATTTTTTCATGTTGTTACTTACCTGGTTGGCTGAACCACCTCTAATTTTTGGCTGCGTTTTTAGGGAGCATATTTTGCTCTACAGTACTCGTTTGTAGGCTAGTTTAGCATTAAATTATATTATAATCTTATCCCGCGAGAAAGATGGAAGTTGAATGATTGTTGAAGAGAAATAACTAATTCAAAGTAATACTCACGAAGAGCTTAAATGATCATAGGATACCAATACCCATTTAAAAGCCATTAATCAATCCTACGTACGTTAAGCGATTTGGAAAACAAAGTGCTGGATTTCCTTGTTTTAACACAAAGCTC
Organism: Teleogryllus occipitalis; assembly: GCA_011170035.1. NCBI lineage: Eukaryota > Metazoa > Arthropoda > Insecta > Orthoptera > Gryllidae > Teleogryllus > Teleogryllus occipitalis. The sequence continues at coordinate 228,492 of BLKR01000649.1, read as the reverse complement.
AAAATTGTAGGTGAGCAACGTGAGTGATCATATCAAAACCGGTTATTGGGTACGTGGGATATTAGAAGAGCATGTGTGCATTTATGTGAGCATGAGCAATTGTCGAGAATTAATTAGATTGACGTTAATACTTTGTACCATTATTTAACATTTGTGAAGGGTTTAATTTCTGCTTATTTTTAGAGACTAAGGGTGTACAGTATACTGACAATTTTGCTACTGTTGTATATCTAGATTTTATAGACAATTGTTTGACGTTATTTTTCAAGCCTTTCAATAGTTAAAACATGTGGAAATGAAGTCAAACAACAAGATCACAATGGAAGCTTCTACGATTTTCTAGGCTTCAGAGTTTTTGATGCATTGTCGGTAAGACGTGAGTATTTTTATGATACCTGGACGAAGTCGATGGAAAAACAAATAAAAGACGGAATCTTGGACATTTAACAGAATTTCAAAATGAACCTAAGCTTCAGCTGAAGCGATTCGTTTCGATACATGTCTCTAAACTATCTTCTAATCTGTTGTAGGTATTCAGTTACGGTTTTGAGTCTGTCAGTGTTATTGAAACTGTGAGGCGCACCTCCCCAGGGAGGCGCGAGAACTTCGTAATAGTTCAACAAAAATAATGCTTTAATGCTTAACAAACCTATAATTATTTCTAAATTTCACAACAGGAGAAGAACGACTTATTGATCTTTCGTCAGACAATACACTACAGACAGTAATTTCAGAATTTTGTTGCTCCGAAAGCATGAATATCTAGAGTTAAGTAAGAAGGCCTTGAGTGTTCTGCTTCCTGTTGCCAGTACTTAACTGTGTGAAACAGGTTTTTCAGCCACGGCAGTGATCAAGACAAAATATAGATCAAGAATAAATCTCCAGCGTGAAATGTGTATTGCCATTTCTATATTAGTGCCGAGGTTCGATGAACTGTGTGACACCAAACAAGCCCATTCATTTCATTGACTTTTCTGAACTATCACTATGTTTTTTATACTTTTTCTTACAGTTTTCCTCGCTTTGTCAAACATTAAACAAATGCCGTACTTACAGCAGTGAATATTGCAAATCACTTGCATTAATTATTTTGTTCACTGTAAGTACATAATAAAACACAGGATGGCTTTAGTTCCAGGAAAAAAGTTAACAATTTAATTTTTATGATGGTAGGCGTGTGCAGAGCTTGCCTCCTGAAGGGAGCCACGGCAGCAAAAACCACTGGTCTATGTGCACGGGTATATAAGCTGTACAACGACAATACTATTTTTTGAATGGAACACTATAGGTTTCTTAGTCCACGATAACTTAGGAAGATGTGACAAGTTCATCAATATGAATATTTCCGTATGTTGCAGAACAATATTTTTTAATAATGTAATGTTTTTGCTACGCACGCCGTCTGTAATATTCCGTCACCACCGAAGGAAAACCGCTGCGAGGCCATATCCTTCCGTCGCCTTGGTGCCGAGAAGCGAAAAAAACAAAACAATGTTGTCATGACAGACTGTGGGACGAGCGTGGAATAAAATGCTATGAGATTTGAACGAAACATTGACTTCGGCATTGCACTGATCGCAAGAAATGAAATTAAATAAGTATATTTCCCCATAAAAGAGAAGATCTGTTCTCTAAGGCCTCCATTATTCATTATTACGATCGTTCACTGATGACAAATTCCAAAAGGTCTTCGGAATTCCAGTTTTCTTTCTTTGAACAAAGAACCAGGCGATTGCAAAACAACCGACAAACTAGTAATGCTTCAACATCAAATACATTCTCAAATTATAAGTATTTGCCATTTTGGAAAATTCAGAGAGTTCAGCCGAAATTAGACTGTTATTTTGAAGAACTTTGCTTTATATTAAAAAAAGAAAGAAAAAATTACATCTCAAAAGAACAAAAGAAAAAGGTTTAAAATTTGCCTTTATTTCACGCAAAATTACTAATATTTTCAAAAAGTTGTGCATGGTCTTATTTAAATGTCTGTCTTTAAAGAACAGATTTGTCTATATTTTACGCAAAATTACGCGAAAACTACTACTTTTTGTTTTTTAAAAAAAATGTACCGGGTGTTATTTAAATATCTGTCTTTAAAGAATAGATGTTATTATTTCAAGAATAAAATCTGTGTCTTCAATATTGCCTCAGAAATTTGGAACGTTAGCCGTTTGAAAATTCAAAAACCTTGACGAAAATTAGACTGCACCGGTTTTATAAGTTCTTTGCTCTATCTTACGAAAAAACAATTAAAAAAATTGGAGTAATTTTTGAAAATGTTGAGGATTTACGTATATAGTACCTCCAAAAATTTTTGGAGGTACTATATGGAGGTACAAAAAGTATTTGGTAAATAGTGTGAACAATCCACTTATGAATTTGAAGACAAATGGGATTGGATTAGTGTTATATTAAAACCATTGCAATAATGAAAAATTGTAAGCTTTCTTTATTATATTTCGAAATTATTGAAACTTTCTACTTCATATCATGTCAACATCAACATCATCTTGTGTGATTAGTCTACTCCAAAGGCTCTCATTAAACTTTCCTGTTATTTAGTGTGTTCATGCTAGTTTGTTAAATCTACTAGTTGTAAAACTTCACTCTTTTCCGGCACCAATTACGAAAACGGAAATTGTTGTGCGAGTTAATATATTCTTATGTGTACACTTACCTTGAAGCGCAACGAACCTACAGGAGGTCGAGCGTAAGGTATTCCTTGGAAACTGTAGTAGGCGCAGCCAGCGGCCGAAACGGCTTTGCGTCCTCGAAGAGCTCCCTGCGCCAAGTGAACTATGGGTTGCTCATCGTTGATGACGCTATTCTCGATCCCTGCAAGGTCCCGTTCATGAGCTCAAACAAATTTCAAAATAGACTGGGGAATCAAAATACATTTATTTAAGACGAATCTGATCTAAAACTAACTACTAATTATCGCCCCGTACAAGTTCAAAATGTACGTCAAAAAGGAACATTTTTGAGGAGTGGAAAAAGCTTCATTACTTTGGTTCATTTCATTTCATCCTGCATCCTACCAGATAAGCCGTAGAAATATTCGTCATCGAATGGAGATCATAAATAACCACACTTGCTACGGGTAAAAATCGGAACATTGAACTACGACCTTTTCACTTTGTGTGAATGGTTATAATGTGACTGAGTAATTTATGTTCAGTGTTCACTAATAATGAAGGCTACCTGGAACGCAGAAGATGTTTCACAATTAAATACTAAGTATGACATAAAATGTAAAAATTGCAGGATGTAAAACTGAAGCTTATTATTTGACAACATACTAGGTCATTCAGTAAGTTAAAATGAACTGCCAATAATTATTGCCATCTTGAGATAAAGTGTAGCATTACGGTATCGTAGACATTACTGTACCAAATTTTTATTAATTTTACTGCAATTCATTGGAATTTGTGCTACCTCCACAATTAGTGAGAACATTTTATCAACATTCATTGCAATCCATGTCGCATTGTCACCCGTCAGTTACCTTTGGAAACCATTTAACTGTCTCTGATCTGTCTTTGAACAGTCTTTTAAAGCTTAAAAAATGTGCTCCCTAAAGAGGCGGTTTTTTAAAGTCAACGCAAATCCAGCACAATATGCTGTGCTCTCTTCTTAACCGCAAATGTCCAAACTAGGCCTCTCCACGTCGCGTTCCTTTCAACATCATAGTGCCAAAAGCATTCCTTCCGCTCAAAGAAATGTCGGTAAACGAATCGTACAATTGTAATCTGAAGGGGAAAAATACTAATTTCAAACTTCCGTATCTCGAAAGTTTCACTTCCGACAGGCAAAGTGGTTACGCATTCTCTTTCACACAATTCTGGTGTATAACTTTCTATATCTCACTATCTATCCAAACAAATACGGTTTGCCATTCAGATATATTTTTCATTTCTCATCTTAATTTTAATTTCTGAATATTTTTAACCCTTAACTGTCCGTTTTTTTTTTTTCGAAAACTTTAATTTTTTATGTTTCAAATATTCAAGAAAAGCCAATAAATTAAGTAAAAAATACATTTTGATGAAAATATTTGCAACATTTTGGAAGAAACCCTGTGTGCATATGGAAACGCTAGGCAGTTACGTATTTTCTACAAAATCTAGTACACGTTTGAAAATGATTATTGGTAATAAAAAAATAAATTGTATAAAAATTGAGTGATGCAACACTTATTTAGAGAAAAAGAAGGAACATAATAAAATAATTATTTGAAAAATTGAAATGAAATGTCATTCGGGAGAATGGTAACTTGAATACATTCCAAACCAAAACCTACAAAGAATTTACGCACTACTGATGATTTGCTTGAACGATTTTCCCCGCATCTCCTCTTTTTTCAATTTTTTTATATATAATGCCTGTAATTATGAAATATTATATTTCTCTGTTACACTTGCTTTATGCTAATGAGAGAACTGGTTGATGGTGTTCCCGCACATTTTACTGGATTTATATATTTTGTGAAACAGGAACAATTTTTCACCTAAACTCAAGCTGTGACATTTTTACACAGTCGTCTTTCTTCAGTTGTCAAGCATTGTGTATCGATACGTCGATTAACTACAACCATTTCTTGATTCTAATGTTAATTCTGTTGATGGCAACGTTCTCACCCACCAGGTCTACACCTCCGATGTTTCCATTATTTTCAACTATTGTGCAAGACTGTTGATTTTGGATACCCTTTTTACCGTTGCTGAATATCTTTGAACTGAGAAAACAAGCTCAACCACAGCAGACGTTGAATATACAGCAACAACGACGTTGTCAACCCACTTTGCGTCAATAATTTCGACGTATTTACGATATAATGCGTAAATGTCTCTTGCATCAGACTACCACATATTCCGAGAGGCCGGTCGGGAGCTTAGAGCTTGTCCCGGCTAGGGCGGTGCCCCGTTGGTGGGAGAGTGTGGTTAGAGGGAAACCCCACTAGCCGATGGTAGGTCGGCGTCGGATCTCGCCATCCAGCGGGGGAAGATGACCGCCATCTCTCGAGAAGAAAACATGCACTACACTAACAGGACTAATGACCAAATCAGTTGACGCGCCCGGAAACACCAACAAATTAATCAATCACTCAAACCGAAAAAAGTGTTATTATTTTTTTTTCTCCCAAAACGTCCGTCGGTCTGTGAACACTACTAGCGCTTAAACGACACGTACGATCTTTTCCAAATTGAAGAAACCCCGGTCTGTCTGGCTTTACTTGAAGCTTTGAAATTTTTAAAAACATTCTTTAAAATTTGGAGGTGCTTTAGATGAAGCCCCCCCCCCCAGACATTTTCAAAATTTTCTAAAAAACTGCTCCAAATTTTTTTTAATGTCTTGTACGAATAGAGTAAAATACACTTACAAAATTGGCATTGGTCCGATTTCCACGGATAACTCTGAATTTTCGAAAATTGCAAAATTTCAATTTTATTCGGTGTCTTTCTACAACTAAAGAATTGAAGACAGATTTTCCCTTCAAATGAAATTGTTGTCCATAAATAGTTCTTTCACAAAAGGCGTGTAGATGTTTTGGAAATTTTAGTAGTCTTTGTGCAATAGTGCCTACAATATTTGCAATTTAAAAAAAATACAAAAACAAGATTTTCTAATAAACGGCTCCAAATTGTTTCTTTATACATTTGGTACGGTTAGTTCGAAACAAACCCTATTCCATGACATAAACGGCATATTGCTCTATTCTTTTGGTATTTCAAAAGTTACCAAAAAATACTTTTTTTGACTTGTCTCTCACGTCGGTAATACTTACTTTAAAGGTGATTTCTTCACAGTATTATATTTATGAGTACATCTGCTTTAAATAATGTCAAATAAAGTTTCTCAAAAACACAACAGTTTTCTGTAAAAATGAGCTCAAAATCCCGCATTTTCAGAAACGCTCAAAGGCCATTTTCTCAAAAAATAGCTCAAAATTATTCTCCAAACTTTTGCAACGGATAGTAGTGTAGGCACTGTTTAATATAACGTAAAGATCATTTCGGTGTACTCTTTTCTTTTAGAAAACTACACAATTGTAATTTTTTTTCAATATCTCTCACGTCGTTAATATGCACTGGAATAAATTGAATAAAAATGAATTTGTATACATTATTGCATTTGTCAGTGTAAGTGCTTCAAATGACTTCAATTGAAGTTTTTTGAAACCTCAAATGGTTCCTGAGAAAATGAACTTCTAATTTCGCATTTCAAGTAATGCTTTATCTCCTTTCTTTGTCAAAATTTAAAGCTCGTATAGATTTTAATACATACTTATTAGTACAGTGGACTATTGGTTGATAATTATTTTACTTGTAAAAATATATTTTTTAGATTTTTCGAATACGTTATTTTTTTCGGGCTGCTACGTGGCTGGTTATTTTGCTTTACCACATATCCGGTCCTGAGACGTGTGTTATTGACGGTAGAGCACGGGCCTAAAACAAGCGGTCAAATTGTTATTCCACTTCGTTCCAGTGAGTTATCCAGAGGAAAATGGCTGAGTGGTGGAGAAAGCGAAGTTTCACAGTTTCCTCAAAATTCTCCAAATTTTCTTAATTTTCATGTCATCACATACGTGTTCTTGAAGTTCGAAGGGTTAGCATTTTTATTAAGCATGAATCGGAATCAGTGTTACCTACCAATACACCGCTGCATACCATGGTTGTAATTTAAAACAAAATGCATATTTAGTAGTTTAAATCGACTTAATTCATATACACATATTCGTACACATAAAACACTCGATACTCTTTAAAGCACTCAAGTACGCGGAAAGCGGAGTTTTTTTCCCACCCGACAGTTTCACCAAAAACGGTGACGTTACGACCAGCCACGTTGCAGACGTCGGAGTCCTATGATTTTGAAAAAAAAAAACTTTTTTATATTTTAGCGTACTTCGCATGAATCCCCGGAGATATTTTCAAAATTTTATCAAGAAAAGGCTCCAAATCTTTTCTTCAAATTTTTGTTAGAATAGAGTAAAATTCACATGAAGGCATATGTCCTATTTTCAGCGTCAAGTTCAAACGTTTGAAAATTACAAAATTTGAAACGTTTTGAAAATAGTTTACACGTAATTTGAATGAAACAGGGACAGTTTACAAAACAAGATTTACCAAAAGTATTTCCATATATATTGTACTTCTTGTACGAGTGGGTACGTGCACTAAAAAACATTAAATATAAGCCATTTTGGTGAAATTCTTTGATTTTCTAATAATTGAAGAAAGTTTTATTAAGTAGCTCTCACGTCATTGATATTTAAGCTACATGCGTTTTATCATATTTTATTATTAATTCTGCCATTAAGTGTAGTGCCTTGGTGGCAGAATCATTTATTGCGGAATCATTTATTGCATTTGTGAGTTCAAGTGCTTCAAATGATTGGTCATTAAATTTTTCGAAATCTCAAAAGATGTGTAAATTATCCCCAATTTGCACATTTTCAGGAACTCTCAAACGTCGTTTTCTGAAAAAGAGCTCCAAATTTATAATGAAAATGTGCAGATACCAAGAATTTTTCTCTATGCTGTGATATTCGTATTTTTTAATTATACTTTAAAAGGACAGAAAAGTGATATCATCAAAACTCATTCATTGGCTTCCGAGTCGCTTATAAAGCTGATCCCCCCAGATACTCTAGGATTAAATGTGAGTCTCTGTAAATGCAGGTGTATGTCCGCGTGGTTCCAGACGGCCAATTCGCGATCTCCCTCCCCCCAAAAAATTGCTTGAATCCAAATATTAGATTAAAGTAAACTAAACTATAGCATTTACTAACACGTACTGTAAATTTTACGTTCTACCACATTTCAGTAGAATTTATTTTTAGAAAATTGTTCACTTTTAAATGTTTTTTTCTGGAGCTTTTTCAGTTTCCGGGGATGCCGATTTCGACTATCCGCGCTAGGTACTCACCATATCCTTCACGGGGACTTATAATTTTACACTAGACACTAGACATACTTGGGGGCTCCTCGATGTGTGGTCAACAGACGCAAGGCCTTCCACGACAACACCCTTACATGAAAGTCAAGCGACAAACAGCCATACCCACGGCGGTACTCGAACTCGCGACTCTTCAGACCTAGGCACGGAGACTCCACAGGCTCTGGTCTCATCGGCCATCCACGTCGGCATGTCTAAATGCGCTGATGATGCATTTTAATACTAAAAGGCATTAAAGTGGATCATTTGCATTGTTTCAATGGAAAGGAATGATGACAAAGTCATGTAGATTCATAGATTCAATTTTTCAATGCACATTAAATGCTGTGTCGGCTAAAACATCAAATTTGGTTACATTATTAACTTTATCAACTATTTCTTACATAGTGAAAACACGTTTACAAATTGTAGAATTAAGGAATTCGACCTGTGAACCCAGTTTCGTGAATACTAATTCGGTGGCTTCAAAACTCACGTTCGACATGAATGTTTTAAGTTGTTCGTGGCGTGAGTACATTGCAAGTTCCTCTTGAACGACATTTATTACCCTAAACCATCCACAATCTCTTGGCCTCACAGGTGACCGTGGGCATAATTCAGGAACTGGATGGATTCAATTGGTACGCAATGGTACAAGGGCGAGATAGCTCTACGCGAGGTGTGGGTAGCAATGAGGTGCTGTTCACTGGCAATGTCCTCTGGAGCGCTATAGGGGAGAGTGGCACCCGTAGGTCATCTGTGCGCCGATTGATACGGAACATGGAAGATGGTGTGGGCAAAACCAAAAAAGCTACCCCAATCTCAGCAGAATTGGAAATTAAGTAGTATGGGGAAGACTTCTTGCACAGTACGTCTAGTTTATTTCATAAAGTGTTAAATACCTCCTATAAATATATAAGAAAAAATGAAAAAGTGTTAAAGAATTCGTATAATTTACATAAGAAAACGATTGATAGTGTGCCTCTCATTACGTACATTTAACTTAAAATCATACATGTGATCACTATTTGGTTTCGAATTTGTTTATTCTAGGTGAAAAATCTAATTTTTAATAATTATGTGAGAAAACACTATAATATTGAATATCTCTTGTTGGCTGTATTGATAAATAGTTCGTTTCTTTTCTATAATTGATTCGAAAGCAACTGAGAAAGCTAATTCTGTTATTGTGGAAGTTGATGCCTCTATTGGGAAAATATTTTTAAAAACGTATTAGTTTCGACAAAAATTATTTCAGGTTAATAACAGTATATTGGAAGGCTAAAATGAAAAAAACCAATGGTGAAAACAAGTATAAATACGACATGTAAGTTTGGTACATGCACTTTCATTTGTGCTGTTTTAATGAGTTTAATATTGTAAATCTGTAAGTTCGAATATAGAATACCAATTCCGAAATGCAGCTCATATCAAACTTGAAATAACATTCAGTTGACTTGGTAGGCCTTGAAAGGGAAGCAATTATTGGCCAGTGCTTTTTCTGGATCATCATAGTATATTCTGATATGTATACGTACTATAATGTTTAATTCTTAAGTTATTGAACTACTCGTTTACAAGAAATGGTAATTGCATATTAACATTGAAGTAAAATATTGATGAGGTAAATGAAATAGAAGCATGGTAAAGAAAGTAGAAAGTTATGTAATGTGCGGACTTATTGCTGATTTTTCTCCCGAAAAATTTGTATTTAGGACCCTTTATGAATAACTGGAAAAATCTTGTTCTTGTATGAAGTAAATTGCTTCCTCTAAAACCTTGTATAGCCAGATTTCACAACTTTGGCATCCTTAAAATCGAAAAATCGATCGATCGCAAAATAATGTCTTATCTGTTCATCTGTGGTCAAAGCTCGTGCCTTGACCGTTCTGACAATTTTATCCAAATTTGATATTTTTAATCGACCAAAACGACCCCAAATCCCAGCGAGTTTGAAACGGATATTTTGATTATTGGAAGAACTTCACACGAATTCTCGTTAATATTTGCAAATTTTTCTCAAAAAATGGCAACTAATGCTATTCAACTTTTTCCGCGAATAATGTAAGCAATGCTTTAAAAAGTTCAAGTCTAATGTTCATCGAACTCCCTAAATTTTCAAAAAAAATTGCAACAGTTAAAAATGTTTTCGGTGTCTTTCTACTACAATATTAAAGATACAGACTTTTCTTCAAAAACGTCTTAAAAAATTAGGTCACGTTAAAGTTTTTGAAATAGAGTATTTTTGTGTGATCAATAAGCAATTTGCCCAGTCTCTCCTCCAAAAGGCCCAATTTATTCTTTCGTGATAAGAAAAGAACGATAAACAATGGTACCGAACCCGTTTGTATTTTCGAAAATTGCAAACAAGTAGCCTAGCAAAAAATACAATTGTTGATCATAGAGATTTTTTCATTAAATTGCGTTCTAAAAGTACATCTTTAAAGAAGGTCGTGTTCAACTGTTTGTAAAAACTGTTTGTTCTTGCGTGATTTCTGCCTGAAGGGGTTTTGTAATTTATTATAAAAACTCAACAAATGATTACAATTTCTTCTTGTGTAGAACCCCTAAAAATGTCGCCGATCTTTTTTCGTAAAAATTGCCTGAATTTTCAGCAATTGCAACAGTTAAAAAATAATGCGAAGAAGAATGTGCTTTACTGACTCTACTAGTTTAGAGAATAGTTTTAATGAACAAGCCCTGATTATCTGTTCAGATAAAATTTGCAATCGAAAAAATGCTCTTTAAGTTGTTTTTTTTTAATATAAATTTATATATAATACGTATAAATTTTCTTAAAAATCTTTTAATGCTTGGGAATTTTAAACTTTAAAGGTAACATAGTTTGCCCTTATAAATCAGAATAATTTCTAAGTATTCATTAATAATGATTTCTACGAAATATATCTTTATGAATAAACAGTGTTTAAATTTAGAGTTCGAATCTTTTTTGTATAATCGAAGTTGTTAAAGGTTTAATTTGGCGTTTATGCAGCGTCATCCCTGGAATTAGTTGTTACCTCTTTTTCCAGCCTACGTCTTGAAAATAATTCTAGCGAAATACTTGCATATAACCAATCTTGTAGAAAGGTAGTGTTATTGAAATTATATTCAACTGACGTAAAATTATTCAACAACCTTAAGGGCGCGCTCTTCCAGAAAATGAATTTCCGTTGTATTCCATCTTGAATTATCTCATACTCTGCAATAATATTTCCGGAAATTTGCGAATTCCACTTATATGTTGGAGTTTGTCTTAGCAAACCGTGCAAACAATGATTACATCTTATAAATCATTTTATTCGATTTTTCGATTCGATTTTTTAAAACTTTTTTTCATTTTCCGATTAATTAGCATAAACGCACAGTGTATGCTTGTCCCCAAAGGCACACTCGGTTCAATGTGTTTTTTTATATTTAGCCATGTCTTCAAATTGTTTTGACGCTTCCATAAACGCGTGGAGGCAATTTTTTAGAAAATAATATTTCTTTCCGGTTCCGGTCTTTGTTAAGGGGAACGATTTTCTTAACCCAAACAGTCCTCCGTACAGAAATTTAATGTATTATGTGATTCGATCGCAAGAGTTTATCGACTGTGTTATTGTTCTTGTTGTGAAATTCAATGCAAATAAAGATCTTCAGATATAATCCAGGAATTGCGACCATAATCACAGGTATATAATTGTTGATGTTATGATCACGCTTTTCAATGGTCTCTCTACTATGTCACAAAGTGCGACTTCGGGAGTATTCGATATCACATAATTTGTCTGCTGATCTGCAAAGCAGTGGACACGGCGACAGTGGTGACAGTTTTGTTTCAAGATTCTGCATTCGTATCAGTCGTGGTGAAGGATGACAGAAAAAACAAATCTCAACGAACCGTATATGGCCTTGTAAATAAATAATCTTTCCATAAGAACATTCTGTGAAAGAGACAATACTTGAAAAAGCATAGAAGAAAATGATTTGTTAAGAATGTTTAGAGTACTATAACATATATTTAAAATTCACTTACGAAATACATTAATACATACGAAATACATACTTTCGTATGTCCGCCATGTATTTTTGTAGTTTCTCACAAATCTCATGGCCAACAGGTCAAGTCAGAGAGGTACAACTCAGACTTGTATTGAAAATACAAAATTCAAGGATACAATAAAAGTACCCCCCCCCCCAAGAAATATCAGTTTCAAATTCAAGGTGCCGCGACATCAGCCATCAATATCAATTGAATATCAATTTTGGAGAAAATCGCTGTAGAAATTAAGCGCTAGCGTTGTTCACGCGGACGGACGGTTGGACAGACGTTTTGCCGTCAATCGATTGTTCGGTATCAAGGACCAACAAAACATGTACTTCGACTACAGAACGCGTTAGAGAAAATGATTTACTGTCTGTAGGGATAAGATTTATCCACATTTTCGTTACCAGGGCCGGGCAATAAGAGTTTTTCTGCCAAAAAATTTTCCATTTTTACCCCGTCAGCATCACAATACTTTCTCTGTACTGCATCAGCAGTAGCGAGAAAGTAAAAATCATAGCATGAATTGGAGTCTCAAGTCAGCGTGCTCTGAGTTTGGAAACAAATTTCGTTGGGGCCAAGTCTGGACTACAGTGGAGTTTTGGAGTGAGTGCTCCAAAGGGCAGATACGGTTCTCTGATATTATTTTGGTTTGATGAGGCGTGTGAACTTTCTGAATGTTCCCGAAGATATGAATAGTGGCAGACTTGTATACCAGTGGGGTGTAACACTTGTGGGCAACAGTTCAACAGAGAACATCCACAAAATTTAGACAAGATTACAGAAAACAGACAATGGAAAATTTTTCTTCATAAACTGAACAATTGGAAAGTGAAACAGATGCGTGCGATAATCTAGTTTTTTTACTTATGCATGAGTATATTTAAAAATAAATTAGTATACTAACTTTGCATATGTATTTCATCACTTTATATTGTGTTATTTCTATTATTGTTAAATTATTCCTTATAATATATTGTATTTTATTTATTTTTTATCAAATATACAAATTATTTGTGCTGCCGCCATAAACAAAAGCACAACACTTGTACAAATACAAAAAAGTGAACAAATACATGTCAAAATCAATTCACAAAACAGTTATATCAATAAAAAATGATCAAGTAAAAGTAATATACCTACAGTAAAACGAAGTAAAAAAGAATTTAAATTATTACAAGCATCTTAAAAACTACTTAGTACTAAATACAACGCATGAAGCAGGTGCTTAACTGATATGGAAATTGAAAAACATAGAAAGAGCACATTAGCACACGTATCACTAGACAATAGTCACAACAAAAAATATCAATACACAATATAAATACACAATAACAATAAAAAATTAATACACAACCATGAAACAAGTTAGCTGGAATTTCTGAATTACAAAAGTTGTCTCTGAAATAGATTTTTAAAAGTGTTAGCATCAGTATGTGTTACTTATTTCCAATGCGCGGAGAAATCGAAAGAACAGTGAACCACTTACGGCCTCATGAGAAGTGTTTATGGTTCTGTTGGATATCCAGGAACTCGAAAAATGACCAAAAACAACGAAAAAATTATGATTTTGACTGAAAAACGCCAATATTTTACTATGTTACTCCGCGTATTTTTATACTGCATGTTTCGTCTGAATTCTTATACTCATTGCGTCACTGCTTATATCACAGCTGACGTCATGAAACAGAAACTCTCAAAGGAAGAGGTCACCCGCCATGAAGCTATGAATATTGGGAGATGACATGACGTTACAAACGTGAAGCTACCTCCGCCATATTGGTGAGTCCAGAAAGCTTGTAGCGTAGACAAACCGCGTGCGAGTGCTCTGTGGCTTGTAGCTGTGCTCATGTTCAGTTGTATTGTTTCGCATCGTCTTTTAATATTTAAAAGCCTCGTTCAGAATAGCTAGCTTTTTGTAACAGTTTGTTATGGTTACTTTTAGAAATATGCTTATTGGCTTCAGATTTCTACAGAAATTATTTTCGTAATCACTAAATCGTTCACTAAAGAAATTTGGGATGTCGATAATGCTGATTTCATCTAGGGAAGTAGGAAAAATAATCCTCATGGTGCTCTGGAATACCTAATGCGATATTATGTCTTGTGTTTTGATTACTCTTGCTCTCTAAACCTATTGCGAACGTTTTATTAAACCTTCATAATATACGTGTTTATTGAAAATACAGGTTTGTTGTGGACTGTAATTCCTTAATATTTTTATTGATCTGGTTCATGGGGAGATTTATTCAACATTCGAACGTGTTAAAGAGGGTGATGGATGTTCGGATGCAATCGGCCCTAGTCTAGTGAACGCGATTGGCCCGAACTCAACAGCTAGCTACCCTCCCGCATCGTGACCTCAACTCCAGTATTCGTACAGCCCTTTTCTAAATTATGTGATTCATATTTATCAAAGCCAATTTCCAAACTTAGTATGTTGCTGAAGCGTCGTTTTTAAGTCATAGTTACAAAAGTACACCAGCATGACTTTTCTGATGCAAGAAATCGTTCATAAAAGGTGGCACAAATGATGACGTATTAAATGTTACGGTAAGAATGATTGCGTCATCACACATTCAGCCAATTGCAACTAGAAAATCTTGGGGTGGTAGCGGTAAATGGAACAGCCTACCACCGTTTTCTCGTACAGATCAAATACCCGAGACGTCACAATGAAGTGGTTTCGCGATATTAAAGTTTGATTCTCATAAAAAATTTTGATGCTGTTATACAAAACAACGCGTTTATGATGTTGATTTATTGCATTCGTACAAATTTTAAAACTCGCTTTTAACGTTGCTTGTTTTCAAAACATTTACTCATGCAATAAAGCTTAACATAAAAACTACGTGCATAGATTACTATTATAGTATGGATATATTTACATGAAGTTATGTTGTAACTTTATTGTTGTCATGTGCTAAATGGATGCATAGCTATGCAGAACCATAGGGCACTGATTGAGTAATTTGTATGATTTCTTATTTTTTTAAGAGGGAATTGGAAATGCCATTAGATGTCAAATGGTTGTGCTGTTGCCGATGTTGATCATGATATCGTAATTAATGAATTTGTGGATCGTTGGGGTTAGTCAATAAATATCCATTTTTAAAAACACACACGTACGTAATGGACTGCTTTTGCATAGTCAATATAAATCATGCGTGTAACGTATGCATACATATACTCTCATTTTTTCCATTAAGCGCATATATATATATATATATATATATATATATATATATATATATATATATATATATATAAAGTCACACATTCTCGATGCTGACCAAAAGAAAATAAAAATATAAAGAAATTGTGCTCATGGTTTCCAATTGAATATCTGAGTGTATTCAGTTCTGTCTTTCAGCATAGTGAGTTGTGCTACTTTTATCGTGATATTACGGTTCTTCCCTGATGCTCGACAGATAACCGGCAGTGATCTGTTCAGGTGGAACGAAAATTTTTATATTTTGACCGGGACGAACATTAGTACTGAGTTTTAGATTCTTTTTTGATGTTGAAAATCGACGTATGCTTCTTGGAATAGCCTTTCAGGAATGTCTTGAGGAGGTTATTGATCTATATTATTTAATTTCTATTATTTAATTGCTTGATATAATTAACGCGTTTGTCCATTCTAGAGTTTTTACTTCTTTGATAGTGCAGATAGCCGCCAAATTTCCTTTCACAATATTAGAGTAGTTATCTAATCTGTCATTTTTAATACTTTCTTTCTCATTTTCTTTAATACACCTTTTGATGTTTTACAAGCATATCGGAGGTATTTCAGTTATTATTATTATTATTATTATTATTATTATTATTATTATTAAGGCAATGTTGCGTTGTGGGGTAAAATATGTAAGACAGACACGACTGTTCAGTGGAATGAGGTAGATTCTATGAAGGCATGCGCAGTGGAATTTAAAAATTTGTAGAACTTTAAGGGCTATACAACTAAAATGATGGTGAACTTAAGGTTTCAGCGACCACTTTCCAATACTTAATGTATATTAATAATAAATCTAAGCAAATAAATTAATCAAAATATCCAGTCTTCTGTATTTTAAATACAAAAGTGCATAATGCAATATTTTTTGCCAATTGGCATGTGTCGAGGGGACATATTTTGACGGAGATTGTTGAAGACTTTCATGTGCAGTGATGGAAAATTAAAAGCACTCGTACATTAATGTTAGATATGCCTTCGCGTGTCTCTACGTATAGGAAGGTGTGATCGTGCATCAAAAGCATTGTTGTGTGCGAATTACGTCGTAGCGTGTGGGCAATGCGGTGCCATGCAGTGCACGTCAAGAGTCGATAAAGCAGCTGACCTACTCGCTGCCCGTTGCCTCCGACTTACTGGACAATCGCCGCCAAAGAGCAATTCGATCTCCTAGCACGTGTTCTTTGATGGTGAACTCCGAGCCCATTTCCATGTAGGTTTCCTTGTCCGCAGTATAAGGTGGCCACTGTAATGTTGGGTGATCGCTGCTCATTGGCGTCGGGTTTCTGCAAAAAAGAAAATTACATATTGACAATTTATAATGAAAACATCGACCACCTCTATTTGATTGTTTGACCGAGCAGTGCTCTAATAATCGGGCTTTGGACCGCGCGCGATCTTTCCTTCCTCTTCGTTGTCGTATCCTCACCCCTTGGTTACATGCGCTACTCTACCATAGGCTCAAGTGGCGCAGGGCTTCAATTGATGTCACTGCTGTCTCTTTGACCGGGAGTCCCTACGGTTCGAGTCCTCACGGTACCATTTGAATCGAGTGTCTCATAACAAGAGATGCAAATACATTTCCATTAGGCAGCAAGACTGTTTTGAGGCTAGTTTTAGACGAATCAATGAATACGCACCATCTGATAATTCATATTCTATTTCAAAGCACTTCATGAGCCCACAAACATCATTACAATAAACCAGATTTCCCTCTTAGGAGAAAAACTGAGTAAATTCTCTGTCTCGATGACTGTAGAACGAAAATGAGGTCCCAGATGATAGCAGGTTTTTGTTCTTCAGCCTTCATCTTAGTAATTCGATTGCATCTTTTGAAAGACTTATGTCTCTTACTAGGTCGTTAAGCCGACTCTGAGAAAGCAAATTTGAGGTTCCTTGTCAACATAAAAATCTGAACTAGATTCGTTCTGGGAAACTAATGCGTCTGAGTCCTCTGTCTCACTCAGGATGTCTGAATTTGATGATGGCTGTAGAATTGGGATTTTAAGTCCATCAGGCCACGCGCAATGAATAGTCGAGTCAAAGTTAGGGTAAGATATTTTATTTTTATTTTTTATATTAAATCCTTTCACATCTACCAAACAGAAGCGTCAGTCGGTTGTACGATTATTCACGCTGTATCAGAGGAACGCGAAAACGAAATGAGTTTTTCTTACCCTTAAACCACAAACGAAGATCTTCCTTGCATCTTTTGCACACCTTATACGGAGCATGTTTTGATCTCCAAGTTTCGATTTGAAATATGCAAAATAACATTCCTGTTAACGCTAAAACTACTTTACCCACCACCCCTACCACTACTATCTTCAACCATTGAATTTTTTTAGTTTAATGCCAAAATCCGCTATAATTGATACAATTAAAATCTTGGTTTTATTGCCATTTTTTAAACAGAGAACAGAATACTATATTTGAAGATAATTAGGAATTTTGACGCTGAATACAATGAAGAAATTAAGTGTAGCAAACAAACAATTTACGACATAGAAAAGTTTTGGTATTATTTCGGTTTTACCAAGTTGAAATCTGAAATGAATTGTATAAACATTCAATGCAGGTTTTTATTTGTTTTATGTGAATTATTGGAGTTTCAAAAGAAACGTATCTATAAATGAAACCCCCGGTATCTCTTTATTTGTAACACACATACACGAAATCGATTTTCTCTTCAAAAGATGTATTTTCGGTGCCATAGCCGGAATAACGTGACTTCACGAAAGCTGATGTCCATTATCGAGATTAATAATAGATAAAATGTTACACGAGAAAGCTTTCACTTTGTATGCATTAACAGGCATTATCCACAATCGTGAGAGACTTTTAAAAGCTATTTATTTGATCAATGTTCTCACTAAAACATCTCTTGTATCTTACTAAAGGATTGTTAATTCATCAAACGTAGTATTATGCAGCTAACATTTATGGAATGGAGGACTCAGAAAATACGTCTTATTTACGGAAGAAATTTTGCCTAATCAAATTGCATTGCTTTGTTAATTTTTCCGGTCACGAACAAGTTTTCCTTCAAGGTCTTAACATAATGGTTGGTGTGTTTTGGACAATTGCAGTAATGGTCAAGTTTTTGTCCTCCAAATGTGTGGCGGAACCTTATCCTATTTTTCGACAACTGCGAGCAGAGAATGAGAGCCGGACATTCAATTCGGAAACAACAGGGCACGTAGTACGCTTTGGCATGCCGAAAGGAACACCGCTTTCTCATAGCGTTTGCTTTCCAGAATGGAAACCATATGGACTCGATGCACGAGTGCTCTTCATTCTCGCCGTACATAGTGGTAACGTGGATGGCTGTGTGCCCGTTAGTGAAGGAGAGGTCCTATCCAATGGTTCGTATGTTGGTGGAATGCGCGACCTTGTTGAAAGACGCATTGATATATACGGTAGATCAAGATATCATCAGATGGGCCTCAGCGACATCGACTATCTGTATCCTCATGTCCAAAACGATATGTGTCTTTTAGCACCGAGGGCGCAAATCAGTCACCTTAGTGTCTTACATACTTTTTCATTTTACACCTGGCTAGCTACTGCTATTTCGATCCTTCTCTTCACCATTGCGTACCGTGTTGTATCTGGCAGCTCATGGGACACAGCTATCCTTGCGACACTGCGCACATTCATCACAGGAATTTTCGATAATCGCTATCGAAAGTTAATGGTATGGCTAAGCGCGTTCAGTGTCATCATGTTGAACGGTTTTGGTGGATGTTTCATGAGTTTTCTCACAGTAACAGCACGAGGTGTCGAAATAGACACGTTAGAAGATGTTAACAAAAAGTGCGAGTTAGTGTATGCTACACCGGTGACAAACCATCATGTGAAATACTTCAAGAAATCCGATCGTTTTATAATAGCTTTAGCCCAAAAAGTGAGTTTAGTACACAGTGCGAGAGACTGGAGAAATATTCTGTATTCGGCAGCAAGATCGCGTGACGCAGCAGTTCTTTCGAACGATTTGGGATTATATGTGTTGCAACGATTTCCAGAAAGTTATGTTGATGGATATTATCAGTTCCACAGAGTAAGAGAATGCGTTTTGTCGCCAGCTTATTTAGCGTTTGCTGTGCGGAAGAGCTGGCCGCTGACGGATCGTTTTAGTACATTGTTACAACGAGTTGTAGAATCCGGTGTAACACAGAAACTGAATGAAATTGGAATTGAAGACATGAAGATGTTGAGAAAGTGGAAACTATTAGCATTAGCAGATCCAGCTCCAACAGTGCAGCCTTTAAAATTGTGGCACATGTTAGAACCATTTACAATGTGGTTTTTGGGAATAACGTTGGCAATTATAGCATTTATTGTTGAATTAGTTTGTAACATAAAGTTGTCAAATACATCATTAAGAGGCATTAAATACAAATACCCACATTAGGAGATTCAATGATAGTGATTTACCTAATAAAATGATATTTTATTCACGAGTGATAAAGTTCAACCGTTGAAGTGAAGTTAGAAGCCAAAAGAATTTATTCTCATTAGTGAATAACATCGTTTTATTTTTCCAGAGATTATGTTATGCATTTCCATTATTTTAACTAGACTTAGATCCTTTAAAGAAAGATCAAATATTCTATAACGTTCAAATCGAAAGGTATTTCATTGTTTTATTTACATGTCAGTTGAGCGTAAACCAATTGAGGATTTTTAATGTAAATAAACTCATTTATAATAAAATTCTCACTTGTGAATTCAACTTTTCTAAATCTCTAGAAAATGAAAAAAAAAATCGTATTGAAACGAAATACAACAAGCGTGGAGTTTTGCATTGCAGAGCTGCTGCGAATATCCTATAATTTCATGTTTAAAAAAAGTATGGCTAATTCCTCAATTAGACGGTTAATGCACTCATTAGCCAGTCGATCGGGATAATGCTGTATGAATGACATGATTTGATCATTTCAGACTTCATCCGGCTGATGTTGGCTTTAGGTACAGGCATTTAGTGTGTTAACGAGAAGTATTTTTGATATAAAAGTACATTTAAGATTATGCGTTAATCGTTGTTTTGTGTAAATCGCAAAAGTCTACGTTCAGAGTCTTGTTGTCTGAACTCGGAAAATCGTACCCAAATCCGTAATCGAATTATATTGTGAAGTTAAATTAGGTTAGGTGTTATCGTATAAATAGGAATTTACGACTAACATAGAGGAACTCGATATTACAGACCTTGTCTCTCATTAAAAACGCCTCACGAGCAGTCTGATTCCTGTTCATTACACTCTGTCTCTCGCCACTATAACATTCTTCACTTAGCCTAGCCACTTTGTGTTTGGTAATGTGCACATAGTCCGACTATACTCCAAAGTATCTCGTGTCGCAGAGCAAAGTCACTCTCCTTTCACCGAGGAGGACCGGGTTCGATTCCCGGATAATCTCATGTGAAAATTATACCACCAATACGAGTTTGCCTGCTACCCAGGGGCTAGTCCAATCCTACCCATGTCCTAATTCCTTCCCCATTCTTACTGCTGGGTAGTGACGCAGGAGCGCGTGGTAAGAGGCGCGTACGCGGAGATTCTAGACAACTGACTGCGACGAGACTGGACGGACAAATGTAATTAATATGTAAACAGAGGATTAATCCAAATGCGAGCGCTTGATGCCCTTTAAGATGGAGACGCGTTGCGTCAACGCAGACGCACCAAAAAAGATCTTCAAAGCTGTTTCTGCTTCGAACTTCATGCACCCGTTTAAGATAACATTAACCAGCTAATTCACAAATTGAACAAATTCAGAGCTTAGCCTTAATGTATCATTAAGTTAGAAGTAATTTAATGTTTCTCACAGAAAATAGAAATGATTTTTATCACTGTTTTCCGTCTCAAAGGTTTTTAAGAAGTTTATTTCTATTTGTTGAATTTAGATGAGTGTTCCATTAATAAAAAAAAACTGAAAATGATGTGTTTTCGTGAATTCATGTCGAAAGGTTACAAGAAACTATATGTTTTATTGAAATTGTTTTATGTTACGACATGTTGAGAAACGTAAGAACTCTAACTATTACGGTTTTATTATCCAAGAGTACCTACTTCGGCGTCAGCCTTGAAATGTAGTTGAATTGCTGCATGTTGTATTCACTCTTGAGATGAAACGTATGAGCGAATGAAATTCTAATAAGTTATTGAAATTATCACGTTTGAAAATGTCTACTTGGTCTTGGAATCTATTCTCAACTTTCTTTTGGTGATCTCACAACATCGATGTTTCATTGTCTGCATCAATAATATACTTTTGCCTGTTTGGCAATATCCAGTATTCACAATGGAAGCTTACTTACTATCTACCACTAACACGTGTAAGACATTAATTCATTAGCCCCTTAAATTATCCATTGCCATAAAAGAAGTTATCGCTAGGAATTTTATGATGAACTGATTTTCAAGAATTGTTCTGAAACTGAATATAGCACAAAAAGTCTAAATCTAAAATATTACGTCTTTGGAATTTACTAATGTTTTGAATGAGATGAGAAAGAAAAATTAAGGCAAAATTTGTTGAATTCCATCAATTTTACTACATCAGATTGTAAACAGCCGTTAAATTTGTTTGTCATTGTCCTTTTAAAGAATGATCATTCTGACTAAATAAATACATTTTGCTTTCTAAATTTGGCACTAGGCTTGTGGTCCGCTCTCCTTAGTCAAAATAGAATCAAGGTCGAGAATTTTTGATTTTGATGCCTTTCATATAGTTTTTAAAATTCCTAAAATCGTGTGGTTTCATAAGGCACAGAATCCGATCCAGCGCACCGATCGTAAAACTCCACTAGTTTTGTGACTTAGCTAGTAGATAGCAGCACGTAACTTACCGATTACCTGATGACTGTTCCATAAAATCGCTGGCATGCCGCAAAATGCCAGATCTAGGGTCTTTATCTCAAGGCGTGGATGAATTGTAGAAAGACAATGCGAATTGTTGCATGTGAGTTTGTGTACAAGATGTGTTACACTCTTTGGCAAAGTTTTTTTGCCTCGTCAGCGCTTATAAATTTCGTGAGTTTAATGGTATAGAATCACGGTGTTGTATTCTCTATGCTGTTCAGGAATACGCAGTGAAAATAGTATACTCGAGTAGTAAATGAACTACGTACATGTGATATCTAAGACTTATTTTGTAACGTTTTTGGTATTTATGACCGTATTTTAATGCATTTAAGAACTGACTACATTTCTTATTGAGACAGGTGTCGAGTTCTACGTGCTCCATACGAACAAAGTTAAGTAGCCGCGAATAAGTGTGACGTTTCTACAAGGTCAACCGTTCGTATCCAAATAGAACTTCAAATGTTCTCCTAACTATATCGAGCTATTTTCGAAGACATAATCGTTTCAACTGCGTAGTACGAGTACCTTCTCCCTTTCATAATCGCGTTTAGAAAATCATAGACTACATGGAGTATGAAAGGAGAGAGAAATATTGATTTCAGTATTGTCATACATTAACAAATTTGTAAATACATTAGCCTTTGTGTTAGTTCTTTAAAGTCGTGCTTTGTTCTGTATTGTAATAAAATACGTGTAACAAATTTAATAAATTTCTTATGAAACTGTGGGCACATCTCGGTCTAGTTTCCAGTGTTGTAAAAAGCAAATGTTTAGAAGTAGCCTTTCTCCTTCCCACACAAACGTTACAAAGTTTGTTTATTGTCTGGAAGACATAACAAAGAAAATAAATTATCACGCGAATAATTATTATTATTAATTATAATTTATTAATTTTTATTTCAGAACGATTAATATTCGAGGATATTGAGATTACCTAATCGTAAAAAATTCACACCCTTTCAACGATGTGTCTCGAGCGGTTTTCTAAAGAATGTATTTGTATTGCTGAGTCTTCCACAACTTTTGATAAATCCTACATCATTAATGCCACAATCATTTGAATGTATTTAGGTGTACGTAATTTATCATTGCATTTTTATCATACACTGAGCACGGCATAAATACAACTATAAAAGAAACTGATAAAGGGATATTAAGAAACTGTGCCTTAAAAAGAGAAACACTCGACAAAAAAGATTATTGGTGTTACTGCATTACATACATTCTCGAATTATTTGTAACGGTAGCGTAATATTTTTGAACCTAAACAAGTATTTCCAAATTCACATATGATTGCCTGGGATTCTAATTTAGGTACTGATATTTTGTAAACAATGAATTTAAGCACTAAACCAACCGGCAGATATGGCATACTAACGTTCCTGACGTTAAAGAAACTAACACTTGCAATTTTCAAATTTATAGAGGTTTCAATAAAAATGTCAGATCTGTACAGATACCTAAGCTATTTTACTGATTTATGAGAACATTTCTCTATCTGAGTACCTCAAATAAAACATTTAGATCCTTTTAGAGAAAATAATATTTTTTGTGTCACTATTTTAAGTGAAATTGCACGAAAACTGTTCACATTAAATAAAGTCATTTTGAAGTTTTTTTAAAGATTTAATTTTAGAGAAAAAATGTCATTAACAAAAAATCTCCATCTTCGATCATTTAGAAGACGCCGGAAAATATTTTAAACATTTGAAATTTTCCTAAATTCAAATATTTTAATGAAAATAGTGTAACTTGTTATATTTGAGATACATTTTTAACAAAAAAATCCATTTAAGAAAATTTCAAAAACGTTGATAGTGCCTGTAAAATACTTCCCAAAGTTAAATTATCTATTTCAAATTCAAGAGGCCGCGTCACCAACCAGATCGTTTAGGGATGTGATGAAAATCGTCTGCACGGTTTGGGCGCTAGCGTTGATCAGACTGCCAGACTGGTGGACGGACTTTTTTTCGAAAACCAATTTTTGGGTAAAAGAAAACACACAAAGAAACAAAGATGGATTCTCACTACACCACCTACTATTAGAAAGAGTAGTTTACTTCCTAAAGGAGCAGGATTTTTTAATTATTTTTTTAGTTTTAAGCGTTGACCCCCAATACCAGTTTTTCTGTCTACAAATCGCCACTTTCCGATGCAGCATTTCAATACTCTCTCGAGTTCGTAGATCACGAAAAGTAACAGTAACTTGTGCGAAAATGATTGGTAGAGTTAAAGCATAATGCTTTAGGCTTTCTCCATTTTTCTCTTTATGGACAGAGCATTCAATGTCGACCCGGGAAACAGAGTATTATTACGTAAACCTCTGTAGGTAAGAAGTAACATTATGCACGGCTAAGAACAACATCCTCCTCGTTGACGGGGCCATGAAGGTTACAGGAAAGCATTAACGCGGACCGACAGGAGAGACATCGTGATGAGTCACGCGCGTTCGTTTTAGGTAATGGCAGCAAAGTGAGGCAGCGCGGTGTTAGTTCCAGCTGCGCTCACGCGAGCGCAGAGTCGTCGCGAGGCATCGTCAACGGCGCACCGCCACTTCCGCGGCTTCCGGTCGCCGCACTCGGTGAGCTCTAGTGAAGACCGGAGACAACACTTTATGCTCGGAAATCGTAACGGACTGCCATGATGGTGAACGTCTATTCTGTCCTGGTTATCTCACCACCACGGTCAGGACCAAATATCAGGAATTAGTATCTCATTCCTATTTTAAACATTTATTCTCTTTTATGTACACTAAAACTCAATAAAAAGTTGAAAGTAACCAATATTTAATACTTTGTAATTGCAATTTACCTACAATACAGTAACAAACTCCAGTCTTTCATTTCACGGTGATTTTTTTTTTAAATTTACGCAAGGGAGTGTTCTTGGCAAGGGTTCATGGAAACTAGTTCGCCATGTTTTTAAGGGTAAGGTCCTCTTCTGATCATACCTGAACATATTCGATTAATGTCAGAAGTTCATCTTCCGCATCAACTTTTGATTATAGCCAATATGCGCCTCTGTTGTATGATCCGCCTGTTCCCCACATTTCTTTCCTAAATATCTTCCTTTGCAGGAAAGGCAGCATATCCTGCCGACTTTAAGTTAATTTATGTTGGAATATCCTAGTGCGTCTTCAACAACCGTTACTGGGCACACAAATATAAGTTTTTAACGTTCTACGGGCTGAGCCCATGCCTTTTAATTCGTTTTATCTTCCCATGCATCATTTGACTTGTCGCTCGTTATTTGTTTTTTTTTCTTCAAATTAAAGCGTTTTTAGTTGAACTTTAGAGGTTTGCGTTGTTTTGAATATGCCTTGCCTAAGAGTGATATAACGCGCCGAGTGTCGGCTATCCGTTTCATATTTCTTTTTGACCCTGATACCGAATTGTCGGTGTTCTTGGCGAGTCCCAAATTAATTCAAGGTTTCAGAGACACGGAGGCATCAAATTATAATTGGTATCAGTGAGATCAAGATCTCTATCTGGGATCTACACTAACGCATTTAAAACTTTCTCGGTCTTTCTTTTTCTTATATATTTCTCAATATCTGCATCTTCCTTAATAATTGCAGATTTATTCATGCCCAGTTACTGCAGTAACTTGACAGTGACCGATCGACATCAGTGGCTGACAATTCTATAGGTATTGTTTTCGAATCTCCCAGAGACCATTCCACCTTTACACGGATCAGTTCACTGTATTTTTCAAGCTTCGTCGCGAAGGCTGTCATGATGGTGTTAATGTCTACCACGCAACTGATGATTTTTAATCTCAGAGATCACATTATACCTTCATGCTTCAGTTAAATACAATCGTGTCCTGCATCTTGGGAGAACACTAGGGGTAATTGTCGTAGGCAAGAAAAAAACCGTTTTAGGCATTTTAGTCGTAACTGTGGTAAGTGCTTACTCCTACGCCCGTCTAAGAAATGTTATTTATGTTCGCGCTTCAAGATCACGTCCAAATGTAAAGGCCATCCTATGACAGATGGCGAGACGGCATGGTATAATACGCTCTTACATCTAAGTCGGGCATACAGGGTTACTGCAAAGCCGGTCCTAAAGAAAATCTAAAAAAATAATGTTAGTGTCAATAAGACCTCAAATCTTCGATAATCTGACAACTATATTGTTAAAATGAGTTTAAGTTTATCACAGTTGTAATTAAAAGGCGCTTTGCTTACCTTTTTACTTGAGTTTTCGTAACTTTCGTTTTCGTAACGCTGGCCGATGACATTAGTTCATTTTTACACCTCCCGCATTATAAAATGAATCTTTTTAATTAATTCGTGAACGTCCTTCTCAACGGGGCTTATGACCTAAAACATGAGCTTATCATAGTTATAAAGATTCATTTTATAGGGCAGGAGTGTAAAAATGACATAATGTCATCGGCCACGTTAAATGAATCGAAGAATAATCACTGAAACATTTTCCGTTCACAACAGTTCATAAACGAAAAAAAAGTTGTAATTTAAACAATTTCCCTCCTTATCGTAACTTCTTTTTTCTATAAACGTGAATTGACAAGTAAATAGTATTTATTAACATTAGGCATGGTAAAGATTTTGTTGCCTTACGGCAGCATGGACGCTGGCTGATGGTTGCTGGTTAAACGAAAATCGCAAATCAAATATTATAGTCTAACTTAAATGTCAAAACACAAGGTTTTTAAAATTATTTCGAAAACATGGTTGTGTGTAAAAAGCATTGTAGTATGGTTTTATCTTGTTTCCAAAAACCCTGTGATAATGTTCTTTTGGTGTCTTACTGACTTCCTCGAATATAATTAAATTTAAAAATCGGTAAAAAAGAATCCGATCGAATTTTCCGAAGATGGAAGAGCCATGATATCATCGATTCGCAAGAATGTGAATTTGTTTCGTTTTCTTTTTTTGGAGGGGGGGTCAGTGGGGATTTATACAACCTATTAAACGCCAGAATATTTGCGGTCACGTCTCATATACTTTAAGAATTGATAGGTAATACCACGAGTTACGAGTTAATAACCGGCTTTGGAAATTGTCAATAAATACCTGACTCGTGAAGCAAGGAAGGGATTTATCTGAGAATTTTCAAAGCACGAGTAGTATTTAATTGGAGTATTCCAGCACTGAAAATTTCGTCCAATAGAGTTCCGAAATTCACCAAATATTGAAAGTAACTGAAAGCATGTTAAAAGAAAAGATGTTATTATGTAATATATATGTGGTTTATTCCACCCCACAGCCATTGCTACAGCCTCCGAAGGTAATTTTACACCTCGCACCGTAACGATACAATTCGAATGATAGTTTTGGCGTCTGAACCTTGAGAAAGAGGAGCTAAAACAAACGCCGAAAGAAGCGAAATTCGTGAGCTCCAAATACGAGTATTTTGTAACACAAAGCAAGGAAATGAAGTATTACTCAGAACTAATAGATTTAACAGATTATTAAAATAGATAAATAAATGTAATTGAAAAAAGTAAAATTAATAAATAAAAAAAAGACGAAAATATTAGATGAGAAAAGAGAGAACGGGATTTCATTGGAAAGATGGGAATACTTCGTAAAAATCTAGAGTTTTCTTATTAGTAGTGGCACTGAAGTATTTATTTCTCTACAATTTATCATTTTATGTAACATATATTATAAAGTTGTACTAAAAATTGAAAATGTAAATTGCTGAAATATAATTCATTCCTTAATTATCATAAATATTAAGGAAAAACTAATAAACAATCAAATAATTGAATGGAAAATACGCGTAATAGTGATAAAAAATGTTTAAAAAGCTTTAAGCATATGATCCCAGAACACAACGATATGAATAATATCTAGTCTAATTCTAATTTAAGATGGATCCACAAAGAAAAATAATGTTGCGTGATAACCCCTTATTCCCACTCGGAAGATCGAGGAGAACTTCGTGAGCAGTTGCTGTGCGCTGGTATTTTTAGTTTGAAACGTCTTCACTATTTTCTAGTAGCGGAGAAAATTGTATGAGTCATTTTTTGTACTTATTTGCCAAAATATCGTTGTGGATGTCTTTAGAGCAATAGTTTCGAACCTTCCGTGTGCGACAACTCCGTCGTAAGGATAGTGTAAGTTCAGAGTTAGTAAGTCGCAGACTATGAGTTTCTTTTTATAGGTCTATTTAAACTTCAATAAACGCATTACAATGTTTACAAAACTCCCAAAGGAACTATTCCGGTCGCCCTCTTCAGTTTTAACTTCTGAAGCAAGACGTCGTCAGTCAAACGAGCCAGGTGAGTACCCCAGCGTGCTCACACCCTCACTTCTGGCCTCACGTTCCGCGGCAAGAGCCAGACCCACACAAACCCAAAGCATTTTTGTTGGTTTTCCCAACTATAAAAATACCGTTCAAACAGCAAAGAAATTTCTGTTCAAAGATGCTTATGATAGCGAAATGTTTAAACCTGCCGAGAATGTATATACTGAACACTGCAGGTTTTGGGTAACTCTCCCCGTTCGGGGGTAACTCTTCCGGTTCGGAGACAATCTCCCGGTTCGGGGGCAACTCTCCCGGTTCGGGGGCAACTCTTCCGGTTCGGGCACAACTCTCCCGTCTAGGGGGCAACTCTCCCGGTTTGGGGAGCAACTCTCCTGGTTTGGGCGGCAATTCTCCCGTTTGGGGGGCAGCTTTCCCTTTTGTGGGGGGGGGGCAACTCTCCCGGTTTAGGGGGCAACTCTCCTGGTTTGGGCGGCAATTCTCCCGTTTGGGGGGCAGCTTTCCCTTTTGTGGGGGGGGGGACAACTCTCCCGGTTTGGGGGGCAACTCTCCCGGTTTTGGGGGGCAACTCACCCGGTTTTGGCGAAGTCCATGAAGAGGCGCACCCGGCGCTGGCGGACGGCGTCCTCGGCGGGCGAGTCGCTGAGGGGCAGGTCGCCGCGCTTGCGCGCTGCGTTGAACAAGTAGGTGAGGTCCTCGCCGTGGGCCACGCCGGGCACGTGCGACGCGTTGTACAGGAAGAGCTTCAACCAGGGCGAGGGGCCCTCGTGCGTGAACTCGTACACCCACACCGGCGCGCCGGCCTGCGCCATGAGGCGCGCCGAGCTGACGCTGCTCGTGGCGAACAGCATGTCTGTCGTCAGCTGCGAACAACCCAATCCGCAAGTCAATCGTCTCCTGTATTATTTCAGTAGTATACATACCTTGCTCGCACACGCCACCAATCTTTCTAAATGAGGTCTCTAAATGAAGATGATTTCACGGACACGTGACGAATTGCACTTTGACTTTAAAAATTGAAGTATTTGTTTAAAAAAAAAAAGCGTCTACATTTTTACGCAAATGCAACCCGCAACACTCTGTCGCATTTTTAATCTATATCGTTAAATAACTCGTAAAAGAAGCGTTTTAGGGCGTTAAAAACTAAAAGTTTGAGAACAAATCCCTAAAAGAAACGTGCCTCGCACGGTTAACTACAGGATGAGATCTTTTTGAACATTCTATTATATTTTTGCTTGTTTGACGATCCTCGATTCTACTCCACCTAGTCAGAGTCTGTAGAATCTGCAACTGTAAGTGAAATTAAACTAAATGACTTGGTATTCTATGAGACTGAATTACGTGCGTGCATCATTCTACTTGGTAACAACGTTAAATAAGAATGGTGTGTTATTACAAGTGTGTATGGTATTGTTATCAATTACAAGGAGTCATATAGAACAAGTGACCGAGAACAAGACGATTTTGAATAAAAGATACATTACAGGCTTACTATGGAAATTGAAAAATAGGGAAGAGGGTGGGGTTTTACATGCGAGAGTTTTTGCACGCGTACCCTATTATGTAAATGAAAGGAAATGCACAGATATCTGTTACATTACGCTTGGTGCAAAAAATACCCTGTTTTCGAAAAATTGTACGTTTTTAGAATTAAGAAAATGTGAATGTGTACCAGTGGCAATATCGTAATTTTTGTAAGGTATTTCATATAACATGCAAGTAAGGAAGTTTGAAAATTTAATTCATATTTTTAATTTTTATTTTTCCCTGTCGTTTGGTACTACAATGATAGTTTCGAATTCTCAATTGTAAATAGATCGTCCTATTTTATACAGAAAAACGAGGTTTAAGTCGGTTCTTCCAAGACAAGTTTATGCTTGTGTGTGTGTATAATCGTCATCCTTGGCACAAGTACTATATTTTAGTTATTAATTTCGCGACTCTAGGAGTTCACCTAAAATATAACGGATAGAGAACCATATATAATTTTTAAGAGATAGGATTTGAAAAGATTCAAAGAAGTTAGGCGCGAAGACGAGCGCATTTTTCTAGATTTGAATATACGAGTGTTCAACTTGTTTCTCCTTCATGATTTCGCAATGTAAGGCCAGCAAAAACTAGGAATAACTCTGAAAACTCACTTTGAAACTAACATCAGCAATTAAAAATCAATAAAAAGATTGAATGTTTTGCTCTGAATTTTTCTGTTTATTGAGGATTGTTCTGTATGTCTCAGAGATATTGTAAAGCTTAAGAACATACAGCAGGCCGAAGGCAATCACTGATGCTAAAGAACATTGACGAAAAATATCATATAACGAATTTTCACACCGATATGTCCTAAATTGGTAAGCATCTCATACTTTTTTGACTACCCGAAATCTCAGTTTCTGAAGAATAATCACATGTATATATGTACTTTGGCACGATAGCTCTTGACGAGCTAAGGTCTACCAGCGGGGTCCCAGCCTGAATTATCACATGTGATTTAATAAAATTTCCCACCAGATACGACTGGAAAATAATGGTAATTTTTTGATTCTCCTACACGCCCTGGAAATTTATTATGAGACAGCGTGTGCAGGTGATTCTCGATTAAAGATGATTCTTCCCCAAATTAGTATGTACTATAATTAACGTGATTTTCTTTCGAAATCGTTGATACTGTTTCCCCGAAAACTTTCTACTTTTGTGACATCCATATGAGTGGCACTCGTAAATTAAAATTGAAATAGGTGGCGGCGATGGTGTAGCGGTTAGCGTATTGGACTGCTATACCCAAGTTTCCGGGTTCAAACCCGATCGAAGCCGTGGATTTTTAAGGGCGAAAGGTACGCCTTCCTTCGGAGGGGAAGTAAAGCCGGCTGTCCCATGTTAGTACATTTACTGCATGTAAAAGATCCTCAAGCCTAAATGATGCCTCTGAGCTAAATTCAAATCGCCTGTTTCGTCGCCCAAGGAATACCTTCTTTATCCCATGGTTGGTGAAAGGAGTGTAACGAAATTTGCGTGGTCAGACGGAAGAGCAGGCCTCATGGCCTGAGTCTCGTCACGTAAAATAAGGCAAATTCAATTCAATTCAATCAATAGGTAATTGTGATTGCCTCACCTGTAGGAACCTGCGCAAGGCCTCCGGGTCCTCGTTGGCGTCGCGGATAGCGCGGTCGCCCATGTAGAAGGCGCGCACCTCGTTGACGGCGTCCGCACCCTGGATGCCCAGCGGCATCTCCCAGCGGAACTTGTCCACAAACAGCTCGTCCACGCTGGCCCATTGCGAGGGGTCGCTGATCAGGCCGGCAACTGCGCGCGTGGAATTGCAGTTCAAGCAATGAATGATGAATCTTAGAACGCCGATTGAGTATTCTTAATGATAAGTCTGATTTACACACCTGAGTTTCGAAGAATGTAATAATCAAGATTTACGAATCCATTGCATAAGATAGTATCCTACTTAGGATTGGCTAGAGGGGTAAAGAACCGTGATTGTTCTTAGAATGCCGTTTTAGCATTCTTAACTATGGATCTGATTCATACACCTGAGTTACGAAGATTGTATGAATGAAGATTGCATACAGGATCGGCAGCTTATAAGCGACTCTGACAATTCTCGCGCCTCGTGCTGTGGTACATCATGTGACCTGCTCTGAAGCAATCAGCTTGCGATGATTTGTTTACTTTTTCACAGCCAGGGTTCAGCGTTACTACTGACTTGCTCGAAGTCGCGGAAGCGGTACTTTTTGGCTGCGGCGAAGGTTATAAACATGATATCAAGACGTGTTATCGCCTGTCGGTAAATGTTAATGTTTTGACATTTTGTTTACCTGTCATGTAGGTAGCGCCATGTACGTAGTAATGTGTAGCAATAGAATATCGATCTGTCAGTGTCCCATACGCTGCCAGTACTGTAGAAATCCGTTGTATAGAATATCCTACTAATGTCAGTATTATCTAGTACAGGGATAAAGTAACATTGTTGTTCTATGACATGCTGCGGCATTTCTTTTTAGAATGCCGTTTCAGCATTCTTAATTGTGGGTCTGATTCATATACCGGAGTATCTACGCAGGTTGGAGAATCAAGGTTGCATAGGATATTAACCTGTTAATGTTAACATTAGTTAAGGGTGTAAAGTAACGTGATTGTCATTTGGGAGTCTTGTGTGTTCGCGAGAATTATATTGACATGAAAGTTCATAGGAAATTATGGTTTGCACAGAATCAATGTTTTAAATTGCAATAAATTATAAAACTATAAAATGTCTTCTACACTCATGTTAAAAAACTTAGGTTCAGTTTACAAAATGTTTATCCTCTTTTGTAAATCAATGGAGAATAAAGAAATAAAAATATAATATAATTGAAAAAAGTATTAAAATTTAATTGTTGCACGCAATACAAGTTTTTCACAAGTCCATTTGTGTTGAGAAGGTATATTAAATACTAAATTTAGATATTAAATTGCATTGGGTTAACTACACGAAACGTTTGCTATTCATAAAAGAAAAAAAATAATCTAAGGAATATAGCAATTCACAATCCTTACAATCCTAGAAATCAACTAGTTCATCATCACTATACCTCTCCAGAGTTTATTCTCAACCCCTCACAATTGACAATTAATGAAATCGTATTCACCAAAACTAAACTGGGACTGGTAAAAAGAGTGATGATAATGCTATTATGAAAAAACACATTATTGATGTATAAGACTAAAAATTCCTATTCGACTAGTAGCGTTTTGTATCTTCAGAACTGATATTATCCCGCCAAATTAGTCACGGGGCCCTAACTCGGCCAAGATAATGCGCAGATAAATGGAGAGATCATGGTACAGGTATTTAGATATTTATTTAGTCAAAAACAGTAAAAAACTGTATGTGATGTATGGGGGAGAAAATCATCTGCGCAGGCTTTCTTGAGTTTCAGAATCCCTTACTAACAATTGAACTATTAATAGTTGAAAGATAATAATAATAATAATAATAATAATAATAATAATAATAATAATAATAATAATAATAATAATAATAATAATAATAATTTAAAAAAACGAGATTAACAT
The DNA here is from genome assembly GCA_011170035.1 of Teleogryllus occipitalis. NCBI lineage: Eukaryota > Metazoa > Arthropoda > Insecta > Orthoptera > Gryllidae > Teleogryllus > Teleogryllus occipitalis. Next base: position 195,126 of record BLKR01000649.1, on the reverse strand, counting down.
TTCAAAAACTAGATATTTTAGTCTCAGAGTTATAGAAAACTTATTTGTAACGATTAACGAACTGCAGATTTAATTTTTGTGTGTTGCTAACAAAATATAAACTCACCCTAAGCTCTATTACCACTATAAGCAAAAGGAGAGCTCAACAAAACGTGCGCATAGTGAAGCTACATTTACGTCCAGAAGCAAATCAAGGGGTCATCTGAGCATTTGCCCAATGGATCAGGGAAACTGGACGAAAACCCCATCGAGATAGGGCACATTGACCCGGGAGCTGCAAGTACATTACTTGTTACAAGCATATTAAGTGTTTTTTAAAAATAATACAATACAAATGGAAGCTATGCATTATACTATATCATTGTTTCGTTAAAGTAAAGATCACTTATCTTTAGAAAGAAAAATAAAGTCTCTAATTGTATAGAAACGGTTATCAAACAGAAAATATTTTATTTTTAACTTAAATTTGTGAACCGATTTTAATTGTTTAATTTCATCTACATGAATGAATACATGATCAGTATTACATGAAAATATGTTCCTACCGTCTATTTGTCAGTTTTGACAAATGCTATAGATTCGTAAATAAATACGTAAGGCATTGGTAAGATTCCCAGCTCGAAGAAAAGAGACTTGCAGGGATCACGTGGATGGCATTTTTTCGTTATTTTGATAATTTTCTTTTGCAATCTAAATGTCTGGGCGCTAAAGAATGAGCTTCCCCAGAATATTATGCCATATCTCCGGCGGCAAAATACATTTGCAAAATACACGCAAAGAGCTGCATGAAGGCTGACAGAATTAGAAAGAATTCTGAATGCATAACATAATGAGCTTAATTTAGTGTTTAATTCTGTTATTTTGTGTTTAATTCTGTTTTTAATTCTGTTCATTCCATTTGAGGTTTGACTGAATATGCAATTAGCTTATGTTAAAGTAACAAACTTTCTAGGTCTCTCAGACCTAGAAAGTTTGTTACTTTAACATAAGCTAATTGCATATTGTTCATTTTCAATTGAACATAGTGTTTAAAACGCTAAATTGCATTGAGACGGTTTTTCCTTCGTTAACTATTAATTTGTTATTACAAAACCAATTTGTAACTTCTGAAAATGTACTATTTATTGTTTCTTTTTGCAAAGAACATTCGTGTCATCGGCAAACAGAACTGTTCTTCAATATTTAATAGATGAGGGCATATTATTTACGTACAGCTGAAAGAGGATAGGACCTAAGAACTAACCTTGTGGAACCCCATGCTCAATTGGCACAGAATTGGAAAGATTAGTAAATAAAGTCATTTCGTGCCAGTACAGTATTTTCATTCTTTGAGATCGATGTTTAAAGTACAAGATTATCCAATCTAGGGCAATACCACGAATTCCTTAGGAAGGTAATTTTAAGAGCAAGATGTTATGGTTAATAACGTCAAAAGCTTTCGAAAGATCTAAAAATATCCCAATGGATTGTTCATTTTTATCCATTGATGAAGCAACATCTTTAAGAAACGAAAAAAGTGCAGTTTACGTAGATATTGATTTTCTAAAACCGTGTTGTGAGCCTGAGAACGCTTCCTTTTTTGCTGAGAAAAGTTTCCATTCGCATATAGAAAAGCTTTTCTAATATTTTTGAGAAAACTGACGAAAGAGAAATTGGCCGGCAATTTTGAATTTCATTCTTGTTCCCTTGTTTAAGTGTCTTAATTTTTGATGTTTTGAAAATATTGGAAATATTCCTGTGCACTAGGAACATTGAAAATGTGAGTTCATGGGTGTTTACTGGCAGGTGCACACGTTTTTAATAAACAATCTGGAAATTCATCTAAACCAGATTTGTTTTTTAGTTTACTGACTATTCTGAGGATTTCGTTGGAAGAAGTTTCGGAAATAAACATCGTGCCGAATGCTTTTTGAGAAGCACATGATGTTGAAATTTGTGGTTTTAGTCCCTGCGTGATATCAACTGCAATTTTAGAAAAGTGTTGGTTGAAGAGATTCGCAACTTTTTCTGTATAACTTGCTTACCTTTCATTATATTTTAAAACAGCATTCTCTACGAAGTATCGTGATGACGCCGTAATTTTCACGATATTCTACATTGCTTTAGTTTTGTTTCTAGCGTTCAAAATATCCTCATTATTTTTACCTGAACGCTTACTTTCCTTAAAATTCCTTTATATTCTCGGAAGTAGACGTGAAAACCGGGTGATACGTTATGATGTTTAGAAATAAAGTGGAACGAACGTTTGTTTATACACGATGTTCTAATTCTTTGCGTGATCCAAGTATTACTTTTTCGTGAAATGTTTAATTTTCTATTTTTAAGAGAAAAGTACGCATTAAAGTGAAATGAAAGATGTTAGAAAAATAAATTATATTTTTCATTTGTGTCAACAGCGTTATAAACTGTGTCCCAGATTCCTTCAGCTAGTAGTCCGTAAATAACTATTATGTTAGCTTTAGTAAATGTTCTTTACGTCGTGTTTTATTTATTGTGTCAGTATTCATTTTATTCGTAATTGTAAGAATTTGTGCATCGTGGTCACTGTAACCTAGATTATTCGTTATTATTTCATATCTAGCCGTGGTTTTGTTAATTATAATTTGATGTATTGCTGTTTTTGATTTAGGTGTATTCCGTGGAGGTACGCCTTCTGCAATTATCGAGGGCTCGGATAATTATGTAATAACTTATTTTCCTCACGTCAATTCGAATCAATGACATATTCACGTTTCATATCGGTTGGTGCCAAAAAACGTTGACTTTTTAATATATATTTTTAAATATTTTACACCGGGAGCGGTAGCTCATTGTATCAACTGATGTCACCGCAAAGCCTATGACCGAGAGGTCCTAGGTTCGAGTCATGACGGCAGCAGGATTTTCGACACTAGCTTGTCAGCTAGGTTGAATTCAGTCGCTGTCTGGAGGAGAATTACGGGCCACGAACCGCGCGTGATCTTACCTTTCTCTTCCTTGTCCTATTCTTTCCCCTTACGCGCGCGCGCGCGCACACACACACACACACACACACACACACACACACACACACACACACACACTCACACTCACACTCACACTCACACACCCACACCAACACTACCACGTATTCCAGGAGACCGGTCGGGAGCTTAGAGCTTGTCCCAGCTGGGGTGGTGCCTCACTGGTGGGAGAGTCCTGGTTAGGGGGAAACCCCGCTAGCCGACGGTAGGTCGACGTCGGAGCTCGCCATCCAGCGGGGAAAGATCACAGCCATATCCCGAAAAACATGCACTACACTTACGGGAGTAATAACCAAAGCTGTTGACGCGCCCGGAAACACGAAAAAATCAATCAATTACATTTTTACCCGAAAGTACATATATTTATATATTTTATCAAAAAGAACATATTTTTTCATATTACTGACTTTTTCCATTTTTCTGCAATTTTTTAAAATTTAATTCTGAAGTTTTTTTGTATGTTTTGTTTAAATAGACAATTGTTAATAGACAAACAATTCAGCATTGTGAAACATTTTTTAGCCTCCTCTTTAAAATTCCGCTATTGCACCGCGTTGAGTTTTTCATTGTACCGACAGTTTTGCAAGTAAAAGGGAAGGCGATGACGCAATCCATAGCTTCTAGTGTGTATAGCACGAGTATCGCAGAGAACAGAACGCAAGTTTGTTTTGTGAAAATCATACATTTAGCAGAAGATATCGCGCCCCCACTGAGCATTTTTCAGGGGTCTCCCCATACCGTGATACCATTCACCAGAAACGACACGCACCAGCGCCGTTGACAGTTTATTTCCCCGATTGTCACATGCGAGCCTCCACCATTGTTTTTAAATTATCTCTTTGGGCCCAAAATCTGGAGTAAAATCACGCCGCGGCACTGAAGCTTTTGGATTAAAATTTATGGGGCTGTGGTGAGTGAGAATTTAGCACACGCAAGTACGAATTTTCAGAGCAATGTCGCTATCATAAAAACATTTTAAGTGAAATTTAAACGATCTAAGGGTCAATTAGTTAAATTGAATAACCTTTATTTTTATTCCCTAATCCCTGAGAAATATTGAACAGCGACATTGTGGATTCAGTTTATATTTTCAGTACAAGCATTGAGTATACGCTAGAGGACGTGAGTATGTTTGAAAGCACACTAGTGACTTCGTGCGATTTAGAAAGCTCTTTTAGTCAGTACAAGGCTTTGTTACAAGATAATAGGAAAAGTTTCATTGCTAAAAATTTGAAACACATATTTGTTTCTTGTTACGGAGTTCGTTTTAATTAACAGGATTATGAGGAGTAAAATATTTAATGTTGATCTTGAAGAATTGATATAATGATAATGTTGCATATTTTTTAACCTTTAGTACATATTTCTATACATTATAATATACAGGTACATATTTTCCAATTTTTAGTACATGATTATCCGGGCCTTAGTAATATCTAAATTAAAAGAATGAATTAAATTCAGAAACTTGTTTTTCGTGGGATTCGCTCAAAAAATCAATATTGAAATCTTCACATCCACTCTCCAAATCTCCACAGATATTCAATTGAATTAATCGTAGATGAAATCCGCCCTTTTAATATTTTATATAAGACTAGCTGACCCGGCGAACTCTTCCGCCTTAACAGAGAACTCCGTTCCGCCCAACATACGAAACCCGCGAAATCACGCGAAAACGTGAAAATCACGAAAACGTGCGAAATCACGCGAAACGTGCAAAAACGTGCGTCCTCACACAGGAACGCTGTCGAACGCTAAACAGTATCCTTATGTATTCCTGGCTCTAAGCTTCCTGCTCACCAATTTGCTCACCAAATCAGTTCAGCCGTTCTTACAGTTATAAATAGTAACTAACACGACTTTCTTTTATATATAGAGATAACGGCGAACGAAAGGCGGCTATCATTATCGCCTTCTGTTATCAGTGCGGCGTTACAACAATGGGTTACCACAGGCAACAATGACCGCTAACATGCGAAATCACGCGAAAACGTGCGTTCTCACACAGGAACGCTGTCGAATGGGATGAACAGTATTCTATGTCCGTCTCCTGGCCCTAAGCTTCCTGCTCACCAACTTTCTGCCAAATCGGTACAGCCGTTCTTGAGTTATAAATAGTGTAACTAACACGACTTTCTTTTATATATATAGATATTGTAGATATTCACTGTTCTTAGGCTTTAAAACCGTTTCATACATCTACTATAGCTCTGAAATGCTTTGGTTCGATTCATTTGTATAAAATTGTAAGTAATAGTAAAATAAAAAAACAATATTGTAATTGTGAGATATTGTATTGCATAAGAAAATCTTGAAATTGCTATTCAAAATGAGTTATGCACAGCACGTACTACGATGGTAATGAGCAAGTAATAATTGGATCCGTTGAATTCAACTTATCACTAATATTGAACGTGTTTACCTTAATATACATATAATATATATATATATATATATATATATATATATATATATATATCTATATATATATATATATAGGAAATTGAAAAAAAGAACGCGAGCGATGAAACACTACAGATTTTTTAATCATTGGTATGAAAATGCAATAAGATGAAGGTAACTTACATCTGATGTAGAGGATGCCTTCTGCGTTGGTGAAGCCCGTGATGAAGGGGACTTTAAGGAAGTTGCCTTCGCGCAGAAGGTTGTATGGGTCAGCGGTAAGGAACGGCGCTTCACTAGACCCAGGCGCCTCCACAGACGGCAGGAAGGGGTTCCTCCAAAGGCGATGCAACAGCTGCGCAAAACATTGAGATTAGATGAGCGAAACCCGGCAGATCTTGTTCTGCCCTTCATCTCCTTCTTTCTCCTTCCCTCTCCGTCCCTCCCTCTCTCCGACTCTCTCTCTCTCCCCTCTCTCTCTGCCTCTGATATACATTTAGTTGCAGACTGCAGGTCTCTGAGCAGGTGGGGTAATATTGAGAAGCGCCGTACCAGCAAAAATTGTAGTAGAATGTTCAAGAATATCTCATCCTGTAGATTAAGGTTTGAGAAACTTTTTTATACCATCGGTCTCAAAACTTTAGTTTTTAATGCTCTAGAGCGCTTCGTTTAGGACTTATTTAACAATAAAGATTCAAAAATGCTCACGACTGTTGCGGGTTGCATTTGACATGAATTTTTAGGTTTGTTACACCGCGCAATCTAGTGGAATTACCACTACATTAACAGCACATAAACCTTCTGGGTGAAAAAGGACGTAGATGGAGATAGGTCACGCGGTGTCTGAGTTGACCGCCCTTATGATATATATCGCTTCGCAGGTGGCTAACAGCCACGTTCTGCCGGCAGGCACCAGGCTGTCGCTTGATGGAGGATCTCTACTCACGCGGTTGTTCTCACTTTTGAGAGATCTTCCTGCGTGACTTCACGTGTACACTTGTGCACACGTGCCCAAGAGTTCACGTCTTTGAGTAGATTGGCATGCTACATCTTAGCCGCAATTTCCTGAGTGCTATTTCTTAATATTCGTTATAACTTTAGAATTGATATGTGTTTTCCAGCTGCTCAGGATGCGGTACTTCGGCTGATTTGGTCACAAAAGTGTGAGGCAGAGGTGTGGGACATAACTTGTGAACCTTCTTCCTGTTTGCATGACCTCAGCGGGATTGAAAGCAAGAACGAATTGAGTATACAGTTCGAACATCTGGTGTGAGAAAATGGGATTTTTCGTAATCAAATATATGAATTTTTTCAAAAACCATAACTGTTGCGTTGATCTTTTATTATTATTATTATTATTATTATTATTATTATTATTATTATTATTATTATTATTGTTGTTATTATTATTCCCGAGTTTTGAAGCATCTAACGTAATCATACTTTCATATGGTCGGAGATTGTCTGGTGTTCTTGTAATTTCTCCGCTCATTACGAACTAGTAATATAAAATAGGAAATCAGTAATATAGATTGACGATCGACGTGTTCTTTCAAATCATAAGGAAATGTTTTGTTGTCGCTTTTTCGAGCAATATATATTTTCTCGCGTATTATTTTATCATTGTTAAAGTTCAAATCATGTGAAGCTAGCTGGAATTCCATCAAAACAGTGGACACCACCTCATTGCACACTTATCTACAACGAAATATTTCGTAAGAAACTGTAGGTATCCAGCTTATATATTATCTAACTACTGTGGGATGATCCCTTGTTTAAACGAAAAGTGGTAACTTAACCTACTCGCGGATTTGCTTGTTGAATAACTTTAGTGGGAAATCAAGATTCCTCAAGAGTATTCCTGAAGAGTAGAGACGTAGTTAATACTATATTGGCTACTATGAGGCTTGCCTCATAGTAGGTAATATAGTATTGACGTTCTAAAAGTAGACGGACAACATGAATGATGTCACTAAAAATGTGCTTTGTTGCTGATATCATGGAAAACGTTGAGGAGACCACTTGGTGTTGAGGCAGTTGCGAGGGAATTAACAATACTTACATCATTTATTAATATTTTCGAGAACTTTAGACTGATGATATACAAATACTTTTATTATAAAAAATCGAAGTTTTGCCAATTTTTCCAAAACTACATAAGTTACAAACAGGAAAAAGTAATAAATCATTGACATAGGTACTTCCCATGCTCAACATTGGTGCATTACGCTGTATGGTACAAGCAGAAGCTGCAATTAAAGTTTTTTATTCTCAATTTCGGTTCATCTGCCGTGATCATTGTTACCAGCTTGTAGGGACTCCAGTGCTCAAGAAAACGCCTCCGATTGCACTTCTTTCTATAGCAAGTCTCAGTTTTGTGACGTTGAATAAATAAATCTAATGCATACATTAATTAGTTATTAACATAAATAACTTCAATAAAACATGTAATTTTTATTACATTGCCCTTGGCTCTCCGAAATATTTCTTATTCGTCCTTGGGTAGGGTAAGGTCAAATGATATAATTAGAAGCAGGTTTTGTAACTTATAGTTCAAGCATGTGATGCTCTGTATTGACTCCTATCCTTCCGTTCTAACATGTGCCAACCTCTTATAATAGGAATTATTAGTGCATTATTCCATTGAGTTCGTTTTAGGAACCGATTAATTGCATTAAGCAGCCTTATCCTATAGTGTACATGCTGGCACAACGTCGAACCACTTGACGATATGCGATCGTAGGCTTACGCGGTCAGTCATATGAAGTCTCTTGGCTGTCCGGGTGACGCCGCGCCGCGGTTAGTGATGAATTCCAGCCAGGAAGAAGACCAGGGCTGGAATTCATCATTCGAATCGTTGACATCACTGCCCTCGACGCGCCGTCACCCGGATAACCGAGATCCTTCACATTTGACAGTATGTTATCAACGTGCAATGCCGGCAAAGCGGGCTCAGGACATCAACTGTTGTCACTGCAGTGTTTCTGACCGGGATATCTTAAGACCTGACAATGGTAAGATTTTTGACAGTAGCTAGACAGGTCGAATTGACCCGCTGTCTGGAGGAGACTTCTTGGTTCCGGCTGCTCGGATCAGTAGTTTTCCGTGGTTTCTCCAATCAAGAACTAGCGAATGCCGGAGCAGTACACTAACAAACGGGCAACTGCGCGCGATATTTTCTATACCTTCCTTGTCTTATCCTCACTCCTTACCTACACACACATACACTGACATGTACTACACTACCTCACATTTTGGAAGGCCAGTCGGGAGCTTAAAGCTTGTTCCGACTGGAGCGATACTCCTCTGGTGGGAGATACCTGTTTGGAGAAAACCCGTTAGCCGACCTAGGTCAGCGCCGGATCTCGCCAGCCAGCGGGAGATCACGGCCACATTCCGCAATAAAAAATATGCTCTACACTTATCAGACGGATGACGTGAGCAGTGGACACGCCTGGAATCACTAATCAACCAACGCGCAAGAAGCGTACCTCCTTGGGCGGGGCCTGGTTCTGGCTGCCGACGAGCGTCTTGGCGTCGACGCGGCGCAGGCAGGGCGCGATGGCGTCGGGCGCGTCGTCGGGGCAGGAGGCGGCGAGCAGCTGGCGCAGGGCGAGGGCGTTTTGGCGCGGCCGGCGCGCCAGCGCCCACGGGGAGAGGGCGTCGCCGCTCATCGCGATGGCGCCGTGCAGCAGCCCTGCGGCACACCAGCGAGGCAACCGATGAGTTCCGTTCAGAGAGTTGCCGCTGTCTCTTCAGCGATTCTGACCGGGAAGTCGTATGGGTGCGAGACTCGATGGAGGGAGATTTTCGTCAATAGCTTAATAGCTAGGACGAATTCAGTCGGTCATACGCTCTGATCGGTAGTTTTTCGTGGTTTCTGCGATCAACGCCAGGTGAACGCCAGAACGGAACTAGCGAACACGCTATGTACGGCGCGTAATCTTTCCCACTTCCTCTGCATTCCTCATAATCTTTAAAAGCGCAACAAGACTCGCTTCTGAATCGAGGGCCTGACGCAAATCATAGTTACTCTCGTGTTTGTAAATCGTGAACGGACTCCCTTTTCTTTCTGGAGGCCTCATCACACAGCGACTACAGTGACGCTTCGAGTTATACCTATTTTTTTCCTTAGAACTCATGACAAGTACTAGTGTATATTTGCATTTTTTTCAGCTACGGGTAAAAGCAAACGGGTACTCATTTGCTTCTTTTCGTTCAAACTGATCCTACAATCTGTGTCAACATCAATACAATGAAACATGTGCACGTGGGTTGAGTGCTACTGTATTATAAAATTTTACAGAGTCTTCCGCGTTGCTGCAAGCATATATTATCAATGGTTCTTTCAAGCCAGAGCGTCTGTGAGATAGCTATGAATATGTGATATATATTCTAGGTTGCGATGAAAGTTTCTTAGAATACAATTTCAGCGATTGTTAAGAGATACATTATAAGAATATGAATTGTTTTGCGATTTCAAATAACTCGGTATCGATTCTGTTCACTTTTTTCTTAACGAGAGCATGTACCAATATTTTTAAACTGCAAGCTTCATTTGTTTAACCAAAAAGTGTTTTTACTTTCTCTTGTACGCAGTATACACGTGACACTGTAAAAGTAATGATGTGAAAAATATATCCCGATTTTGACATCCTCTATAATTTTTATAAGAAATCTTTTTTTTTTTCTGTTCACCCATCCGCCTGTGAACAACTTATTGCCTAACTGTACATAGGTTTCTAAGTCAATGAATATACCGCAATCTATCTGGCCCAGAGCTTCATAAAAAATCTTATAATCTTTTAATATTTCAGTGTACTTTAAAAAAATCTCAGGTCATTTCAAAATTTTATCAAACACCTTTATTTTTAAAACTTTTAACCAGAATATAATTAAATATGCCTTTAAAGAATGCACATGGCCGATTTTCATTAGTTACTGAATTTTTGAAAAATGCAAAGCTTAATATATTTTGAACACCCATCAACTACTAAATTATTAAAGATTTAGTATTTTCTGAAAATGTTAATAAAATTGTATCTTTAATTAATGCTAGGTATGTTTCTTCAAGAATGAGTAGTTTTCATTAAATTTTACTAGTCAAACCTGAGTATTAAGGGGTAAATAAGATAGTGAAAACAATGTCTACAATGATTTTCCCAGAATTATCCATGAGAAAAGTCTGTGTATGAAGAAGCTGGTCTTACTCTCTGAAATTCTGAAAGTGTCACTTCAATGAAATAATAAGATTTTGGGTTGCCACCTTCTAAAAGTCCATGGCTCGGAGATTTTGAAGGGGGGGAGGGTAACGAAAATTAAGTCATAATAAATGTCATTATGCACAGTAGAATGAAGGGATAAATATATGAATAACATGTTTATGGGTTATTTTTACTTCGTGGCTCGAAATATAAATGTGATAGATCAGATCACTCGCGGCGCATAGTCATTCTATTAGGGTGTGCAACGCCTCTCTGCACCCTTCCTTCCTCCTCTCTCTCACACTCATACACACACACACACACACACACACACACACACACAAACATGCACACGCACATACACACATGCCCATACTTACAGATATACATTACAAGCATATATAAGCATATATATGTATTCATTAACATAAATAATGACTATTACCTAGGCATCTTACGAAGTTTGAAGCATGCAGAAAAGTTCCTTTTATCCGCAATGAGAATTGGACGCATTTCTTTTCACAACACACACTTCGACTTCGCTCGGGAAGGACCTCTGCGAAATAGTTACTACTAGTGTACTACTAGTGTTATAGTTACTACTACTACCCGAGTTACCGCATGATGATTCCGCACGTTTCAAAACAGTTTTTTTTAAAGGGTGTCAAGAGTTCTATTTTACTGATTGATTTTTACTTTTTTACTCGCACTTTTTCTATAGAGTATTTTCCATAAGCATTCCATGTATATATTTGAGGTTAAAAGTACAAGTTTCTGTACCCAATATTTTAAAAAAATCTGGATAGTTTGTCGTCTACAGTGTATAACGACATAGAAAGCCTGTGTCGCTGTTTCTTTCAGCAATTTTTTTGTGACTTATTCATTGATGTCATTATTTTCGACGCAATTCATTGTTAGCTGCACAAACACACTTGACAAAAAACGGACTCTCTAACTTTGGTTTTACAAAATGCATTAAACGGTGGGTAACTACACACGTTCACAAGATACATTTGGGTTTTCACATGCTTCGGAATGGATTTGTAATTGCAACTCGCTTTAAAACAAGAAAATGTGCATCTATCATCAATTATCACAATACTTTTGAATGCAACACTGCACAGCAATGCGTTCGCGTTTTGCGCGCTAGCGAAGAACTACTTTGGAAGGGATGAGAGCTCATATAAGTGGAGAGATAACTCACACTTGATTCGTTCAATGTCACACTTATTCCCTTAAAACTTGGCTAGCCGAGTGTTATATCTTCGAGATATGTCAAAGCACTTGCTGATATCACCACTGCATCTGCGCAGTACAATTCGCGTAGTTCAGAGAGTGCTCCAACCGTCCACGAACCACCGTTGTTAGTCTTTCCCCTGCAGCCCTGCGGCAGCCACCGACGATCTTATCTCGTTCGTATTTCCCGAGTGTGCTCCAGCCTGCTCTCACGGAGGGCATTGGCGGCGGACTGCCAATCGCAGCTTCCGAACGGCACGTGTTTTGAAATCCCATGTTTCGGAAACGCTCTGAGGGGACTTGTATTCCCCTCTTGTTTAAGAAAAATTGCACCGAATTAATTTGGGTGTCCACATGCGAACGTGCGAATACCCACTAGATCAGATCCATGTTGATATTCAAACCCTACAGAGAGAAAAAAACATGAAACTCATGCCCTCGAATCACATTATATCTCATCATGGCGGTTTTCGAGAATAATCGATTTATTTTTGAATTTTAACTTTTGTTTATTGATATTTTATTTATAATAATTTTCATGGAGAAGAAAAAATGGAATGTGAAATACGGATCCTCTTTTCCACACAAGAATGTGGATTATCTGCATGAGCCAAAAAAAGTGCCGCTATCATTAGCATCACTCATACCACGTACTTCTGCCAAACAAATTACGTATATTCTTCACAACGAATGTAATTGATCGCATAACTCTGATATTTTCCAAATGTACCTGGGGCTCGGAGATTACTTCTAAAAACCAGAGCCTCCGGATCAAACCTGGAGATGTCACTACCCTAGCTCTAATAATTGAAAAATTTGAAAACAAATGTACGTGTTTACAAACACAATTTCTTAAATATTAATGTTATATATTGAAACCATCTGTAAGTATATTATTTTATATTTTTTGTGTATTTAATTTTTAGAATCCTGTTCATTACTGAGAGAGATATGTAATGATCAATAACTTTGTTGGCTTTGTTGGTAAGGTAACAAATATCAAATATCATTTAGACAGATATTTTATGTTGCAAACTTAATAATTCTTACGTTCATCAAAGACATAAGTTTTATTTATATTATTTTCATTGTGAAATTACGAGTAATTTTATCAACGTAATAGTACACGGTTATAAATAGGGCGGTTCGTTGCGTATCCTGTGTCCCTATCCGCATCACCTACCCTCAAATGATCCATCCACCACAGAAGTGAATACAATCTTCGAGTACAATAATCTCTCACAATAGCCTCGGACGTAGAGCAAAGCCAAACTGTAAGAGCTCTTGAGCCAGGAGAAGAATAAATTAGCGATGGTTGTTTTGAAATTTTTCGAGAAAAACTTAACCGCAAAAAACTCACTCGCTAACATACAAATACTCACAAACTTTCTCTCACTCTCTCTCATCACAAAAAACTCACTCTCTCTCTCTCTCTCTCTCACTCTCTCACTCTCTCTCATATATATATATATATATATATATATATATATATATATATATATATCACACATCACACTCACAGTCTCTCCCTCAGTCTTACATTCTCTTACTCTTATTCTCTCCCACTTTCTCCAACACACACGGTTACACTCTCACATCTCACAATAATCAAGAATGCATCTTAAGAATCTTAATACTTAGAGTATGATCTGAATTAGTTACAGTCGCATCAGAGTATTAGTGAATACAGAATTTAATATATTTTACAACAATGTACTGATAATAGTTATAAATAGTAAGTACGTTTCTGTTAAAGATTTCGCAGTGCACTTTTAAGCAAGAATTTTAAGCAAAAATTGGAATAAAATGTGCAAGGTGATTTCAAGTATAAATGGGCTGGATTTTTTTGAAATTCGAACTAAACATAGTGATTTTCTAGAAGTACCTACAAACTATTTTCTTAAATAAGCGTGGAGATGAAACAGTGACGTATGTTTTTATAAGTGTGTCATACTACGTATAGAAAATAATGTATCTTCTCATGTCAGTCACGAGCGCCCTAGTTTTGTGTATTTGGAGTTGCCATCATGAATTCAACTGCATAACACTTTTGGATGAGAAGAAGCCGCAAAGTTTGAGAAGTCATTCACGTTTTCTGAGATGATTTGAACTCAGTATTACATAACCTCCGAATGCTGCTCTGTGATATCTTATTGCCTGCATCCACGATAATACCCTGCTCATTCAAGAAATGTTTACGTTTTGTTTGCCATGCATCCATAGAAACTCTTCACTCGTTTTGTAAAGGTACTTTCACAGCGTTTTTAAAGGAACGTTCTATAATATTCCTCGTGTAAAATCTTAGTAATTTTCTGTGTAATTGTAAATAGCTCTATGTATTGAAATTTGTACAATATGTCGAAGTCGATGTCAGTATAGCCCTTTAAGTAAAGAATTTATTATTCTCGTATCTTTTAACAATGTTATTTGTGATTAAACACATTCATACAAATTCCAAAAACATTTTCCTTTTAGATTTGAGAAATGGAATTTGTATCTCATAAGAGGTAGACGCTACTGCTCAGACCTCGTGGAATACAATGCGTAGCGTAAATTCACACAGTCGCTGTATTGTATCCCCGTACAATATTCCGCAATTGTCTCCCGGTTCCGATTTAATTGTACTCCCATCGCCATTCAGTCACAATAATTTCCGAGCTCTCACCCTAAAATAATATGCCTCCCGTACAAGAGTCTAACTTGAATATATTAGTGTGCACAAATGATGTCTGAATAATAATAATAATAATAATAATAATAATAATAATAATAATAATAATAATTTTATACTTGAGAAATTTTTATGCTTATACTCGTGAAACTGCGGGTTCCTGGACGAGTGACCTTTTGAGAAACCCGGGGATCTAACGGCCCCGAGCTCCAGACTGAAGGGATAAAAGGCAATGACTGACCACGACTGACGATAAGTTAACGGAGGATTACTTCACATTTGATGGCAGTACGTGGTTACAGAACGTCGTTGCAAAAAGTAACAGAACTTATTACCAGTAACCAACCTTTTGTTAGCGGTGTCAGCAACAGGTAATGGACCATGGCCGCACCTGCGCTCTCTCCGAAAACTGTCACCTGTTCAGGGTTTCCTCCGAACGTTTTAATGTTCTTCTGTATCCACTGGAGGGCCTTCACAGCGTCTTTAAGGCCCGCATTCCCCGATGCCTCCTTATCTTCTGTGTTCAAGAATCCTGTGCATACATGTTCATAGAAAAATGTCAATAATAAACATAGATCAAAAATGCACAAGAGTTTGTTTTCATCGTTAAATTAATTATGTTTAGATACTTTTTCACGAGTTCATATTGTGGCTACAGTGTTGCCATGCAGTCTTAGGCATTCCCAAATAGCGCTGCCAAAACCAAAATGAAAAATTAAATAATGATTATTTCATGTTTAAAATAATGTGAAGGTACGGAAATTAAAGAAGTACAAGAAAACATTATTATTAATTGTACATGATATTTACATTTTCCAATAATCACATATATTTTAAATTTATAAAAATATGTATATCAACTATTTATATAAGCATGTATGTATGTAATATTCACACATTCTAAAATAGGGATAAAATCCCCAACCTGGCACGGTGCCTTGCTGGTGAAGATACCTGGAAGGAGAAAAATCCAGCAAGCCGATGTAGAGACCGGTACAGATCTGTTCAAGCGGGAAATGTAACACCCCACATTCCGGGATTTAACATGCATGACTTTTACGTAAATAATGACTTAATTATTCCAAATCTTTACTTAGAAAATAGACACAACAAAATGAACATTTTAGAAAATTTGGAAATGTTAAAATTATTCAAAACCCCGAATTTCATAGGTCTTAAAGAACAGTCGCAAGTAAAAAGCAACTCCATAATAAAATTATTACTTAATTAGCTTTACCATTCTCCATTTCCTCCCTTTCCTACAGTCAGTCACAGACAGTCACTATGTGAATAATACAAGAAGGCGCCGACTTCAGTTTACGTTTTGTGATACTTGGGTATGTATTTAACATCCATAACTTTTACAGTCTTCATTTGTATACCAGTGTTTATTTATATTAGTTCGTATGCTAATTATATTCCTTCACTTATTTTCACCTTTGTAGATACAATGAAGATTGGATAAATTAGTCCCGAAACACGTGTAGAGCTGTTTATTCTTTATATTAAATGTATATTGCAATATACTTTGTGGTTGATACCTCCTCGATCCTTAATTAATAACACAGGTCAACATGGACTTTCATTTTTTGATTTTGACACGTTTTATACCTAAGTTGGTCACCTGAATCCAATAATGATAGTACGTTTGTCCTATCATCACAATTTTTAATAATTTCAGTAATTGTGATAATGTGTATATTTTCAATATATTTTTTATCTTCAGTGAGTTAGAGACGCAAATATATATTATTCGTGACAGTCAGTTGATTGTGTCAGTTCATTTTGTTAGATTTTGTAACAGAACACGGCCAGATGGCAGCACGTTACAGTGTTGTATTCATAGACCTATGAATAGACATGTATATGTATTCATAGCTCCACGCTTATAATAGCAGTCAATGTGCAAACAATCAACCAGTGTTGATTAAGATAATTGAATGCACCTCAAGAACGTTTTCGAAGAAATAGTTCGTTTGTTTAAATATTTGTTGTGCTATAACCATGCAAAGAACAAAGTGTGTGAATGACCCAAATACATGTTATATTTGTGGACGTTTTATGATTGCAAAACAGAGACAGAGAATAACCTCATTTGTTAGAAGTGTTTATAACGCTTATTTCGGAATATAACTGGAGAATCAGGATAAGCCGTGGGACCCTCATAAAGTGTGTAGTGTTTGTGTTGCAGAGTTAAGAAATTGATTAAAGGGGAAGAGGAAGACTAAGTTTTGGAGTTCCTGTGGTGTGGCGTGAGCAAAAGAATCATCTATACTGTGGGAGATGGAACTTTGGGATTGACAGCTACCGCGCACATGGTGCGCGGTTGCCAAACTCACAAGTATGCGATGCCTTCCTCCTTCACTAGAGATATTCACAGCACGTTAACAATCATGCGACAGTACGACCAAGATTGTGAAGTGAGCTCTTGCCAACTTAAGAGATTGAATGAGTTTCCTGTTTGAAAACATAAGCGTAATCGGTAATCCTACTCATAGTTTCCAATCTTTCAGGGTTTTTCATTCGGGTCCGTGACTGGGCGCTGCGTCCCACGCTCGTAACGTTTTAGCTTCACGTCTGAGAGAAAACAATCTTCTAGGTCAAGAACGTATGTTACGTTTTACAGACAGAGAGAAAGACTTTAAACGGTTTTTTTATCAGGAAATCTCCTTATAATATTGCATTCACATTCCAAACATCATAAATAAGTTAGGAGGAGAGTATAAAACAAGCTTTTCATTGATTCAAGCAAAAGTTTAAAAGGTGTGGGGCTACACATTGGTAACACTTTAGCATCTGTACCAGTCGCACATTCCGTCCATCTTAAGGGGACATAAGGCAATCTCAAATTGCTCCCCGAAAAGGTAAATTATATTACTCAAATACAATAGAATGATTTTCTGTTTTTGAGTGTTTGTGTGTGTGTGGGTGTGTGTGTGTGTGTAGGAGGTGCACTTTTGCTCTCTTGACTTCGGCAGAACAATATCCATTATCTTGTAGGGGTTTGTCAAGATGAATGTGTTCCTCATTTATCCTTCTACCGTATTTGAATGGCATTACGGACCGCATAGGAGAAAAAAAAAATAAATAAATAAAAGAAAGAAAAGATATCGGCACCATTTTCAAGCCTACAACTCAGCAACGAAACTTGTTTAGATCAGATAAGGATGCAAGAAACCCACTATCGTCAGGAGTCTATAGAATTCCCTGGTCTTGCGGCGCTGTAATTATTGGGACCACTCAACGAAGCATTAACACCCTTCTCTACTAACACAAAAGGAACTGTCGTTAGTCCAAACTAAGAAGTCTGCTGTAGCCGAACACGCTTTTTCCGGTCGTGAGCACGACATAAGATTTGAAGATTTTGATGTTTTATCCTGTATGGAACGCTATCATGCCCGTCTTCACCGTGAGGGCATAGAGATTTATGAACATCCTTTCAAAGTTAATAGGAAAGACAAAGGGAGAAAAGTTCACTCCACATGCACTCCGTCGAGTGAAGCCTAAACGTCAGCAGCCGATACCAGTGCCCCAACCCAATGACCAGTTCCCCAGCGCTATGAACAAAGAAGAAATGTTTACCACTCACCAGTGACTTATGTGAAAGGACATTGCATGCACCGTCCACTGAAGATGTAGCCGCAGTAGCGGACGAAACGTTTGGACTAAAAATGTCCGATAGACCAAGACTATGTAGCCCGAAAGACATTTTTAATAAGAATGGAAGTCTTTTTAAGTACCTAAGTTACAAATTTCCCAGCCTCTCAGAAGGCAAAGTCAAGAAAGCTATCTTTGTAGGGCCGCTGATCAGAGAGACAGCTGAAGTAAAGCAGCAAAGAAGTAATTCATAAGTTCTTGGAAATTAAGAAGATCCAAACTGTGAGTATTATGTAGATAATATGCTGCAAAAATATGAAGCCTTAGGATATAACACGAGTCTGAAAGTACTTTTCCTTCACTCCGATTTAGACTACTTTCCAGAAAAACTAGTAGCTGTGAGTGAAGAACATGGTGAGAGACACCAAGATATTAATGACATTGAAAGACACTACCAAGGGCAATGGAATACATCAATGACGGCTGACTACTGTTGGTTACTACAACAAGATGATCCTACTAGAATGCACAAGAGAGCATGTGGAACAAGAAGCCTTTTGTCTAAGCAACAACGGTTCTATTTATTGCTCATACTCATGAATACAAACAGTAATTTTAACAGTAAAGTGTAACAGTAATGGCCTTAATTTAATATGTTTAATTTTAATTTTCTTAATTTTGTGTTGATCAAACAATGTTTTGAGATTTTCAAATTAAAAATATTATGAAGATTTTTAAATGTAATGTTTTGTTTTAAAACCTCATGTAATACGAGAAAATATAAATCATATCTGTAATTCTTATACTTTAGATATATAAAATCAATTATTGGACCTAAAAATGGTGACAATGTTTTTGTACACCTGTGTAATCATATGGAATACCACCATCTCCCATGCCACCACGGAATTAATGAGTACGTAAGTAGAAATTGTATACATGAACAGCGTGATATATGTATTGTGTGTGTGCACGCATTTTCTTAGTTTCAAATACTTCAGTATTTTAACAATTTATTGAATTAATTGGAAATTATAAGTAAGCAACTGTTAAGAGAATTACTGGTGTAGTAAGATCTCCACGAGAAACATTTCTGTACAAGTGCCACCAAAAGCTAAGGCGGTTTTCTCGAAGTTGTGAAATTTGGACGTCCTTAACGCCAACGATATGCGTTCCAAATTACTAATTGATTCTTTTGCAAAGCATCTATTTCGTATGTTGACATAAAAAGGCTTTACTCTGTTGTCAGAATAGCACTAATTTTTTTTATTTACCAAGTCGTTGATTGGCTCTTGTGAGGTCACCGTATTTTGAATAATAAATTAGATAAATTTGATATTTTAAAACTATGGCGATGTTTTCCCGCATTTTCGTGAAAAATAATTTCATGTATCTTTACTGATGAGAATTTTACGAATGACGACCATTCAAGTTACTTTCAAAATTTCTATCAAACACGGAAATTACAGCTGCAGCTGCGAGTTGAATTTCCACCCTTCGGGCGCCGACTTACCGAGGACGCCCAGACGGTAGTTAAAAGACACCAATACGACTTCTTGTCGTAGGATAGAGTCCGGGCGCATGCGGTCCATGTCTCCAGAGCCAACGATGAATGCGCCTCCATGGACGAAAACAGCGACCGGTCGCTTCACTTCCGACCAGGATTCGGGCGGCTGTCAGAACAGACGAACGCGATCAAATAAAGTAGCGAATCACTATTATTATGCTTTATTCTCTCAACTTTTACATTGTTTTTTTTTTTACAAATTCAATGCTAGCAAACATAAGAATTCATACAATGTTTCCTATTATTATTATTATTATTATTATTATTATTATTATTATTAATGGGGGCGAAAACGTGTTTGGATCTAATCTTGCCCTACCTTAAACCAACATTTTTGTTTTTTTTACCAGTTCCTGACTCGATCTAGTTTTAATTGCAATAATTCAAGAATAACTACAAAAACTTCACAGATATTATATTCAGAAGGTTATGTAGTCATTCAACACCAAGGTATTAATGGCGCCATCCATTACAAACAGGGGGTGGGGGGGCACAGTCTAATTTTCATTCTGTAAATGTATTTGAAAATATTCCTAAATTAATCAATATAATCATAATTTAATACACTTAAACAAAACATTTTTATTTTTCAGGTTCTATGATATTTGTATTTAACATGACAAACCCAATTTTATTTTTATTACAAAAGCCCAATATTTCCTCATAAACAACGATGCATTTGCCTATATTATAGTAAGACTTAAAACACTACAAATACTTCAAAAATTTTTAGTTTTCGAGTGATTATTCCTCCTTTGTTTATTAATACACAGCGAAATACACTGTAATAAGTCAAATTATAGCAAATATCTTTGAAAATGGCATTAAGTTTTAAACAAAAAAAAAACACATAAAATAATATAAATGATTTTTAACTTCATAAAAAAATTGAAACCTGTAAATAAACAATAGCGATTTATGGAATCTGCCCATCTTCTACCTCACTTTAGTAATGCAAGAGGTACAAGTGCTGAAAAATTGGTACTAAAGGTTACTGCTAGACTTAAATTACTACTTAACTGTTAATCGTGTTTTTTGTTCATTTACTAGAAAAAAAACTTGGAAAAATCAAAATTTTCATTAAAGTGAAGAAACTTTCCTGTCAATTTCAACTTCACTGAATTATAACGTGCGCAAAAATAAATTGATTTTAACTTATTAATAATTTGATACATTTAATATATTGTCACCAAAGGGCCCAAAGTGGACTTTCGAGAAATCTTTTCTCGCATAAAAATTCCCTAATTTCTATAACAAATTATCCAAACAATTAATTTTTTATTTAATCTAGCTATTGTTTGCATAGTTGTTTACTTCAGTTGTGGCTGTTTCATTTCGAATGCTTTTCTACAGATCCCAAATCACGTTGCAGTTAATTATAAACCAAACAAAGTCGTTATTGCATTTTTGTATAGTGTATTAAAATGATTACTTTTATAAATGAAATGAGTTCCATAAAGACGCGAAAACCGAAGAGAGCTATTTCGTTTAAATACTTCAAAATTGATCCTTCGTACAATAACAACGTACAATAAGACGTAAAATTTTTGCATTAAAATTAGGCGAGTGTTTCGGAAGCTTCATTCTCGTGGCTCATACACCACGAGTAATGAATCGGTAACATTAATGCATTACTTACATCTGCCGTGAAAACATTGATGAAGAGACAATCTTCGTCCCCAGTGGTCATGTTCGTGAACAATACATCTTTTTGAACACACGTTGAGCCTGGAGCTGTCGCGTTTCTCACTCCACTCCATGATTCCACTTCCTGAGGAGCCTGAAAGTTAAAAATATAAAATACATACATGCAACTAAAAATTTTGAAATGATCTATTTTTTGAGACGCGACATAGAAAACGGAGATTTCTTATATTTTGAAACGATAGTGTAGTTCTATCATAAACGATAGTTCCAAGCCATTTTTTAAATAAACACGTGAATTGCAGGGTAATAATAATTAAATGGATATTACATCGTTGTTTTCTTTTACAGTCAATGATATTTATTTATTTATTTATTTATTGTTTTCGGGCGCGTCAACTGCTAAAGTCACGAGTCCCAAAA
Organism: Teleogryllus occipitalis; assembly: GCA_011170035.1. Lineage (NCBI taxonomy): Eukaryota > Metazoa > Arthropoda > Insecta > Orthoptera > Gryllidae > Teleogryllus > Teleogryllus occipitalis. The sequence continues at coordinate 173,379 of BLKR01000649.1, read as the reverse complement.
GTGTAGTGCATATTTTATCGCGGAATGATGTGATATCCTGTTGATGGATGACGAGATCTGGCGCCGATCTGTCCGTCGGTTGCGGGGTTTTCTCACAAACCGGTATCACCCATCAGCCGGACACCACCCAGCCGGGACAAGCACTAAGCTCCCGACTAGTCTCCCGGCATGTGGAGTTGTAGTGTGGTGCTAAATGAGGGGTGAGAATAAGACATGGAAGAGAAAGGAATGATAGCGCGTGGCCAATGGCCCTTTTGTTAGGGTACTGCTCCAGCATTCGCCTGATGTTGGTCGGAGAAAGCATGTAAAACTCAAGCTCAAAATAGCCGGCCGCTATAATTCTCCAGACAGCAGTTGAATTATACCTAGCTATGAAAGACGCGACGAAAATCCTGGCACCGTCCAGGCGGATCTTAGAACCTACTGGACAGAGGGTCTATCGGTTGCAATGTGATTCTGTTCAATTTATATTTGTGATAAAAAATTACTTTTTTAAAATTTAAAAATATTGTACGTAATGACTACTTCATTAAGTACTTCATCTTTGATGCACCTACCCGAATGTTTTACCGAATATCTAATTTTTAATTTTGTCTAAAATTTTAAAAGCTCTGTTTTTAACGAAAGTATTCACTATAATAAGAAAGTTAAAATATATAAAAATTGTAAAATAGAAAATGTAAAAGCCTGTAACAAAATAATACGTACATAAAAATTAAACACTTAATTTTTGATAACGTAGCACTTTGAATAATTCATGGTAATATAATATTAATGGTACTCTGACAAAAAAGATATGAATTCGTATTAACTACCAGTGTTATTACTCACATTAAAGACTTTTTATTTTGGATTTCGTTGAAACTTGAATAATTTATAGAATCGCAATATTTTTTCTTGAAATACTAGAGATTTTAAAATTGATCTGAATTCTTGTTCCCTTTAAAAACTTCGTTGGCTGTAATGCAGTAGTCAAAAAAGTAATATAATTAATCTTGGCTTGTCGGAAGCACATAAAGGTTTTCTGAAAAAGACATATGAAATGAAAGGGTTTATTCTGATTCTTCAGAGAACAATTTATTATCTCGAATTGAATTTTCAATTTGTCACAAACCCGATTTGGGTTCGGTATACTTTAAGTTGCTCTTAGCAATCTTTGCAAGTTGTAAGAATAGTAGTCTTATCATCATAGTTTTATTGATTTTATTCCATTTTTATAATTGAAATAACGTCCATATTCCCAGAACTCTTCAAGCCGTTGGAAGGTTGTAGTATACTCTTTGAGTTTCACTAAGCAAGCTTAATATCAAAGCTTTCTTATTTCAACATGTATCGACGTAATAATAATGTTCTTGCTTAATTTAGAACCCTTAAAAAGCATTCTTTGTGTATGATTTAACTTTTCAAGTGTTATTTCATTTTCATTAATGTTATGCAAGGCAGTTGAGTTGATGAATAAAATATGATTCATGATTTTAGTAGAGTTCACTATTTGTGTCATTGTCTTTAATGTGGATTTCGCAGCAAGGCTCAATTACATTTTGGTAACGCATGGCTTATGAAAGAAGAACGTAAGTCGTAACGAACGTTCGTAAGAACAGCAGTTCGTCTTGGTCATCAGCGTCCTATGATTGCATTAAAGATACCAGTATTTCGCCCGAAAATATTTTTTTCCTCATATCCCTCATATCTTTGTCAGAAGAGTAGATCACATTTTTCTGATGATAAAGACATCCTACATCAGTTCCTATGTTTGAACTATTTTTGTATAGTCAAGAATTTTATCAGTTTTACTTCAAGAACTCTTTCGGAACCTCATATGTTTGCATCTCTTTTGTTGACACTTCTGAGCAATTTGCTGTATATTTGCGTATCCGGTATTCTGTTTTTTCACAAATGATGTTTCGTACATTCTACTTTTAAGCCTTCGTTTATTTTTTCTTTTCAATTCATGTTTATTACGTCTCGTTAATCAGAAAACAATCTATGTGAGACGGTATGTTTCTTACTAACACGTCCATATTTTAGCTAGAATAGAGAAATGCATATGGTATTCAGTACATTTTAATATTCATAAAGATGTAGAATGATTGGCGTAAGAGGATTTCAAACGTGTTAGCGTTTCAGATGGGTTCATTTTAACTGCTTATATTAAAAGACTGGCTTTTATGAATTATTTCTTTGAGTGTATTTGAATTATAGCTATTCTCCTGGGATACTCTGTGCTACGGCACTCTGCAAGGTGGTACTTAACCTTGGATTCACAAGGCTCATTTCAACGAATACGAACTACAAGACGGGGTCACTGATGACCCCGCGCTCTCCTAAATATTATTTCGTTTCTTCATTTTTAATATTCAACAATGAACGAGGAAATCTTCTCTTTAGTGAAAAGAAACTTCATTTATTTATCATTTGTCATACTATAAACTGTAGAACAAACTATACGAACTACTAAATCGATCAACTTGCAAACGAGGCTACTATTCCATACAGAGAGACCTGTGAGATGTACTTGGTGCTGTTAGCATACAAAATAACTTGATACAAAACTGCAAATTAAAAAAAAACAATATTAGGAAATTATGTCTCTAGCTAATCTGACTTTCAGACTGCCAAGAAACTTTGTCATAAAACTTCAAGGAGCATAGAATAAATAAAACTCAATCTTCCAAGCTATTCTTACAAATGGGTAACTTATGATGAGTTCGTTGACATTCTGACAGAAAATAAACGAAAACCGTCAGTAAAAGCATACTCACAAGATAAAAAATGTCACGTTAATGACAAGGTGGGGTCAAATATAACCCCAATTACGTTTTATTTTATATTACCTCTTGTAGAATGACGTGAGGAGAAAAGATACATAAGTCAACTGTCGTGGCGGAAGCAGAATGACTGGAATGCAAGATTGAAATTATTGAAGGCGTTGTCATTGTCAACAATATTATTTATTATAGAAATAGCAGCTTTCGATGGCTTAGCCATCATCATCAGTTTCCTGGTACAAGAAAATATAAAATTAGAATTAACATAGTTACCTAATTTTAAAAATATCTTAAGAAATGAAAGGAGAACAATTAAAGAAAAGAAAAAGAAAGAATGAAAGAAAGAAAGGGGGGACGGAGAGTTAGATCTTTATAATATAAAATAATTTATATAATTTAAAACATCTTAAGAAATGAAAGAAGAATTAAAGAAAGGAAAGAAAGAAGGGGACGGAGAGTTATATCTTTATGTAATATAGTAGTTTTTTAAATTTAAGCAAGAAAATGAATGAAAATATAGTACATGTACAATTTTGAGAGAGAAAATACGAATGTGTGTGTCTGAGGATTGGCAAAGTGCCAATCATTTACTTCAGACAGGTCACACATTCAATCCACACACAGACATTCACATACTGGAAATAGAAAATCAATATCATACCAGATTAACATTGGAAAACCTTCACATTCATCTCAATAGTAACCTACTGAATGTAAACATAAACTACAACCCCTCCCCTCTGCTAAAATTACTTTTTGACACCACCCTCACACCACACACTTCGGGGCTGACACAACACAGCACACCGCACCCAGGCCATTAACCCTCCTCCTCCACCCCACGGTCGGTTCTTAAGCTGCGGGACACGCCCGAGCCAACGTAGTCGTTTTTGTGGCTCCCAGACAGCAGGTAAGAAACGGCTCAACTTACTTTTCGTATTTTCTCTCTCAAAATTGTACATGTACTATATTTTCATTCATTTCTTGCTTAAATTTAAAAAACTACTATATTACATAAAGATATAACTCTCCGTCCCCTTCTTTCTTTCCTTTCTTTAATTCTTCTTTCATTTCTTAAGATGTTTTAAATTATATAAATTATTTTATATTATAAAGATCTAACTCTCCGTCCCCCCTTTCTTTCTTTCATTCTTTCTTTTTCTTTTCTTTAATTGTTCTCCTTTCATTTCTTAAGATATTTTTAAAATTAGGTAACTATGTTAATTCTAATTTTATATTTTCTTGTACCAGGAAACTGATGATGATGGCTAAGCCATCGAAAGCTGCTATTTCTATAATAAATAATATTGTTGACAATGACAACGCCTTCAATAATTTCAATTATGTGAATGTCAACTACAACTCACCACTGAATCAATATGGAATGCAAGATACAATGACTGAATAACAGCGCTATTAAAGACTGCTAATATTTATACGTGACTATTTTACTCAGGGGTCACAGGTGATCCAACCTTGTGATTCCAGGGTTAACTTGCCGTCGAGCATTTTCCACAATATTTTGGCGGAAACTGCATCGAGAGAGGGGCAGTTTAGAGCTAAAGCAGAAAGTTCAAAATATGCGCCCCTCTTGGCTCGCCAGTACAGCCAGCGGCTACTTGAATCAGTGCGACTGGAGAGAAGGGGGCGCTAGGGCGCTATCGGACCGAGACTAGTAAAATGCGAATGGCACGCGGGACAACGCGCGCAGCTTGGCCCCACTCGCTTCTAAGCAGGCTATTCAAGAGCGCATTCATGCTCAATAAGACACATCTCCCTCCGCATCTCTGGAATGATGTCCTTGATTGTTTCCAGGCACGTCATCCACGTTCCTTCGTCCCATTAGTGTTGTGAATGTTTTCCGCGACAAATTACTAATAATAAATTGCAACAAATGAATAAATGTCAAGCTCGAAGCTCCCGACTGGTCTCCTTATATGTGTAGTAGTGTAGTACATGAAACTGTGAGTGAGTGAGTGAGTGAGTGAGTGAAGAAAATATAGAACAGGGAAGAGATGGAATGATTACATGTGGTCTAGGGTCCGTTGCCGTTTCAACTCTGGCATTCGCCTGGATTGATCGGAGAAACCGCGGAAAACTACAGATCAGAGCTGTCGACAATTGACTTCTCCAGACAAGGGTTGAATTTCACGTAGCTACCTAGCTAAAATAGAAAATCCTCCATTGTCACAACTCGAACCCTTGGACCTCCCGATTAGAGTCCCTGTAGTCAGCGACAATGCGGCTCTGAGCTAAATTCCGAGAGAAGGATGATTCAAAATTGCCTTTGGATCTTGGAGTCAGTGAGTGAGAGTATTGATTCCTGCGCGTCAATAACTTAGTCTTTAGTCCCACATGTGTAGTGTATATTGTAACCTGGAAGGTAATGGTGTTTACATCCCGGGGGTTCCTGGCCGGTCACCGAACCACGAACCCGCGAGTCTCGAATGCGCTTAACCTTCGTGACTTCACGGAGCGTAGTAAACGCATTCGACTAGCGCCGCCGTGTTTCTCTCATAGTCTCTTGGTCTATATGACCATAGTTTTTACTTTTGTGATCAGTGTTTCATTATATGTCAACGGTGATTTTGAATTTTACCGACTGTGTACGATAAGGAAAGATAACGGTTTTTGTCAATTTATAAGAATACATCGACACAGAGACCCTGTAAGTGTGCAACTAATGAATAGGGCATAACTCTTCAGTTCTGTGTCCAACAGATTTAAGACGAAATGGGTAGGAATTTGCAGATTAGAACACACGAAACAGATTATTGCAAAATAAATGTGCATAATGCGAAAACAATGTGACCTAGGCTCTTAAATCCAGTGTTTTGTGGCCATGAAGGGACTCGAGATTTGTGGGGACAATTGAATATTTTGGAGACGAGTGCTTGGAAAACGGGGAAATCACGGGGAGCAGGTGGACAATAGGTGCGGGACACACGAGGAGACGAACAAGATACGTGGGGACACATTCGAATCGTTTCTGAAGCAGTATTCTACGAACTTAAACCTTTGTTCAAAAATATTTGAAAATTTTGGGTATCCTCATTCCATGGATATAATTAAATAGAAGAAAAAGATATATTTCTCGATTAAGTAAATGAACTATTTGATTTTTGTGCAATTTTATTTAAACATTGAGGAATATTAGAATATTGTTTTTCACACAATAAAGATGCTATAAAACACAGTTCAGAACCTGGCCCTTCAAAGACGATTTTAAAACAATTATTAAGATAGTGAAAAGTTTTCGCTTGGGTTCAGCTAATGGAATATTAATTATTTAACAACTCTACGGTAATATCAATTACTTTGAATCGCCGGTCGCCAAGAGGAGGGCGAGCATAAGGGATGCCTTCAAACGAGTAGTATTTTGTTAGTTGCGCTCCTGGTTGGTTGACGATTCGGCCGAGAATCTCTCCTCCTGACACCTTTACGATTGGCCCTTCATCGGTGTCTTCTGGAGTGGCTCCGGGCAGGAGGAGCAGCAATAGTAAAGGTGTCGCCTGTGCAGGTAGCTTCATGATGAGAAGCAGTCTGAAACCTGGAAGAAGATGCATAATACGTAAATATTCTTGAAACAGGCTTTTTTGAGCAAAAAATAAAAGTTCTGTACATATCAGTTGAACGAATAATACAAAATGTTTTTTAAACATTTGATTAATTATTATTGTGAACGAAAATATGAATACGTTACTTTGTTACAAGAATAATAGACAGCGTTTTATTCTTGCGACAGAATGTTTATCAATGTTCAACACTTATTCTTGGAAATAAACGGATGAGTATAGTAGGATGGAACTTGCATTAATTTTATAAGCTGAGAACAGTTGTTGGAAAATATTCTCTTGAGTTGGAGATATGTAATCATGTGGTTGTGGGCAAGAAAATTAGGATGCATCAACCGATTGAGATCATTCACCAGTTGTAATAATCTGAACTGTCTTCTTTATCAAAGCCACTGCATGCGCTACACATTTGTATTCTTCAAAAGATAACGACAAAAGTAATTAGATAATATTGAAGGCAGTATTATAAAATATATTTCATTATTAATTTCCGAAAGCTTACGTGTTTCATTTCCAAAACTGTTTTCATAAACGCTTAAAGAGGTAATTCAAGTTTTGAAGACTCCAAAGATTATTTTTATTATTAAATAAGAAAAATGTTTTGAAATCTTCGGAATATAATGACATTCAAAACCACGTTGATGACAGTCACTCAATTCAGGCAAATAGGTCGCGAATAAACACGCAAATTTTGCAGACTTGCTAAGAAGACATTGTCAAGATTTTCACGTTATTTCGAAAACGTGTAATTGTATCAGTGAATGTGTCATTTAACTCGTATTACACTACTATTGAATTTTTGGTTTCAATTCAAGTATGCCTTATTTTACGCAGCGAGGCTCTGGTCACAGATTCTATTCTTCCGCGTGACTATGAAAATTTCGCTGTGCACCTTCACCATCCAGCTGCGAAAGAAGATATCACACGGGTGGTAAAACATGCAGTAAATCAAATCTACAACGTGAAACAAACAGCGTTACTTCCCACTGAATACTCAGTTGTTCGAGGTAGACAAATACTTTTTCTTAGACGAAAGATTGTCGTGAGATTTTCATGAAAACGTAAAAGCATTCTTATACACATTGCAAAGAATTATATTTTATGCCTAAATGCTACCTATTTTTCCGGCCTCATAATACACTTTATTTAAATAAAATTCATAGCCCAAATGTATAAGAGATGGCAATGACATTCGTCAAAAGGTGAAACATAAATCATTGGACAGAGCGATTGCACTATGAATTCGATTCCGGGAGGGGGTCACAAACTAAGCGAACCAACATATGAAGCAAGCTTCCAGCATCAGGCAAAAATGAAACACACGATCTCCCAGTAACCTCTCGATCGTTGACGCAGGTATTGGAAGTTATTGTCTTTTATAAATATTACTTCTATTTTCGAACGTAAAATAACAACTAAAGACTGTGTGACAATCCGAGTTGGGGGTGGTGAGGAGAACCTGTATTCATTTCAGGGATTTGAGAGCATAAAAACGTATGTCTAAGTGGAACAATTATTAAAATCACCTTGCTAATGCAGTTCGACATGCACGAATAGCTTTAGTGTGCTCGTAGAGTAAATAAATAACAAACTTTAAAATCGAAGCGTATAAGAATGATTGCAGTTCTGTTAGACATGAGAAAACAGGTTTATCTAGAAAACCTGAGAAAATATTTCTCGGAAAAAAGTATTTTCGTCATACATTTATTCACGGATAATAACACGGTTTGCAACGACAAAAAGCACATCGTGGTAACGAACGCGCACTAGTCTTTGTCTAATACATCCTTCTGCCAGATGAAAAAGTAGTCGTGTCAGGTAGTTCAAGGATATTAGGAACTATAAGCCGTGTATTATAATAGTAGTTTATGCAATTAGTTTATAATGTTAAGCTTTATTGCATGAGTACATGTTTTGAAAACGAGCGACGTTAGGAGCGAGTTTTCAAATTTGTACGAATGCAATAAAGCAACATTATAAACGAGTTGCATACGCTATTTTTTTGTATAACAGCATTATAAATTTACAAGAGAATCAAACTTAATTTCGCGAAACAACTTTCTTCTGACGTCTCGGGTGCTTGACATCTGTTCGAGAAAACAGTGGTCGGCTGTTCCATGTGCCGCTACCACCCCAAGATTCTCTCTTCGCGATTGGCTGAATGTGTGATGACGCAATCATTCGTGCCGTAAAACCTAATACGTCATCATTTGTGCTGTAAAAGGCCCTTTTATGAACGATTTCTTGCAACAGAAAACCTCGTTTATAATGCTGGTATACAAAAAACTCCTTTAATGAACGTAAATTAACAATCTACTTACAAAAAGTCGACCATGAACACCTACAGCTTTAATTAACCTTACTAAATGAGATACTGAACAAACTTACGCACGACATCCCAGACATTGTATAAAATATCCTGTGAGTGAGATGTAATTTTTTAACGTTCTTTTCTCGCGTAGAGAACTCAAATGTCAACGTGATGTCTTCTCAACACGCGTAAGCAAAAACAAACTCGATTTTCTCTGTTTAATATTTGCACATCTAAAATGTGTTGTAACGAACATTCTAATCACAGTAGTACGTTATTTGCGAAAACATTTTTTGATGAATTGATCTTTTTGTAGAAATCTGTTTTTCTTCATTACACTGTATGTGACCAAAAAATAGCTATCTAATTCCATTTCTTTTAAAAAATCATTAATTCATAATTCAGATGTGACGCGATGCTCGTACTCTTCAAAAAGTTCCGTAATGTTAGTAGTACTTTTTGGAGAGAAAAATCCAACAACAAACATTCACGATGCGCAAGGAAGCCGATATACACACGCATCATCATTACTCGTAATTAGTATCAGAGTATGAAAATAAGGAAGAAACCCAAAGATTATTGTGTAATACTCTTCAAATGGATACCGCTGACGAAAAGGTTTACGTAAGATAAGATATAAGATAAGAAGGAAGTGAGTGATACATAATATATCGAAATGCACGAATTTTTAATTTATAGAGATGTCAAGTCTATCAATACAAATAAAAGAAATTTAAAAACAGAAAAATTCTGACGTGATTTATTTAGTCAAAGAAGAATAAAAACTACGTGACGTATGGGTGAGAAGTACAATCTGCGCACGTTGTCTTGAGCTCCAGAATCTCTTTCCAAAGTTTTCAGTAGAAATCGTTCAATAATGAATAAAAGTTATAAAAAAAAGTTAGCATATTTTGAAAACGAGGTATTTTTGCTCCCAAGTTATAGAAAACTTATTTGCATCGCTAAACGAACAGCAGATTTTAATTTTTTGTATCGCTAACAAAATAGTAATTACCCCTGACTCTACTCCTACCACTATTAACAAAAGATGAGCTCAACAAAACTTGCGTATAGAGAAAGCTTTATTTGGATCCAGAAGCAAAACTAGAGGTCATAGCAGCATTTGCTCAATGGATTAGGGAAATTAGACAAAATCTTCATGGAGATGAGAATCTTTGACTTGGAAGCTGCATTCGCATGACCCTGGCGAAGGAAGCCTTCGTCATCAACAATTCTATTATAATTTAGGCCTGTTAAAATAATTCCATCTATTGAAGAATCCCCAAATGAAGAGACAATTTGTTATTTTATTTCTTATATTTGTTGAAACGTGTATGCCCTAGGAAGGGGTTAATCTTAAAGTGGATTCATATCATCATGATAAATACGTTGTAAGTTAGTGAAGAAAATCAGGACAACATTCTGTGGTCAGGACAAACAATTGTTTTCCTATTTATGTCTATTTTGTAGGCCCTGACCGAAGAATTATCCTTCAGATCTTTCTTCAATATCTTACGACGTACAGGTTGTGAATGGAAAACTCTATCCTAGGTTTGAAACATCAACAAATAAAACATTAAACTGCTTTTTCTTCAGTATTAAATTACAGTAACAATTTTGTCCCAAAGTTACTGAATGAAATTATAGGAACGAATCAAAATGTATGTAGTTGTTATTTATTTGTTTTTCCTTTCAGAAATTTTTTATTAATATTAATACCTTTTCTCACATCTTTCGTGATATTTACAAAAAAGTAATGAGTGCAAAAGAGTGCGTTTATACCTTTTGATTTCAGAGTAGAGAAAGGGGACGGAGAAAGATTTTACGAAATGTCATATAAACAGTAATTCTGCTCTTATTTTGAATTCATGTGCGCAAAATTTCAGCACGGTCGGAACAAATCTGTAGATTTGTATAAAAACACATTTTCTTATTTTTAAAATAAAATAATTATCTGAAAGGAGCATAGATAATCACCGCAAAATACTGTGCTATTCTTCTCCTTCCAAAATCTATTCAGTGTTCCCGACATTACCTGAGATAGACAATAATGAAAAAAAAAAGTATTGTAGACTTTTATAACAGGTAAATAATCACATAAGATTATAAAAAGATTGTTATTTTAAAATTACAAATTTGTATAGATGTACTGATAATTTGAATATTCAAAGCCCTAAGAAACACTTATCGTTCAATATAAAGTATTGCTCACATTAACATGTTGAAAGTTTTTTTTTCCACGTGACATTGTAGATGGTAGTTACGAGTGGTACTTCACACACTAACCGAAGAATAATGACGGATTTATGAAACAATGAGCATTGCAATCACAACACTAAGCACATCACTTCTACCGCATCGGCGTTGCTCTGGTACGGTTTGTTTTCCTTTCATAGCGCTTTGACAGCTTCCGACTGTGTATATCGCCAGTTTGTCGCCATTGGTCGCAATATTTTCCTTCTCTATCGGGAATGAGCTCACGATTTTGCAAGGACACGCGACTTATCATACTGTGATACCTTATCTCGCTTGAGGTCTGAAGACAATTTTGAATCCTACAGTGTAACGAGAGAGTAATGCGTTTGTTAAATGCATGTTCAAGCACAAGCTTATGTGGAGTACGATGGAATTCTGGGAAAACGCGGTTAGGACAGGCGAGATCGTGAGTTATATTCACTGTATTGGAATACGAGATTACGCGTTATTAGTCGCAGCGTAAAGTCGATGACTTACCTGCTGAGCGTTGGTGACGGCGTCGGGCACACTGCCTGGGCGGCAGGCGTGAACTGGAATATATAGCAGTGACGTAGGCAGTGGGGTCGTTACATCGCGAGAACCGGAGGCTTGGTTTTTTCAGTTAGACCTTGACCTTGCGCGAGGTCCTGCGGTGTATTCAGACGTCCCGAGAGCGCGTGGCTCTTCGCTTTTATCCTCGTCGGTGAGAGGTGTTTTCAAGGCAAAATGACCCATGCCGTTGCTGATTAGCTTTTGGAAAGATGTATTATGGAAGTTCTCTTAACCCTAGCAACACCGAAGCGTGGTGTTGGTTCAATGCATGACGGGGTCGGGGGAGCTTCGGTGCCTGTCACTTAACTATTGATTTTGCTCATAGTTTTGACAATTTTCATAATAAATTCATGTAATTGATAATATTCATGTCATTCATAATATTCATTTCTTTCAACAAAAATATTCTTTTTCTGACTGTGAGTGAAAGAATTGACCTTCTCGAATCAATATTTGTATATATTAATAAAGCGTTTCATAAATTCATTTTTATTTCTTGTCTCCTCATAATAGTGTATTAAACAATGTTTTTATACTGATGAATAATCTGAGAGTTCAATTTCGAGTGAATAAATTTTTAACCACGGCTAAAGATGCGGTAAAACTCGAATTGTAACGCACTTGTGACCAATTTCGTACAATTTGATAAAAGAGCACGTCAATATCAATATCAAAGGCAATGATTTTCAGCCTCCTAAAAAAATTAAACGCATACAAAATGTACCAAAATAATCCGTTGGCCTCTGCTCCCCCCTCCTCCGCACAGTAATGCTAAAAGGTGAAGCAGACACTACCACAACCGACTAATACACAAGAAGTAAACTTTTTTCTGATCACCTGTGTAGGGCAAAAAGAGTAACGTTGATCTATGAACGATAAATCAACAAAACGGTGCCTACTGTCAGACGTATTAATTTTTTAGTAACTGTTAGTGGCATGTGACATGCAAGGTATCAAGACAAATTTAGAATTCTCCCATGTAAATTTGTCAGTCCTTTAAAACAAAATTTTACGAAAGTTGTGACTAGTGTCCGCCATATTAGATTTTAGTTACCTGTTTATGGCCTGAAGATATTAACGGTGTCTAGATGAATGTTTGCATACGTCACACAAGAATATAAGTCGAATCAGCCAGATGATAGTAACAAAGAAACTCAGAAACACTACTGAGGGGGGGGATCATTTCTTTTGTTTTGCTTTGCGCAATCTCGCAAAAACAAATACCCAAAAAGTAAATATTACTGCTACTTCATGGCCAATTTTGAGCCGGCTAAGAAGAGCTGTCACAGTCATTTGATCACCACAAAATAAATGTATCACCTTTCATCTGTACATTTTCTTTCGGAACATGTACAACTATTTTACACACATTGGTTTGCAATTCACATTTTCGCCTGTGGTTTTGAAACGTATACTTTTTTAATTCATTCTCGCCGTCTACAGTGCGTTTTTTCGCACTTCCTGTTACTCATAGTTTCTTGCATTATTCAAAAATGTTTAGTAACTATATTAGGAAATACGGATAGAACGATATAAACAGAAAGTCTTACTGTGAATGCTTATGCTTATACATGCAACACCGAACGTTTTTGACAATAATGGTTATAAAAATATTCGTTCCCGTATTATATAAAATATTAATCATCTTATTGGAAATAAGATTTCGAAGTTAATAAACAGAAAGTGTTACTGTGAATGCTTATGAATTGTATTGCGAGTTGAAAATAAAGCCAAAAGCAGGAAAAGAATCAAGTGGTACATTTGATTGATGTAATTATGAATATTCAAATGCTGAGAATCGTGGGTATACTAATTGAACAGCGACACACAGAGTGAAATTCACTTCAAGTACATTCTTGATATTTTTAATTATTTACATTGATAATTCACTTTTGTAAAAGGTATAAATCGTAGCGTCCAGCTATTGCGCAATGTTGTTGTGCAATTATTGCGCAACAAGACGAGACAGAAGAGGTTTTCTCTTCATGCGCCGAGACTCGTTTAAGATAAAGCTATGGCCCATCCGAGGTTTAGTTTGAAGTAAGGGCTTTACAGGTTTTTTCGCACATGCCCCCCACCCCACCCGCGTTTTATGATTCCAAAATGTTTTAAATACTTATTTACACAGTTATTATTCACAACAATTATATTAGTTCAATCATACTACGAATACAAAATTTATTTAAAAAACTCATGCTGGATATCTTTGAATTTATTGATTTTTGTAGGAAGGTTTTCTGGGTTGTTGCATTTGCCACAGCCACGGCGCCATGTGCTCCGGGTGCCGTGTGTCTGTGTAGAGACCACACGTTTGCGCTGTTTACCTTTAGCCTGTGTTTCATAGGGTTGCTTTTTGAGATTTATGTTAAAGTAAAATGCAATTTATTTTACATTTATGATTTTGATTTTTAGATTGAGAATGAAACAATTATGCTGAAGGAAAAGTATGTTAAAATTATTGACCAATATTGACTATTAGAAATATTTAAGTATATGTTAGGTAAACAAGTTTTTATGAATGTAGTGTTTTACATTTAGTTACCACTCTACCGAACCTTGAAATCATTTTCCCGCAGTATTACGTAAGTTTCTTCTCTGCACTACGTATATTACTCCATATATGCGTGTATACAAAAAAGTAAAAAGTCCTAGAACCTTTTTATCACCCTTAGTTTTCTTAAGATATAGAAAATAACTTCATCTCCCGTTAGTGCGAATTTATTTATTAAGCGAATCTTGTTTTCGATTGTGAGAATGTAGGATCTCGGAGAACATTGTAAGGCCCGGCATACACGTTACAATATATCTGTCAGGTAAACTGGAAACGTATACTTGAACAGGCTAGTGCCCACACACGCTACGGTAAACCGGAACATTTTGCATTAATTAGTAAAAAGTGTGGACTCTAACTCTTAACTCCTTTAATGTAATTACAAGTCTTACCGAGGCTGCATCTCTCTTTTCACGGTCATGGTACCCTTTTTTACCCGCCACAGACAAGGTTCTGAACTATATATTTCGATAAACTAATCTATCACTTGGTTCCGTTTTCGGTTGACATGATCACAAAAGTCACTAGCACTATCGTAGATGTAGTCACCAGTTAACACTATCCACAACTAACTTTGTACAGGTGTGCCCTGCGTGACTGACACACATGCGCAGTTCTACATGCCTGCGCAGGTAGAAAGAATTGAATTTCGATTCTTCTGCGGTTGCCTGCGCAAGTTACTACGCCTGTGCAGTTTGGCCTGCAGCGGCTGGCATACACGCGCGGGTTTACCTGTGCAGTCACCTTCACAGGTAAACCTCACTGGGTAACCGGAACGTGTGTGCCGGCCCTAACGCAAAGCAAACTTAATTTACTTAGATCAATGAGGCGTACTGGCTGAAGTTGATTTCTGGGATATCTTAGGTTTCTAACAATCCCAAAGCAAATCATTCAGAGCGTTAATATCTGAATTTCGAAAACAATATGCATTTTAAAATAGTAACAGGTTGCACTTTCCTGCTTTCACTGCCGACTCCCTTAAAGCACTAAGTACTATACAATAATAATGGATTAAATTCTGCACATTATATTAATGCTACGTTTGTTGAGGATGACCATGATGATGCCCATTTGTATTAACTATTGCCTCGAGTTATGAAATTTCAAGTTCAGTGAGTATCATTCAATGTAGCGCTCTAAAAACATGTTCACGTACTTTTTTCTTTTATATCAGCCTACCTCTATTGATGCTTTTTCTTTTATTTACACACCTCTGTTATTGTAGATAGAAACTTTTTATTAACATTTGAATCACAAGTGTTGCAAATGTTATTTAACTGTTAAATGTTAAGTGTTAAATTTTATTTAATTGTTTATTAACATTTGCATTTCAAGAGCAAATAAAATTGTCTAAAATTATAATGGTGTAAAAATGAATGCAAAAACATGTTCTCCTATATTTCCAAGTCTACTTTATTCTTGTGTTCTCTGATATGTATTAATTGAAGTTTTTTCATTGTACTTACTGCACGAAACTTTATTGAATTCACACAAGACTTGTTGTTGTTGTGGTTTTCAATGAAACTTTTGGACGGCACTAACGTAAGTTGGTAAATATTGAATGGCGCTAACGTAGGTTAAACGAATGCCCGACGAGGCTAAAAGAAAATTCCTCAGTAATTACGTATGATCGTCCATGTGGATCTTTGTCAATGTAAATGATGTAATTATCATCTGCGAAGTATTTTGTCTATGAGATGGAAATATTCCAAAGGCGATATCACCTACCAAATTCCTCCATAACGGGAGGCATATATACGGTCGCTGAATTGTAACAAATACTGTCCGAAAGGATACTGGAATATCACATATCAACTTCTACACGGAACCCTTGTGTCAATGCAAAGGCAGTAATTACCATCTACGAAGTTCTTTCTTCGGTGATGGAAACATTCGGAGACAGATGTAGCCTACTAAGTTTTTCAAGAAGAGCATATCTGCTGTCAATTTGTTGCATGGTGAAACTGGAACGAAACATCACTGAAACCTCATCAGATTTTTCTCCGTCTATCTGTAATTACCGTCGGGAAAGTTCATTCTTCTTCAGAGATGCAAATATGTCTCGTATTATGTCACATTTATTTGACCCACTAAGTTGTCCAAGAACCGGAGCGGAGCTATGGCTTCTGCAGTAGCTACTACACAATTACACTTTTCGGATGAGGCTGAAATAAAATAGAGCAGTAACAATCTAGGATCTTTCACACTTGCGGACATATCATTCAGAAATACAAATAAATATAAATTTGAATAGGGAAATGTAAGACTAATCCAGATTTGATAATTTGAATGATTTCAACATTAATTATTTGAGACAAAAAGCAATCGAATAACTTATCATTTGGATAGAATATATCCACTTTTAAAGCATCTTCACAATCTTATTCTACAACACGTGTCACAGTGAGACTGATAATTAAGGTTTCTTGTAAACAATAGACGAGAGCAGGGATTCCTGAACTTTTTATTGCATTGACCATTTTAAAGTAATATTGTCTGCTTCATCGACCCCTATTGATGCATAGAAATACTTAGTGTTATATTCGCGGTGTGGGAGAGCTCGTTTTTTTTGTCGTTGGCGATTTTCTGAAATCGCCTTCCATTGTTCTGACAATGATACGTCGGCCTTTGTCTAATTTCCAACACTAAACACAGTCAACTCCAGTTATAGTGAACTCGGATATAGTGAACCCTCGGTTATCGAGATCACTGGTCCCGTTCTACTTACATTACAAATAAGCGTAAGAAAACTCGGTTGTAGTGAACCTGAACCTCGGCTAGAGTGGACCTATGTAATTCAACGTCCTGGAAATTAATTCCCTGCTGAAAAAAAACACATCGCCTCAGTGCCAGAAATTTCAACGCTAGGCAGCTTGCAAAAAATGTACTCAGCCAAAAGCCATAATAGAAGTCTCCCCTGGCGTGAAGGTATGTGACCAATAATGGGCACCTTTCTAATGACCTTTTGCCACTCTGTTTCACTGCAGAAATAAAGGTCGTGTCCTGCGTGGGCTTCGAGTGGCGGCGGCGACGCGCAATTGCTTGCCTCAGTTTCAGTTGCCTGGTTTACCGATATTCCGCGGGACAAAGCGCATTGAGTTCTACGTAGGCGATAGAAAGCACATGACAGCCATAGTCTGGCAATATCCGCCGACTCGCGCAGAAAAGCGATCGGTTTCATTAGCCGCTTGCGCCATCCTGCTACCGAATGCAGCTCTTACAGTATTAGGCGAGTTAAAACGCTTTCGGAGAATGGGACGGTTCCAACAGTGCAAGAGGCATTGAAGGATTTCAAACCTGCAATACGATACTTAGACACAGAGGCCGGTGCAGAATTAATTATGGAGAGAGCACAAATTCTAGAGAAGGATCTAGAGAAATTACTAATGAAAAAGTAGGAAGCAAATAATTGAAAAAAAATTTTGTTAAGAACAAATAAATATATTGAAATTTTCAGCTCGTGCTGTTAATGTTTTTTGCTGTATATCTATATTAAAAACATCGTTAATCGAAATTCTGTTTAAATTTGACATCATCGGGTATAGTGAACCAGAAATGTCAGTCCCCAGAAGTTCACTCTAATCGGAGTCAACTGTATTTCAGGAAAAATTTTATGTCACCTGTCCCCGGAGTTTTCAATCACATTTCTTCCAGATCTTCGCGTGCATGCATACGTCATTTGTTGTTTTGCCGCGAGACGTGCTTGTCCACGAAGAGAATACTTTTGTCGCCGCCAAGGAGTTTCGATAAAACACCGAATGTGAATAAACAGTAATAGCGTCCAGGTATGCGTGACTGTTTCTCGCTTGTGCGACCAGCGTTACGAAATTATTAAATGTATATCCCAATACCAACCTTCAAAAATCCCGGTAGTTTCTCCAAAATTCTTGATACCAATGACAGGCAACTGATTTCTGAAATTGTTCATATTATTACTATTATCTTCTTAACGCGTGTAGGAAGTTCGGCAAACTTTATCGTAAACGATAACGATTAGTTTTATGTTGATCAGTGGCGAATCTTGCAGTTGGGTGTTCTGAAAATCTTATCTTGCATTTTTTGTAAATTAGCTCCATTCATCGGTTTTCTCATTTAGAAAAAAACGTCGATAATTTGGCCTTTAAAGCTGTCGTTTGTGCACAGTTAATTTAGCAAACACATCTCGAAAGTCAGTGTATTGGAAATTACCGATTCTGATATTTCCCAAAGAATTTCTCAGGAACGTCTTTACTCTCTTTAATGTAATTATATTCCTTTCACATAATGCCAGGGTTACCAGAAATTTCCCAGCGGAGGACATTTTACGAAAAAAGGAAGACATTTCAATTAAAAGGAGGACATTTTATATTTTTATACTCCACGATGTATAGACAAAGTACTCAACAATTTCTAACCATTATCTTTAAAAATCATATTAGACTTTGCGTCATTAAAAATGAAAGCTCCCAATTGGATAACTTCGCCCCTGCACTGACCTTCGTTATCCACCAAGCTTAAATAAGTTTTATAACAGATTAAGCCTAATGATCTATTATGCAGGTCATTTATTTGAATAAAAATGTATATATTCGAGATGTGAAGTCCCTTTAATAAATTAAATTACTTTAAAATTATGCCAGTATTCTTTTCAATTCAACAGGGCAAAAGAGAGGACTATCCATGTAAATTTAAAAAAGGATGGAGGACAAATTAAAAAAGGAGAACATGTCCTTCATTCGGAGGACAGATGGCAAACCTGCATAATTCTGTAGATAAAAGGAAAGTTACACTGAGTTGTATCAAGCGAACTGTCTCTTGATAATTGTTTCTAGACCAGTTTGTCAACATATTTGTAACAAATACTTCAGCAACAAATTTGCAGTCATGTATTTTGCATTATTTTGTGTTATTATTTATTGTCATGTATTTTGCATTTGCAATACATTTGTCAGTTCATTTCGAAGCTGCTCACTGTCAATAAATGGACATAGTTTGATTAGAAAATAAAGCTTTTCTGAACGAAAGGACACTTTGTAGTTGGAAAACTGCTTTTCGCCAAGAAATTCCATAAAATGAATGTTTTCAGAATATTGAAACTATAGTCCATCAGTCACTACTGTAACTTCTCTTTTTCCGTGTAATATATATTATTATAATAAGAAAATCTTAGCATCTATTTTTCCTATTATATTTATATAGGGTTTAGCTGCTGTCAGGGTAAATTTACATTCTCGTAGGTTCGATTGTCAGCCTCTTCAGGAATTCAGTTAAAACAAAAATATAACAAGAAAAATATAACAGGAAATATTATGATGTTTTCTGCTCCTGTTGATTCGGTTCCAGTTGTAACTAATATCACCTTTGCTATGAAGAAAAAAAAGAGCTTGATTAACACAACAATTGTTATTATTAAATAAAGAATATATTACAATTCCCTTCTCTTTGTTTGCATGATCGGCCATTCTCCTCCTTATAATTGATTCTAAAAGAATGGTAATAAAATTAATTCTTCTTACAATAATAATTCGGGAATTTCAACCAAAGTGTCATCGTTTTACTTTCCTTTATGAAGTTTCTGCCTTCTTGACCGATGCACTGTTCATTCCAATTCCATCTTACCATGTTTTGTAACTCCCTCGATGTCCATGACACCACACACGTAATTTTCCTTCATTACTGATTTTATAAAAAACTATTTTAAATATACATAAAATACTTCCCACCTAGTCACGTTGTTTACGTTCTGCTATCTTTAAAATTAAACATACACTGTTATCTCGAGAAGCCCTCTCGCTCGTTCTGCATTCTATCAGCACCCCATCCGTTCTCTGCGATCTGTACTCTATCAACGCCGTATCATTTCTCCGTTCTCTTGTTCATATTATGCGCCTTTCAACTATCTCCCACTCGATTTTCTTCTTCTGGTGTGATGCGCAGTGCATTTCATTTCTCGCATGAGCTCCTATCCTGATCAGTTGTTCGTTCGTCCATGTTAACTCATTTATTCCTTGACTTTGCAATTATAATTCTTTCGTAAATTACTTATTCTCCCACGAATTTTCTCACGTGTTCTTCCTTCAAAACATTTATGTGTTCTGCTTCTCCCCCTTCAATCGTATTAATATTTTTCCGTATTTCCTAAATCGCATTTTTGCATTAATTTCCTTCGGCCATTGTTGCGCCTATCGTGTTTACTACGGTGTATTAAATTTATGTTATTTTCCCTAGTATGTTATATTCTTTGTGATAAACCATCACACTACTGTATCAATAATTTTAAAAGAAACAATTTTGCATCTTCGCAATAATTCTTACCGTGAACGTTCATTCATAGTCGTGTCTGTTTTGATACATATTTCAATAGTGTCTTCATAACAAACACGGTATATTACTACTGATCTATACTATTTCTATGTGTACGGCAGGCCTGCACAACGCCTGCTCCGCGGACATTGTGCACTTGAGAGCCAGCCGCCTGCACGCGAGAGCGGCGAGAGTGCAAGTGGTGGAGTGCAGTCCTCTTTGCGGGGAGGGGAGGAGAAGGAGCTGGGTTGACGCGGCGCGTAAATTGAATGCCTGAGCATGTAATGCAATTCTCCATGCTGTGAAATTATTTGCACACTTATTTAAATGGGCATTTTCACTTATTTCTTGCTACAAGGGCCATATTTCACTGTTTATGTTATGTGCACTGCTATGTATCGACGTACTTTTTATTTTTTTATTTTATGCTCAGCACATATTTGTGACTATTTTTGCTGATTATGAGCTGAATAAGAGGTACCAACGTAAAAACAAACCAATTTTGCGATATTTTATGGGAAATCAAATTATTTTCAGTTTTGTTAAATAGAATGCAAAGGGCTTAATATTTTTTTAACGATGTAAACGATTATGAATAAATAGTGTTCGTTGATTTGAAATTAGAAATATATAATATACTCTTGTCAGAAATTAGAGAATTTGAATAGAAAGTATTTATGATATTTTATGAATAAGCTATTTATATTTGATAGAACCGTCTTATTCAATTGAACAGTTAATAAAAAATACTTTATTACTTTCATCGTAAAGCCAAAACGATTCAGTATTAAGAGTTTGTATTCAGCAGCACGCTAAATTTGCGATTACATCGTAGAAAAGCAAATAACGTTTCTGTCAAAGAGAATCTAATACTTAAGGTATGCAAATCAAATCTGTATGTCTAATTCGTTTTAGGTTCATAGTGTACATTGTCATAAATCGACACAAATATTTCCATAGTAAATGGTAATGATACTTGTACTGTGTGTAACAGACCGCCCATTCTTGCAATTGCTCTTTCAATTTATGCGCTGCGGTTGGAATTGCGCATTCTCATTGGCGATCCCCACCCTTCAATGCGGTCTGGGATTTGAACTCCGGTTTCTCGCGCGTGGCTCTCAAGGTCAGCCAAAGTGTACAATGCTGTGCAGGACTGCTCTATGGCATATCACTTGCCTCATAATTTCACATTGTTGAGCGAAAACTGCATTTCGATATCGTGAACCGTTCAAAAATTATTGGACTGGCGCATAGTCTGTGGAACATTATCTACGACACTAAATCTTTAGCTTCATTAATTGTTTCATAAAGAAAACACGAACAAAAATCACACAACTCCACTTTCCCACAACGTCATGTGATGGGGTGAATTTGCCTGGTTGAGACGTGGACGTGCATCGCGGTACAAGTCTGTGCCTCCCGGAAGCCTAGGTTCTCTGCCTAGTGAGCGCGAGTGAGACAGAGTTAGCACGCGCCCTCTTGTGGGCATGCGCGACATAGCCAACCGGTGTCGATCCACTTGCAGGCTCCTCACTCAGCTACCGGTCCCAAAGAATATAACTCTGGAGCCCTGCTAATTCCCTCGCGCGTAAGCGGGGAAAAGGAGTCGAAAACATTTAATTTCCTTCAACAATTTGGTAGAAAGATATATTGAAAAATGGAACACTTAACGACAGAGTTTTTGAAAAATAATTTGGGTATTCTAAGACTCCCAGATTACTCTTCAGCTTCACAAGTGATGTTGATAAACTAACTGGAAGACAGACGTTACAACCTTTTCTGCTATAGCAAGTGCTAGAAAAACCTATATAGCTAAAAAATGTTTCTCTTCATTTAATTTTTCTCATCTAATAGTTTAAGCGGATCATTTTTATTTCAAAAGTATCTAAGCATTAAGTCCCTGGAAATTTTAACTGGATTTTCTCCAGTTATTTTGTGTATATAATTTATTGAAGATTTTGAATTGAAAATGAGAAGGAAAAAACTTATTTAGCTAAGATCATTCTTGAAAGATTTTTACTTCATTTCACTTTGATGCAATTGTTTACAATGTTATTGTTGATGATTGAAGGTGAAGAATCCGGAATCCGCTGGAAAAATACAGGGAAATGTCATAAAAATTTTGAGGAAATCAAAATCATGTGACCAGCGAGTATCCCGTTAGTCTAATATCTTTGAATTAAAAAATGCACTTGTATTTTGGTACTATCAATACATCAATACATTCTCCTTTTAGACACGGAGGATATCTGCAGATGCTTCCAAGCGAAATAGCACTTTACTTTTGCAACACAGACGACCGCAGCAAGGAAGAGCAGATTGAGGTAAGAATCTGAACTTGATTTACCTGCAAACCCTGACGTTTTACTGCTTGGGGTCGTACAATGTTAAGGGATTGATTGCTAATTTCTTTGATTTTCAATTGTTGAGGGGTCCATTTTCCAATTGGCAAAAGCCACTTTTTATTTACTTTTAACAAGAAAGTTAAAAACGATATGGCATACTATGGGGACAACTGCAGACTATGCATGATTTCTTGAACTCTGTAATCACTGTCCATACTCGTCTAGTAAACATTTTGTTGAATTATAAACATTGGTAATAAGTTTTTTTCTGTAAAAACTGAGCGTGTTTTAGTAAAAATTGGTATGAAAATATTAGCTCCAACGCTATAAGAACTATTTGCAAAGGGAAACCAGGTACAGATTTTCGCTATTACCCCTATTGTTTTACGTGAAGGATTCGACTTCCTGCAGTGAGAAAATGGAGAATGATTATTGGAATATCTACATTACCTACAGAGCTCTAGAAATGTGCACAAATGGTGACACTACATTAATGACCAAACCGAAAAGTAGAGCCATCTCAGCATTTGCTCAAAAAATCAGGAAAACTGGACCAGAAAACTCATCAAGATGTCGGTCATTGACCCTAAAGCTAAGGTACGATTCTTGTTATTTTAGACATACTGAATTTTAGTCTTTTGAAGTATACAATATAATACATATCATTGTTAAAACTAATATTATTTTCCATTTTGAGGCTTATGAGAATCATGTGGATGGGATTTGCTTATTATTCGTAAAATTATTTTCCTGTTATCTACAAGTCTGGGAGCCATAGGATGTGTTTTACCCGAATATTATCCCATATCTCTGGCGGGATTGAATATTCGCAAAGTGTGTACACAACGAGCAGTATGTCGGCTGAGTGAATTTGAAAGAATTCTGAACGCGTATCACAATGAACTTAATTTTATATTCAGTTCATTTTTTGGATATTCCATTTGGGTTTTGACGGAATTGAAAGGTATACTTTTTTTTCTTAACACCAGTCAATGACCCATCATTCATAAATGGAGTGTTAGTGGAGTTAGTAGCGGAACTGTTACAGCTGAGTGGTATGTTACTGCTATACTGGAAGAGCTAATATATGTCATGATTTCATGAATGCGATCATCTTTTTGTGTACTTATTGCGCTCTTCTAAGTCGAATTATAGAGATATTTACTTAATTGCTTGGTGCAAAATGAAATTTCAGATATACGCATGCTTCTCGCATGTTCCCATTACTCATCATTGTATTTGACGAACTATGAAAATCCTGTAAATCTTAATTTCGTTGTCTAGCCTTCAGACATCCGTATAATGTGAACATATTAAATTGGGTTTTCTCCCAATTTTTTTAGGTAAAGCGTTACCAATCTATACGATTCTTCTTTTTATCTATTTGGGATGTTGCGTCACAGTCTCGTCCTTGTTTTATAAAGGGCATGGGTATTTGGATTTTCTTCATTGCTATTAAATTTGTGGTAACGCTTTCTCAAATGTAGTGGGGCTATATTATCTGTATTCGTTTCGATGAAATCATTACTTTGTTTGATTATCCAAGCGGCATATGTGGAGAACGCCCTGTGTGTTAAAAGGATTGCCTTCAAAGGTTTCACAAAATTAAGATTGACTTTGCAAATGGTAGATGCTTTTAATTTCAGTACTACTCAAAGCAAATATTTGTTTATGTTTTTGTGTAGTGTAATTTAATTTAATTGAATGTATATAAACTAAATAAAGCAAACGAAAATCAATATCCTCCGATTTAAAATTATGTTAAGTAATGAAGATTTTGTTGTTAGCTATGTTCTGTTTCGTAAAATCATCTTTCCATGAAATAAAAACTGTTCGCGTGAGATGTTGCTTATTCACTTCGCCAAGGGTGGTTCTACTTCTGTTGTACGCGTGGCATGCTGTTTAGTATTTACATCATTTTTCTTTTTATTTGCAGAGGAAGAAGCAGTGGCTTACAGTTAACTCCAAACTACACAAAAGTCATTGCAAAAATTGTGTACAGAGGAAATTTGATTGTAGGTACCTTGATCCTACTCATTTTGGGATCGTGACTATTGTGCAATAGTGATACAATTTTTGAGGGAGAAGGAGGAGAATGTTCCAAAGCCATTTATCAACTGCATGTAAAGGGAAGCTTCTAACATGATGGTTGTATGGATTCAATTCCAAAGGCAATTGATTCAGTAAAAGAAAGGTTAGAATGGAATCACAAGAAAAAAATTGATTTGCGGACGAATCGAACGTAAATAATTAGCTTCTCTTTTACATGGAACATTTACATTTATTCTCTTGAATGAAAATACCACCCAACGAAACTATCGATACAGAATGACAGAAAAGTATGAATTTCATAAGAAATGTTATTTTTCGTTGTTAAATGATATAAGAAATATAAGTAGGACGTGTCCAGTAAAAGTACTATTAAGTTAGCACTCCTATATTGTGTCTAACGTTGGAAGGTTAGGATGATTATAATAAACTTCGGAAAAGTGCAGTGAGAATCAAAACTTCATTGTTTCTGTGTTTAAATTATTTATGTCTAATTGTGGAACCTCCAAGAACAATTACTTGTGCAAAAGAGATGTCCTCATGACTTTCAGAGTGGTGAGCGTAGCACTATAGCAACTGGGTGGTAAATTTCTTATGTCGAAAGCCATGGGCTAATGGCTAAAATAGTGAGTGAGTGAGTGAGTGAGTGTGTGTGTGTGTGTGTGTGTGTGTGTGTGTGTGTGTGTGTGTGTGTATTCTTTTAGGGTGTTGAGATATTTTTCCTTTCGAAATTTTCCCCTAACTTCGCTGACCCAAAAACATTTCTATTTTGTGTAGGCACACTTTTTTAAATTTGAGCAGTTCATTTTTCTCTAAAATTAAGTTGTATATTCACGATAACTCATGAGCGACATGTCGACTAAAGCGCAAGGCATGCACCTGCAGCGCTTCACAGGCCTCACTGTCAGTTTCCGCTGCGTGCGGCCAGGCTCAGTTCGAGCGGCAGCAGCATGTAGTCTTGGCAGAAAACGGCCCATAGGGAAGGGTCTCTGCAGTATGGGTATGCAAAAGACCCTAGGGCAGGGTTGTTCAACTGACGGCCCGCGGTGAAATTTATTGGGGCCTGCGAGAGGTTTTTAATGTAAGTGCAAGTCACTTGCATCCGCATCGAGCAAGAATATTGCGCGTCTCGTGCCTTGTCGAGAACAAAACTGTTTTTACTGATTTTTCTTTGTTGTGTTGTGTTTCATTAATCGTGTATGATTTTATTGTTTTAAACACTATTTCTTCATTTTTACCTTTCATTGCGGTTTATTTTTGTTTAAATGTTCTTCATTGACTTTGTTTTGTCTCTGGTATTTTGTATTTATTTTTGTTAATTTCCATTTGTAATACCAGCTGTAATTGGGCTTTGTCATTTTGTGGGTTAACAAATAAAATCTCCTTAATATTACAATAGCTCAAATTTAGATTTGAGAACTTTTTTTATAGTAAATTGATAAATTCAAAATCATCCCAACGTGTTTCCCTGCGTTGTGCATGGTACGGCGTGACATGCATGGTTCCGTTCCCTCCGCCCTTTCAGAGCAGCCAGGCAAGCTGCCGATACAGGCAATACGGGGAAGTCAGGTGTGGATCGCTCGAAAACTGTAAATATGGTGTGGAACCATATTAAAGGAGGAGGTTGTGGGCCTTAAAGGCTTTGCAAGTTGCACACCTAGGGTATGCAAAAAAAGCTTTCTATGGGAGCAGCGAGCCTCACGAGATACACTCGCCCAGCCAGGCAGGCGAGCCCACAGCAGACCACAAGACGACAGATCGCAAGACGACAGACCGCAAGACGACAGATCGCAAGACGGCAAACCGCAAGTGGGCAGGGAAGACGATGAGTTCGTCGACCACTCTCCACCTGGCTACACTTGGATTGAACGACCCGGCTACACGTGGTTGCTCGTATCTCTACAGTGAGATTTTGGCCTGTAGCTAGTTTACTTCTGGATTATAAATTAAACATAACGTTTTACGAGTACTTGTACCCCACCAATACTGGACAACGATAACAAAGTTGTTTGCGGATGAGTGGCTGCGGCAAGAGGAATTGGAAGAGGCAAAATAAGATGAAGTGATTTTTCAAGTGAAACTTTTTAAGCGGCACAGTGTTTCTCGAGTGAAATGCTATTATGGAATGGTAACGAACATCGAGGAAACGAAAGTGAACAGCTGTGCGACGTAGTTCTCGGGGCGGCCACATTCGGAGAGCGGTGCGCTGCTGTATGGAGTGATGTCAAGCGCTCTAGCTGCTTCAGCTCTAGCTCTAGCATAAGTCGTAGTGCAAAGCGTTAGTCCAAGTCATAGACATAAGTAAGTAAGTCATAGACATAAGTCTTCAAAAAATAGGTGACGAAGGGCAAAAATAAAAGTATTGTTCATATAAACAGTTTGATAGAAGGTGAAGTCATCTGACCAGTTCGGTAAAAAAATGATATGGTCTACAGGCCTCGCAGGCGAAAACACGAAATCAACGGTCTCCTACTCTCTTCCTGCACTTTCACTGATTGTACAGATCTACTATGGGGGAGCAATGTCGGGCGGCGTACTTACACCAATGATGTTTTATTTTTTAATAAAAAACAAACAACTGCCTTTGTCGGTTAGTTGGCGACACTCAATAACTGAACCTGCACGTGGATCTTCCCCGCTCCCAACAGTGAGTGGAATGTAATTCACCTGCAGTCTAGAAATAGGAATCAAAATATTCCATCCTACCATTTTTTTTGTTCGCAAGAAAAGAAAACGATTGGCCGTTCCGTATATGCCCGTCAAGGAATGCCACCACTTCCAGATTTACGGGGGTGAGTCACAGCATTCCTCCTTTGACACACATTTCTTCTAAAAAATACATTGATTGGTATTTCAAGTGCCAATCAATAGCGAAATAGCAGCCCCTATCGAGGTGCCGGTCGGCGTAGTCGCCCGAGCCCTCTTCTGCGGCTATGTACTTGTGTCTTTTACTTGTACTTGTACTTGTCTTTTGCTGGTACTTGTGTCTTTTGTACCCAAGAAACACGACGCCGGGATGGTGTCCCGCGCCTATCTGTGAACTTACGGAGGCGAGGAGCGCTGTGGATTCAACACAGTTTTCGTTGCCGGCGTCCCGGTAGCGTTTAAAAATGCTTCGATGTTTTTAAAACAAATCTTTTGATTTGTATACATTGTATTTTATCGGTTTCTACAGTAACTTATCCTTTTCTCTGATTACAGCATCCAGTAATTTTCCCATAGTTCATGTACTTGAAGTTTCACTTCGGCCATGTGTCCCACGACACAATGATTTTCTAAAGGCAAGAATGCGAGTTTTTGTTACAGATTTTTTTGCCGAACAAGACCCCTCTTTCCATACTAAAAACATCAGTTTTTTAAAGCTTTTTGTATTTAGGGGAAGAAGAGACACCACGTCTTCATCTACCGAAGAAATCGCCTGAAATTCGCTGCCGGCTCGCATTTGGTTTCCAGGAAGGCGGTCTGTTTCGTTTCCGTCATCACCACTCTCTTTGTCGGATACATCCACCTCAGGTGGAGATATCACGTTAGCCGCATGAACAGTAGCAGCATGAATCTTCCTTCTCTAGTTCGTCAATAATTGTGGGGGATGGATGTCAGTTTTATACGTGTGTATCATACTTGTACGAATATAACACTTTTATAACACAAAAAAATTAACTTATAAAAATGTAAAAATAAACCGGTACCCTTCAAAGTAAGTCAACAAATCAAACGCATACATCCCGTAATAATTCAGCAGTAACGATTCACTATTGTCAGGGTTGCGCTCAATGAGCACTTCAATGCCCACATTGTATGCTTGTATGCATTGTAGCCTAAATATATCCAAACGATCTAAATTTAGAAATATAACAATTCACAGAGATTTGTTGATATCTAATTCAAAATTTAACATATCAAACTGAAAGGAATGTGGTGTATATTACCACCAAATCTTCACCTTCTTTCGCTAAGCGCGGGGAACGCGTTGGGACAAGCTGTTTCCGTAAAGCGATTGCTATTTGGGGGAGAGAGCTGGAGGGGAAATGTGCGGCAGCAAACTATTGTCTTACTTTTTCTCGGCCCTTTAAGATACGGAAAACGCGCGGAAACTGATTCCGGCGTGAATAAAAAAAATATATATTCGGCGGGCACTAAAGTGCCCGTAGAGCATAATTGGGAATTCTTTGAACATTTGAACGTTTGATAACTGTCAATTATGAGGACTTCTTCTCAGTTATCAAATTTTGACGGGTTTCCTCTAGTTTTTTATTAAATTAATTAATGTCAAAATAAGTGGACATCTGAAACTCTGTTTATAAACAGGATGTTGTTAAAACAGGATTGTACTATAGTACAACAAATTAAGTACTGATCCGTATAGATAATAGTATCTAACGTATCGTATCTTTTCGTGTAATAAAATAAGTTAGTATGTGGGAAACTGTATATTATGTATTGAAAATTATGACTATTGTGATTATGCATATAGAAAGCTTCTTAGCTCTACGAAACAATATTAATGACATTTGTTTATGTTTTTAATTAATAATTGCAATTACATTATTTTTGTGTTTACAAGAACTGTATTAGGTCCATTTATATGTATTATTGCGAAAGTGTGTTTCTACTCACCTTTTGGGGACCTTTTCTTCATCTGTCGGTACAAATATTGCTTTCTATTTGTTATCTGACAACGTGATTAATAATTTTTATTTGCCTTGCTTCTCCATCACTGAGCGCATGAATAAAAAGTTATCCTGTCGCGTGTCGGCAAAATTTCTTTCGTGACATTCTCTGTATAGCCTGTCTTCTCATTTAATCCTTATTCACATAATATTTTCCCACATTTTTATAGGAAGTTTTCTAATAATTCATTACTCAAAATTGGCAAGCTCAGTTGAATCTTCGTAACTGTCCCACAATGAGTAAACAATAAATAATTACTACTCCGTCAACTCCTTGAGTATTGACTTAGTCAACTGCACTTGAAATGTGAATAAACGTTCCCTCTTTTACGAATATCAACTAAAGGTCAGGATGACTGCTGCTCTATTTTATATTGATAGATTTCAATTTTCACACTTGAAGTAAAAAATATTAAAAGGCTAGGGCCTTTAATACTTTCCTAGGGGAAAGTAGGGCCTTTAAATATTTAAGGTGTTGGTTAATTCTGTATTATTCACCCACACAATTATTCCATTGAAAGCCTTCTTGATAGAGAAGATGGACATTTCAAACCATTCTTTCTGTCGCGATGCCTGACGAGACTGCTGTGGATAATGAACCAGTCGGTTATGGAAAACGTAGACGATTGTTGCGGAAGCTTTCTATAGAAGTTGATGTAGTCTTCTTCTTGTGACTATTAGTAGTGAGTAAGTCTTTTCACCAAAAATGGAATTTGAAAGACTACTCTTACATGCTGGCTGTTGCTTGTGAAATCAAATGACATAATCTTCCACAATATGTTATTATCAAAACATTAAACTTATCATGCATCGTGTAAAGCTCTCTCCCCCGTTATATTGAGAATGTTCTTTTATACGAAATGAAGTTTTTAATGAAACCCCCAAAAAATATGAGCTGCCTTATGGGAGTTCAGGATGTGAATTTCTTTTCGCCAGGATTTGCGAAATAACATGCTTCTAAATGTTTAATAAAATAATAACATGGCTGCTTCTGTTTGCCCCGTACGACACGATAACGCCGGGTTTTAGTGTATAATCATTTATTGACATTTTAATGAATTCCTTTGCTACTAACCCTATTACCTTTTTAACAGCACTCCTTTATCTGTGCAAAAATCCCATGGCAAATAAATACGTAACATTATTCAAAAATACTAAATACAATACATTATTTACAAATAATGCGCCAATTCTGCGCTAATATTGTTACATAATCTGGCATTTTAATTGGCTTTGTTTATTGCGCCTCTTAATATATAATTTGCTCCGACTGTGTAATTAATCCTACACTTTTGTTTCATCTACACAAATTCCTATATACGAGTTAAAATGTACATTATTTATTGGTTTCATATTTATTACCATTTCCATAGTTTATTTATTATTTTTATTTATTTATTTATTTTATACATGAGAACTATTTTTACGTCATCTCCGTGGCTCATTTGTTTCCCATCCTTGATATTCTCCTTTTTCAATAAACAGATATTTTAATTGTTTCTGATATTTTGAGATGAGGGTTAGAAATTACTCATCTCGACTCCCCCCAACTAGCTGACGTAATGTCGTTAACAATTCTTTGCGCTTTGCGCCTTCTAACACAAAATCTGTATCGGGTATTAACCCTCTTCAATGGCTACTACTCGGACTTGGTTTTACACGTCACTATTGTTCACATACTTACTGAAATCACTTTTTTCATTATTACACTTTTAACGACCTTTTTTCATCTTCACATTTATCTAACACTGAATTTACCTCTTTCCTGGTATTAGTACTCTTACTCCATGACATTTGTCTACTCACATGTATAATTTTGCCGTGGTCATTGACGGTCTTCCAAAACCATTTAATTGGATATATTCCTGCTATTTGGTGAAGATGGTTTTTATGCAACAAACCGACAATTTAATTTTAATCATTCAACCTCAAACCTTTCGCCGGAAAATCTGATTCTTTTGTATTAGCACTAAAACCTATTTCTTCGCTATTAACTGTTTCACGAGATGTTATAAGCGTCCAAACGCTACTTAATTTTTTATAACCTTATACTATTTTACAATCATGATTCTTCTTTACTTATAAAATATAACACTACAATTTCTAAATAATCTTTTTATACTCTATCCTATATCTCACTTGACACAAATTTCTCTTTAATCTCTGATCTCTCTGTAAGATTTTACAATCCAATTCTACATCTTCTCAACCTTCCTTGTTATAATTTATTACAAACATAACATTTTTGTCTGAATGGGCCCTTAGAGAAAGGAAAATGATCTTCTGAAGGAGTTTCTGCCTGACTGAGGGCGAATGCTGTGATCTGACTGGTCACTGACGCAATATTTATTTTTGAAGGGATTTCTCCCAGTCCTCTTTTCGGCAGCGTTGTTCTAATTTTTTGGTGGTCGTTGTTTCCTGGATACGCCTTTTCTCTCACGAAATTTGATCTCTACTGAACGGATCTTTGTTCTTCATATTAAAATGACCCTCCGACGGTGTTTTCTTAGTGTGTTTTGTTGCTTAGTTTTGAGCTTATTGCTCAATTCGGTTGCTTGCTTTTCTGGAACGCTTCAGAACATTTTGTACACATGCGTATCTCGTGTCCCAAGTCAATTCTAGGAGCACTGATTTCAGAAAATCGTCTCTATTTTCAGCCTTCCAAAATGATCGAAATGATCGATGTTTTGAATTCGTGGATATAATCAAAGGTCTCCGGATTTTTTTAGGAATCACATTAATAATATTCTTGGTTCTACCAACTCTAAGAATATGCCCGACATATAAATTGCATTGGCTTACATCGAATTTCGTTGCAAGCCCTCTTTATGATCGGGGATTGCATCTATTCCCCAAAACTCGTTTTACTAATTTTCCTTCATCTTCTTTCTTGAATTTAAATATTTTTTCGAGTAACCACTTTTGCTGAATATCCAATTGCATAACGTTATCATCATCGCGCAATTCTTCTTTCTATTTCATTTTCAATCGCGACAAATAATCAGGTAATAGTTTTCTTTTTCACTCAAAATATTGAATCTTAGCGAAACATAGCAACTACAATGACCAATCGATCGTTGTGCATACGACGTCTCATGCCTAAAATAACCTTAGCGGTGATTACTGTAAATGTTTCATCTTCTAACATTGACATTAATTTTTGTATAACCGATACAATTGCAAGACCGTTCCAACAAACTAACTGCTGCTCAGTTTGTGTCATTGCGTGACTTTCAAGGGCAATTATATGATGAATATCACGATGGTCTATTTGTTAGGGTTCTGGACTAATGGCATATCCACTATTGTCTACTTGTAGATTCATACGCTCGCTAAAATCCCGATATCTGATAACATACGTTTCAGCGATTAATCACTTCATTCTACTGAATGGCGACTGGCAATCTCCACTCCATTGTCATCATCTCCCTTCAATAATTCCAGCAATAGATGAATTATATCAGAGTGTATATATATTTTGCACAAGTATACTGTTTGCACAAGTTTTCTTTCATTACATTAGTACCTAAATCAGCAAGTGTACCTTCTTTATAAAGAACACACTACATAAACTTATTTAAATTAAGCTTTTGATATCTAGACAATGATACCTTGCAGGAGGTGTGATCTCATTCCTTTAATAGCACAAATATCTCTCTTGGGCCACAGCAAGCCACCAAAATTGTCTTCAAAGGCCTTAAAATTTGCAAAGATTTGACTTTCTTTACTAAGTTCCCTTTCTCCCAATAATAGGGCATTTTTACACCGATCACAAACATGAAAGTTTAAAAACTTTTTTGCAAATATATCCTGCAACGCAATGTATTGCATTTTCACTCTCTGTGTCAGTATCAGGAGACCGTCATTTACCATCAGATATTTTGCGAGAACCTATAGAAATATTACTAACCATTAATAAGGTCTATTAGCATCGGGAATTAATATGCTGCTCGTTTTTTCCCAGCACATATTATTGATCTTTTTCAAACTTGCTCTTTGCAGACAACTTAGTAAACTGATGTGCATGAGTCGCAATCTGATTCCATCTTCATGAGTTGATGGATTTGTATTGCAGCCGTATTACGGTCTTGTGATAGGAAAAGTGTTGTAAATTTCATGTCAAAAGGAAGAGGAAACACTAGGGACTTGTTTTTATTTGCAACTAGGATCATTCTTGACCTGCAGGCGAATCAGTCGTAGGATACACTCGTATACCACCTGGTGAATCGATTTAAAATTTGGGCAATGGCGCCTCACAATTCACCCCCCCCCCTCATGGACTCACTTCGGGTTTGTAACATCGCTTTCTTGGCAAACGACATCAACACTTATGTCTGTATTGGGAGGAAGTACCATGGGTTATTGTGGCTGGAGGAGAATGTTCAGGATGCATATTCTTTTTGGTACGTATTGCTCCACGTTTTGCTGAAGTTACAACCATCCCATTGCTGTGGATAGTTGGCACAGCACTTGAGAGCCTGGTGCCCATTCTCATTCCAATTTGGAAATCTCTGGAAATGCTCATCACCGAAGCTTTGACTTCAATCACTTTCTGAAGGGCGGTGACTGGGCGCTGTTTTGCAACTTCGCCTTCCTGGTAAATGTCTTAATTACTTGATGACAGTACTGAGGAAGAGCCAGAGGTTTCTGTGGCTGGAGGAGAATGTACAGGTATATGTCTATTGGAACTGTCGACCCTCTCGAGTCGAGATGCTGACCAATCTGTATGGGGAAAAAAAGAAATGGGATGTGGAACACGATTAGAAGTTGCATCCACGCCCCGTTGCTACAATTCTTATTACCTTACGATAACGCAAAAGCATGTGTTGGAAACATTAAAACACCGAATCATCGGAACCTTTCGATTGATCGATTGTTAGTGATTCCGGGCGCGTCAACTACAATGGCCATTAGTCCCGAGCGTGTAATGCGTGTTTTTGCTCGAGAGGTGGTGGTAGTCTTCTCCCGCTATATGGCGAGATCCGGCGCCGAACAACCGTCGGCTAGCAGGTTTTCCGCCAACCAGACAACTCTCACAAGCGGGGCACCGCCCCTGCGAGAACAAACTAACCCCCCGACCGGTCTCCCGGCGTGTGTGGTAGTGTTGTGCATGTTAGTATAAGGGAAACACTTCGAGACGGCTCTGCCAGCCTTTAATAAACTTTATTTTTTAGACAAATTAGCGACATTGTCACTATCTCCAAATCATTGGCATGTGCACAGGAGGGTTCCAGGTATGGCCGTGGCTCTCCTGAAAATTTTGAAAGGGGCCCGTAGCCCTACGTATTCAAACCATTTTATTTCTGTAAATATATTAAATCTACAATAAAAATAAATGAAGAGTATGTAGATACATTTTCAGATTTAGTGATTATGACAAACGTATAAACACATTGATCTATCCATATTTTATTACCGTACTTTTAAGTTCGAATATTATTACCCAATTGACTTGAGGTACAAAACATGAAAAGAAATGGCTCTTCGCTTTGTTGTAAAAGTCAGCACGTAGTGTTGTATACTCAGACTGTTTCCGTAATTTAAATTAATTTTTGTTCTTGACGTTTTTAATTTTTTAACTTTATAATATCATATTAAATTCATTTATTGTATTTTAAAACTATTGAACAATAGGAAATTAATACTTAAGCTGCCTTGTGTTTGAATTTGTAGAACTGAGGCGATATATTCTTTTCCAGGAGGGAATTAATTTTCAGAACGTTGTATTTCCTACGTTCACTATAAACAGGTTTCAGGTTTACTATAATCGAATCGTCTTATGCTTATATTTAATGTAAGTGAAACGGGACCAGTGACTAATGTTCACTATAACCGAGGGTTCACTATATCCGAGGTCACAGGAATCGACTCAATAAAACACTTCAATAAGATTTTCAGTTATATTCAACTTTGTATTCACAGTGCATAGCGATTGTATTTTTTCAAAATAAGTGAACTTCTCTCATTATTCTTTCGTGTGTACTGAACAATGCAATGTTTTGGGAGTTTTCTATTTTATATGTAGTGTTTCGAACATCCTTGATGTACACAATTATAAGTTATATCCCCACTTTCCAGGTCCTTTTGCAACCATATTGCTTCGTGTGACTTGAATGTTTTCGGTTTCGGAACTTCAATAAATTGTAAATTTTTTCAAAATGTCATGCACATTAAAAAATCTCAGTAATTGTTGAGTAATATCACTCAGAGAAAAAAGTGTTTCGGTATTCAAAGCATTTGCACTAGTTTTCTTTTGTAATATTTTCCTTCAAATTGCATCAAAATACCCATATGCTTCGTAGAGAAGCTCCAAAGTATTGACTCGGATGAATTGAAACTGCGCAAATTTGCTACAATTGCGTTCCTAGAATCGATAGGACGACAGTGAGTTTAAAGTGGCAGAAAAACAATTATTATATTTTCTTGGCATTATTTTTGTACTTCATGTAACCATAAATGTGTGGATACCTGACGAAGACTCTTAAACCCTTGATCGTATCGATTACTGGCGCTCTGAGTAGCAATATACTAGTATGCTAGCTTCTAACTTTGTTGATGTTCGTGTTTGAACGAAATCCTGCCAAATTTGTTTTCTTTTTTCTTCTTATTATTCTTTGAAATTATAATTTACATTGATTTGTAGTTCAGAGCATTTCATTTCTCTGATGAAATTCTATAAACATCATCATTTTCTTCAACTTAGAGAAATGTTGCTTATTTGAAGTGATTTGTGTAGTGAATGTTTCATAATATTAATATAATATTATGTCCAATGAAAGATTTTCAATGAAATTTGATGAAAAGAATGCGTCATTATGTGATTGCATTCTTCATCCAAACAAAATAATGTAAAACCGACTACGCTTTTCTTAGGAAACGACTGAAATTGTAAAGTTCACATGAAGAAAATTGTGCAAAGACTCTCTATGCAAAGTAGGCATTCAGAACTTGATGACATTGTGGCTAATCGAACGTAATTTGGTTATTTTTCTTGAATTGTATAAAGGAGCATTATTGTAAAAATTGAGTTTTGTACACACACTTGTAAATTTGTATTTTATGAACCGACGGTTATCGCTCGTAAAATTGATTTTATGGCATCCGGCTCGATGAAATTCCTTGGTAATTATTTAAAGTTTTGAATATGGAATGCGCATTGAATTGATAACGCATTTGAATTTTCAACTTCATTTTGGAATATTTAATGAAATTTAATTTCTATAAAAATCGTTATATTTCTATATACTATTTTACATAATACATGTTCATCTTTAAGCACTTATTGTTTTCTTTAAATGTAGAGCCTAAAGGAAAGTATCTGATTTAAAAGTCGTTATATGTGTGATACATTTAATTTTATTTTAAGTAATACATGAATATTTTTACGGTTCTGCGCCTGCACAGAAAACCTAAACGAATGAGATATCTATTTTCGTCATCTGCAACCAAGGTCTTCAGGCACAAGGTTAATACGTTTCGTTTGCATATGTTCGATAGAATTGTTCCCAGAAGTCAACGCGCTCTTCGTTGAGGTCCGTTTTGGCTTCCAGGTGACTTGTGATGTCCATATAGTTTCGTGTAGCGTTTGTGTACGGGCGCCAGCGTGCTCCAATGAGAGGGTCGTATGTTGGCGTTGGATCTCTGCAACAAAAGCAAACCACGTTTATTTGCGTTCTGAATACTTGAGGGGACATGCACTTCAGCATGTTCCACAGCCGTAACCTGAGAAAACCGTATCTTCAGCTCATAACGTTGGGATAGTTATGAAAAAAGGGAATATCTTATCTTCCATTGAAGCCTGGTCAAGTAAACTCTTGAGAGCGGTTGTGTAATAAACGTCTACGTCGTTCACCAAACTCAATACCTTTTTCGGAGGTTTTTTTCATTAACTCTCTGTACCCCGACACCTGAGTTGGCTCGTTTTCATAGTTAAAGTTTTTTTTAAAAAATATTCATCCCTATCCGAGATTAAATTTGCGGTACTGGGTTGTGGAAACCCATGCTCTGGGGAGAATGTCCCATGTTCTACTTTTCTTCAATATGATTGTCTTGTTTCTTTGCTATTCATTTATTATAGCACATTTTATTGCCTTTGTGGCGTCGTGGTAGCTAAATGACTACACAGACACGAGCCTAGTTACAATGATATTTATTTACAGAATATTATACAGTATTTACAGCTCTGGGGTTACGTTCGCAATCTACCTCCGCGACTCCACGCACACTTCTCCCATCTCCCGGCTAGTGCATCCTCCACCCAGACGCTTTACCGCGCCGGTGTCCTGACACCCGACGCTACGGACTCGCAGTGTCCAAGGAATGCACTACTGCGAACGGGCCGCAGTTGCGTCCGCACGCGAGGCGATCTCTCAACGAACTCCTCTTTCCGGCCAGCTAGCTTCTGGCGGTCATGTCCCCCCACCCCCTAGCTTCTCTGCACATGCGGGTGGCTCTGGGACCATATGGCCAGCCAGCCTCCCCTGACCGCCGACGGGGGATCAGAACTCTTTGCCCGGCCGACTTGCGTCCCGGAGTGTTAATGGCTCCCTTTTCAGTTGTCTAAAGCTACTAACAGTCTTTGTACTAGCCGACCGGATGCCCTCCCCTCTGCTCGCCATCTTCGACACTTTCTAAAGATGTTCGAAACCCTGGCCGCCATGTGGTGACGTTACACCTTAAATCGTAACGAAAATGTCATAAATATGTGGCAAAAATAATAATACGTCCCGTTTTCTGTGTAAATAAAAAGTCAAGGCTGAAGACAATTTACGTAGTTTGTATTCGTAAAGACAATTATAAGGAAATTATCAGTGATTACAAAAGAAAGTATAGGAAAGGAAATTTTAGTGAAATTCTAAATTATCTCAATCAGTTATAAAATATAGCCTTAAAATAAAGCGATTAAGTAACCTGTTTTAATTTACATGCAAGTAAAATAGCCTCCTAAAAAATTGTATTGTTTACTTTTAATTTAAGTGAAACATTTTTAAGTATGATATAAAATTCTTTTCTCTGCAGAGAAAGATCTTAAACTCTTTTTTCCAGTTACCCTCAACAAATTCAGTCA
This sequence comes from Teleogryllus occipitalis, assembly GCA_011170035.1. Lineage (NCBI taxonomy): Eukaryota > Metazoa > Arthropoda > Insecta > Orthoptera > Gryllidae > Teleogryllus > Teleogryllus occipitalis. The sequence continues at coordinate 134,974 of BLKR01000649.1, read as the reverse complement.
GTTGATGGTTTGTAATAGTAGAAGTTAAGAAGCACGTATCAAAATTAAAAATACCCGTATTGCTTAACAAAGAAGCTGTTACTTATATTTTCAGTATAAAAATAGTTGCAATATTTTCATTTAAGAATATTAAAATATTAGTGAAGTGACTATACAACAAACATTCAGTATAATATATGCAACCCAAAATTGCTATTTAGTACAGAAGAAATTCTCGCAAACCCATGTCTGAATCCAAGTACCGAACACAAGGTAAGATGCCCCTTTTGCAAATCCTGTCAATACGGGACAACTTATTTGTACATCTGTACTATCACATGTTACAAAAAGTGTTAATTCATTGATCTACTAATGTATTTTTTAAATTATATATTTATGCGTATATTGGAAATGAAAGAAAACTTCAAGTTGTCACAGAACCGGAAGATGTAATAACTGATATATTTTAACCTGTTAGTAGATTGCATATCTTATGACTTACCATCTCTTATCAAGCATTTTAATTTATCTTAGCAATGAGCTATTTACATCGTATTAAATCTTTCCATACCCAGTTTTGACGTAGTTAGTCCACATCTTCACCATACGCTTTCGTGCTAGTGCTGCGGAAGAATTTGCCGGAACATCGGGGAGATATGCTGTGCGAAACAGGTATCCCAAATCGTCCGCATGCGCAGCTCCTGGAACAGAAAAGGGAAGTAAGATTGCTTGTACACAAGCGCGTGTCAAGCATTGCCTACAGAGCGTGTACAGCGCTCTTACAGGCGTTGATGAATTACCAAGTGCTGGATTCCAATTATGAGTACCATCCGCGCTACGACACAGCATATGCAAGGCTACTGGGTTTTAAGGCAATACCTTTGATGCCAGTGTTAGCTGCTTGATGAGTGGTAACTAGCCAACTAGTGTTGTGAGGACAAACTTCTAGCAGTTGGTTGAAATACAGTTCTCGTTTTTATTAGTGTGTTACTGACTTCGGACATTCTTGATTTTGTTTGCTGCACTGGTTGGAGAGTAGATGTCATGTGATCGATTACTGTTCATTTATTAATACACCACTCTCTCGGATTGAGGACTTTAAAACATATTTTTCCAAACATTGATTACCAAGTTTTGTCCTCCCACACCGTGCTAACTCCAGGAGGCCCGAAAAAAAGGTATTTTTTCTTATTCTTTTGGGGTTTCTCTCTGTAACTCTTTAACCTTTTGGCCTGTAGAAAAATAATGCAAATCAATAATAAAAAGGGTAAAAGTTCCTACGACTTCTGTATGAAACATTTTTTTCGAAACCAAATACAAAGGAAACTATAGCTTTTCAAAAAAACCGCTATTTTTTCATATCTCCGAAATGAGTGCAAAATTACACATGTTCATATTATAATAACTTATAATAAATATAATCATTATTACAGGTAATTCTATTGTTCATCTCAGATTCGGTGTAAACATTGCCTTACAAATACACCTATTATCGAAAATATTAATATACCTCAAATTTATGGTTGTGTAAATGTGTACACTCGTGTTCATGCTTCATTCTTCAATATGGGAACACGTATTTCATCAAAACGATATGTAAATTATTACTAGGGTATTTCAATGGAGAAATGAATACCGTGGGGGTAAGAAACCTCTAGAAAGGTGGGTGGAAAGGAAGTGACGATTCTAGTTAATTCTAGAATTAGCCTGTTAATGTTATCATTATCGAAAATTGATGGATAATGTTCGTTGTAGGAAACGTTTCGAAGCATACATCAGACTAAGGTTGGATGACGTTCACGGTGGGCGGGATGGTAGTGATATTTATAAACAAAATCATTATTCAACCTGCGATGTACGTACGTGCGGTACCGCGTGTGATGTGCACAGTGAGTGGACACAGTGGCCTGTTTATCTTTGGAGATATGACCTGTACTTCCAGAAGGACGTCAGCTTAATACATCATCAAAATACAAACTTACAGCTCATCAGAAACATTAATTTTCTGCTGTTATAAATATACTCTTATAAACAATAACTGTGCACAATCATTAATAATAACATTATTGTATTTCTATTTCCTTTTATTTTGTATAAGTAATGAAACAAGCCACGTGACGTGGAACGGAACGTTTTGGGCCCTGTGTAGTTGCTTTCTTGTGGCAATTCAAAAATTCAAAATTTAAGTAGTATATGACTTAGTGTAGGGATCACAGAATTTTGAAAATGTGCACACAATTCACTTTTCCCCATAGCACGTCATACGCAGTTTTTTTAACTGTTTTTTTTGACGTAAAATAAAATAAAAATAAAATAAAATAATTCCAGCAGTGAAGCAGCTGCTTCTTTCCAATAATTTCATCCTGTGGTAAATCTGCCACACAGTGATGTATCCTATCATAGCGGGAACACAGTGATCATTACATTGATCATCACAGTGATCGTTACATCCTACATTACAAAGAGATGATTGTCTTCCTCGAGATGAACCAACACATCGATTAGACTCAAGAATTACACATGCAAATCGGCGACGGAAACACAAATTGTCGAGTCTGCCGCCATCTGATAAAGTTGCCAAACATTATACTCAGCAACATCTATTAGATATTTTTGGAAAATACTACTTCTTCCCTCTTATTGGCCCACTGTACAGCGATATATTTTTATCTTCCCTATCGATTCCTTCCATATGAATATTGCAATTGTAGCATTTCAATAGTAATGCTGTTCTTCTCGCGCCGTGAGAAACGAAACGCATTGCGACAGCGAAATATTCTGTCAAAATTAGTGTCAATGTCAACAATGCTGTTGTCTGTCGTTCCATGCCGCGATTGGCATAATCACTGGATCTGAAATCGAAAGTTCCCTTTCGCATTTTCTTCAATTGTTCTTTCTTCATAACATAACAATCACAACGAATTCTGTTAGGTTTTATTGTTCCTGTGACGTGAATTTTTCTATTGTATGAATCATTAAGAAGAGGAACTGACGTAAACAAATTATCGCCATTAATATTGTAGGGCAGTTGGCTTAGAGAATCTGCGTAAGTCATGATTACTCCACATCCTAGTTCTTTATCTGAATAGTTTTCCAGCATCTTGATATCAAACCAGTGAAACGTGATGAAAGTTCACTTAGTTCAAAGTAAATTGAAAAATTAAAAAAATGGAAAAAGTACGGCTGAATAGCAGTAAATAAAGTAGTACTGACCAAATACTTCCATTTTTCAAACAAGCCTACTTATGCATCCTTCCTGAAGGATGTCAAAGTATAAGGCTCAAAATATCACAATTTAAATCTACATAATATTCGTTTACAAAGCCATTGTTTTAAAGTGAACTGTTGTAGACATGTTTCTGCTTTCTTTTTTACTACATAAAGAAACACATTTGTTATACTCACCCATCAGTTATCAGATCAACTGCACGGTCTATGTTGAAAATTGCCGTTCTACGATAACGATTCTGAACACACATTCGATTTATTAAACCAGTTGGTTTTCCGATGTAAATTATACAATTGAACTTCCAGAACGCCGTCAACACGATCTCTCCGATTCAAACCGTAACCGAAATAATGGCCAAATTGTAACAGAACTACACACATTCTTCTGGAAGGACGTCAGCTTTATCGGGGTTAATAGATGATTCTGGTTTATAAACACCCCCAATTTGAAAGATATTAAATTTCCTGCTTTTGTATTTTGTATCATGTATATTCGTTTAAGATTTATTTTAGCATTTATATTAGTTTCTTTATTTTCAATCATGGGTCTGATCTTCGTAACAGAACTATCTTCTTTTCAAGACATTTATTTTTAGAAGTGACAAATCCCGTTAATCTAAATCATTGAAATATGACCGAACACTTAGGCTTCTTTCATGCTTTTAGTGGATGTATAACAAGTATAAGGAGAACCATAGTTCTTCCAAAGTACATGAGTTGTATACCCTTACCCACCGTATTGACAATGTGAGGAAATATTCCGCCGTTCTTAACGAAAAGAGTGTAATTTATCTGAAACATTCTGTCTAACCAAATAGAATCTGCAGTAGAATATATTGCTGAAGAAGTCTTTTTGTCGATTTGTACGGTAAAGAGATGATAAACATAAGAGCACTGGACTATCTCGGAGCTCTTCACCGTTCTACGATCTCCTTACCGCCATCATGTACTTTCAAAGTCGATTAAAAAAAATCTAGATTTTGCCTTGCCATAAATAAAATTACTATGTGTAACGTTTCTCTTAAAAAATTCTATTCGGTGAATGAAAGCCGTTGTTAAGTTAGTTGATTTTACACTATTTCCAGGTAGGTAATATGTGAAAACTGGGGTAATAACATGCTATGCGACACTGCTGATGAAATTCAAATATTAGAGAATTTCGCTTTCGTTAGAGCTTTTATGATGTATTCCCTCATTACAGGGTCTCAACTCACCTGGTACATCTGTGACGTTCTGAACAATCTTCAAGAAGTTAAGGGCATCATCGATGCCAAAACTGTATAGATGTATGGGTGCTTTGGCGGCCACTGCCATATGTCGAACAGATTTGTATATTCCTTCTGCGAAACCGATGTCTGTGATCATCTGCAAGAGATACGCGAAATTTTTTTCAGTAATCATGAATCCATATCGCGTTTATCAATGTAGAATAAGCCTTACATTTAAACGGAATAACCGCGAAATTGAATTGTTTTGTCTATCCAGCACTGCATTTTAAATGTAATGTTTCAGGGATTAATAAACTAATGATGCCATAGAAAAATTCTTAACATTAAAAGGAGCTCAACTTATTGAACACACTAAACTAGCAGGAAAAATATTAGAAGTTAAAAATAGAGAAATTTGTTCAAAAAGATTTATGTTATGACTGTCTTGCTATCTAAATGCAATTATATAAATATGGTCTCTATTTATATTTACAGACAGACAAATTATTATGAGTAATAAATTGCGAAAACCATGTAAAATATTTTCTTTAATATTACGTTTCAGAAACCTGTCTTGTTCCCATTACCAGGTACTATAAAAACATAGTCGTATATTATTATATAAATGCAGTTCCATTTATTTGAACGTTGTGACACAATGATGCAGACATGACTCCTTAAACAATGGCGCAAACATTTACTTTTGAATTCTTGAAATTTCAGAAAATATGAAAGTTATTTTTTTTGGTGTCTTCGTAAAACTATACTATTAAAGTTTTTTTTTTATTAAATCTATTATTCAAACACAGAACTTTGAATAAGGTCGAGTGCAACTTTTCGAATATCAGTAGTTTTGCGAAATTTTGTGTGAAATATGGACAACTTTTAAACAATTATTTTTTATATCAAAGAACCACCTATTTTTAAAAAAAATTTTTGACGAATAGGATAAAGAACGCTTAAGGTGAGATATATATATTTTTGTTTTATCTGAATATCCAATAATTGCAAATGTTACAAATAATGCTAGAATGTGCTGTTGTAGTACCACCACTAGTTTATAAAATGTGTATATTTAGAAATAGTTCTGTAAATGAAGCTGGCTATGTAGCCCAGAAGTTTGGGCATGTTTGTCGAAGTAAGTGGCACTAAGCCTTAGAGTTTGAAACTGGTATTAATCTTACCTTAGTCCTTTGCTCTGACGTGTGTTTGCAATAGTACAGTGCGAGTGTGTAATTTGGAATATGACTTCCTGTATCGGAAACAATATCATAAGCAAGGAGATGGGCCCATGGGCACCAGAGACATAAAGTCATAACTGACAGAGAGGTGGTATATTTGCTTCGGGGTGATGCTGGGAAAGCAGCCGTGGAAGGATGGGGTATAACTGAATTGAATTGTGGGAATTCGGATTCGGGGTTGACGTTATTATGCGAATAAATAAAAGAGGTCATCTTCGTCAACATTCAGATATCCGGCTTTCGACGGCTTCACCGGCAAAGCCATCGAAAACAGACTATCTGAATAAAAATACTATGTTGACGAAGAAGACCTCTTTTATTTATTCGTATAACTGAAGTGATAGTCCCGTCTTGTTTGATTAGTGATTCAGATTGCCTCGACTGCTAAGATCATTAGTCCTGTACGTGTAGTGGATGTTTTTTAAGATCATTAGTCCTGTAATTAGTCCTGTAAGTGTAGTGGATGTTTTTTATCCCAGGAGGTGGCGGTAACGCTGGATGACGAGATCCGGTGCCCACTATTCGTCTGCTAGCGGGTTTTCCCCAACCAGGCATCTCCCACCAGTGGGATACCGCCCCACCCGTCTAAACTCACGAATGGTCTTCCGACAAGTGTAATGGTGTCTAGAGCATGTAAGTGTAAGAGTGTGTAAGTAAGGGGTGATGATACGACAAGAAAGAGGACAGAAAGATAGCGCGCAGACCTTGACCCATTTGTTAGGGTACTGCTCTTCTATTCGACTGGTGATGATCGCAGAAACCGAGAAAACCTATCACTAACACCAACCGACCTCTAGAATGCTCTTTTGGGCAGCGGCTGAAATTCGACTTACCTCTCCAGCTAGTGCTGAAAATCCAGCTATCATCGAGACTGCAACCTAGGACTTCCCGGTCAAGGCACTGCAGTGACATCGAGCCCTGAGCGACCTAACCAATGCCCCGACTCGAAACAGGGGCGCTATATAGTGCTTGCAAGTCCGTGCCATTTTTTAGAACCGCTAGGTTCGTATTGATTTCTGTATTTTAAAATTAAATCTTTAGAACTTGGTGCGTACAATGATTTCAAAATATGGGAATTTGAAGCGCATTTTTTAGTAATTGTGTGGTAACTTTTTAAAATATCTGAAATTTTATATATTTTTTTCTCATGAAGATCGTTCTCTCAAAATTTACATTGTAAACTTCGGTCCTCCTTCCATTGATACCTCTTGAATTGTGAGTTCCAAAATTCACTTTTTGTGTGACCTTTAAAATTGAAGCTAGCGGTTTCTTTGTTAATGGAAAGTATGTCTCAACGTTACATTAAACAATCGTTTGTTATTCTTTTAATAGTTGTTTCGTAAGTCGAGTTGAAATGTATCGAATTAAACGAACATTATGAATAACGTATGTCATAGATTTCGAATATTTCGTTTAAATTTTCCTATCAGTGCAGTTAGGAAAAGAGGTTTTATTAAAACGATTGTGAAAAGTATCTTTGAAATTAATGAAATGATAGGAGATCAAAACGGTGTGTGTTAAGACAGTAGCTGCTGCCACCGCTTATTAAAAACTACCGTACTTCTAATTTTATTGGCAGAATCTTGCACCACAAGGTGGAGAATGTTAGGTAACCGTTATCCGAAGCATGAAAAAGTATGTTTATGACTTCATTCTTTATTTGGTCTCAAAAATATGTCGTAATACGATATCGAGTTTATGTATGAAGTATTTTCGTTCGAAGTTTTACCTATTCCTTTATTTTCCAGAAAGCATTATTTATCAAGACTTAATTTGAATACGAAATACTGACTTATTACGTAAATTAATTTCAATTAGATTCATGAAAAGAACGTGGGATATTTCATTCCCTTTTCCCTAATTTTTCGTTTTAAAGAAATTGTATTTGGATAAGTTCGTGTAATTAAGGGAAAGTGAGAGAAGAAACGTAACGTTGTGAAGATATGCGTCGCGAAGAGTAAAAGAAGATATATTTCTATTAATTATTTAAAACATGTTTTAAATATATTAAATTGAAGAAATAAATATTTAATAATTAGCATACATGTGCGAGAACTCTCGCATGGGAAACCCCACCCTCTTCCATAAGTTTCCATATCCCTATTAAGCCTGTAATGAGCCATTCCACGTCAAATCACTCAAAAAAGACCATAATTTGACTTTCATATTTTTAATTATTTTCTATTTTTTCTATTTAGAATTTGGATTGAATAAGTGATCCAAAACGTGTATTTTTATTTTTTCTAACTTTATTATTGTCGGAAACATTGTATAATTAAATTTGCCAGAAATGACGCACATCATTAAGTTAAAAATATCACATATTTTAACATACTAATTATAGAGACTCCGTTCGAATTCAATTCAAAACTTAAAAACATGTTGAATTTTTGGGATTTCGCAAAATATTTAATTTCGTAAATTTTTAGTTTCTTTAAAAAAATAAATTTTAAAAATTGAATATTTTTGTAAACTCGATGAGCTAAAAATTAAAAAAATATATTTATGAACGCACTAGAGTATTGTTGACAACTCCGAAAAAAGATCAAAGAGAGATCTTAGACACTTTAAGAATATAATTATTTTACGAATCAGTGCAGTGGATTGCTGCAACAGACGCCTTTCTTGCGTTACTGGCCCGCGGTTTCTTTGGATAAAGCAGTAATTTGAGTACTACTTGAGGTGGTATACTTCCCGAATGTCGGATTTTTGAATCACGTTTTGACTGACATTTTGAAATTTTCTGGTCCCTTACAACTCACTTCAAATATATGTACTCACTTACGTTAGAATTCCTGAACTTTCGTCACAATGCACAGTTCTAATGCGTTACCGAATTAAGTGTCAGGTCTGAACAAAATTTAATTTTATTGAATCTCCAACTTTCAAAAATTGCAAAATTTGAATTGACAAGTGAATGAATCTATGTTCTTCAATAATATCTTTATTGTCTGATTTTTTTAAATTGACGACGAAAGATCTTCAGTGCGAAAGAAATTATCCGTGATAGCACTTTGTACTGTCTTATATTTCTCATGGGGATACCGTTTTTGTTGCAATTTTCTTTTTTTGACGGGGTTTTCTCGTATTGCAATTAAACTCTTGGTTATCTTCTCTAGAATCATTTCGCAGACTATCATTTTACGTGTTACGATTTCCAGTGTTTCATCTACATTCACTGGACTTTCCGCTACTTTCGTTAATGCCACCGGAGCCCTTCATCTCAACGCTCTCTTCACGAACAAAAAGAGTTTTTGGAATCCGACTCCTTGTGATCGTCACTCATATCGCCCAGTGTTCATTCGATTCACAGAACAAACTTAAGCACTCTTCTCTTTATGAGATGCGTATTGCTGGTAAATTCTAATTGCTACAGAATGCCAGAAACACCGCCAAGAGAGCTGTCGCATCGTATCAAGGAAGTGCATGTAAAATCAAAAATTGCAAACACTTTCACGTACAAATGTACAAGGCCAAGGGTATTGCAAATTAAGAATATTATAAAGTTTAAATTGCTCATAAATCAAAGTACAGACTGCCATTTCAAGATAAATATTTCAACGATTTAAAGTATAAATAAAATACAGATCCAAAAGCAGTGCAAGAAAATTCAAGAACATGATTTACGAGTGTGACGTCGACGTGATTTGAGTGAAACACAGACGCGGAGTTTTTATGTACAAGTTTATTTACAATATATAAAATATATACAATCCTATCGATGTACTCAGCTGTACAATCAATCGCTGTACTCAGCACTACAATTCCTGAGAGAAGCCGCCCCAGCCTGACACAGCGTGCTAAAACTTAGCGCCGCTTTTGGTCTCCGTTCCGTGGCAAAACGCCACGCCTCGCAAGCTTGCGATAACCCCCTCACGTGTGACAAAAGTGCCTCCGCACCGCGATTCGTCTCAAATTCGAATGAAACAGTTTTCTCCTCTAGCCCCTAGCGCGAGGAATCACGTGACAGACCTCCCACGCTGTTGGCCTCGTCCCGCCTGATCTCATTACTGAGTTCTGGGGGCGGTCGCATAATGGGTACCACCGCCAACAGCATGCTGACCTGTCCTCATACGAATACATCATTCTGTGCTAGCTGACCCCAGGGTTCCCAGACACGCCCCCGATGGCGTGCACCCTCCCAAGGCGACAGAACTCCGGTTGCCCCGCCAGCTCGGCGCCTGGGCCAACCCCTCTCCCTCGCCGGCCTCGGGCGGTCCGTTGAGCAAAATGCTATGACGTTACACGAGAAATATTATGTAGTTAAGGAATAGATAAATATTTTTTAGTTAAAATCAGCAGAAGTTTAAAAAGTTAAAACACTAGTTACAGTATTACGCTACTAAAACTTTATTCTGAATCTATTGATATTTAGTAACATCTTTATATGTTAATTGATGAACTTTTTTCGTGTTTCCGGGCGCGTCAACTGCTTTAGTCCTTAGTCCCGTTAGTGTATTGCATTTTTTCCTCGGGAGATGGCGGTGATCTTCCCCCGCCGGTTGGCGAGATGCGGTGCCGACCTACCGTCGGCTACTGGGGTTTGCCCCTAACCAGGACTCTCCCACCAGCCGGGACAAGCTCTAAGCTCCCAACCAGTCTCCCGGAATATGTGGTAGTGTAGTGCATGTTAGTGTAAGTGTGTGTGTAAGGGGAGAGGATAGGACAAGGAAGAGGAAGGACAGATCGCGCGCGGTCCGTAGCCCGTTTGGTAGAGTACTGCTCCTATTCGCCTGATGTTGATCGGAGAAACCACGGAAAACTACGGATCAGAGCAGCCGGCTGCTAGCATTCTCCTCCAGACAGCGACTGAATTCGACCTAGCTGAAAATCTAATGTCGAAAATCCTGTCGCCGTCAGGAGTCGAACCTAGGACCTCCCGGTCAGAGGCGCTGCGGTGACATCAGTTGATGCACTGAGCTACCGCTCCTGGTTTTGTATGTTAAGAAAGCAATCAACCAACACCAGTTTTTCCCAAATTATTAAAAATTATTACCAGCCGTGTCATCGCATGAGCGATAATTAGTCATTTCACCAAGACAAATATATTCCGACCCTGATATGTGTTGTTGTGTATTATGATAAAATCTGAGCTTACTAGATTTAAAATATAATAAAGATATAATTAAGAAGGAGAAAATAGCATTTGTATTAAAATATAGCAATAAAAGTAAAGAGGGTAAAGTGGATCGATTTCAGTACTCACATCCATAAACTGAAAAAATGTGCTATTCGACAGAGGTTCCCCATTCATGAAGAACTGTCTCATGGCTTGCAAAGCTTCATTAACCTGGGAACTGTTTGAAGGGACGCGGAGATCAGGTAATATTATCTGCTTCCACGCGGCGTCGACTAACTCTGCGATGTGTGGGTCTCGGAAGTTTGTATCTGGAACAAGAAAAGGTTTGAGTTTTTATTACACTCCCATATCTATAACAATACAAAAATTCAGATACAATACACGTTCATCACTTTATACACTACCAGTAGACATTATACATCGATACAGTTGTTTAAGTGTCATGGAATTATTTTCTGTAGCATGACTGTTCCTACAGAATTAGTCTAGTATACTGGGAAAAATTAAAATATCGGTTTTAAAAAGGTCTTTTTATGTATTTTATTACCATTTAGACTATAGAATTCTATAAGAGTAAATGTGGCTGTAACAAGTATTATACCCCAGCTTCCGGGTCAATGTGTCCCATCTGGAGGTTTTTCGTCCATTTTCCCTAATCATTCGACTGGCATCGTTCTTTATTTTGTTTGTGGGCATATGTAGTTTGTAGTAGCTTCACTACCTGTGCACGTTTTGTTCAGGTCTGTGGGGAATGTAGAAGTTCAAATTGTTTTCCATTTTCTTGCTGCAATAAGTCGATTCCTTCACGCAGGGATCCAGAGATAATAACCAAAGACGCTAGTTGATTTCATTTAAAAAATATAGTTTTTGTTACTCTGCAACAATATTTTCCATCGTATTTTGCGAAAAGATCACATTACTACCTGTATCCGTAATTCAACTAAACATGTATGAGTTAGGATAGGTCCCAGATCTCAATAAACCTAGTAGAGATTGCACTTCCATCCCATGGACTTTTGTTGTAGGCCTTTTTGAGCAAAAGATGTGCAAAAATCTCAACCTTTTTTATTTTTTCCAAAATTACTTACAAATCAGTCTTTCATAAACAGGAAGCTATATAAAATGAAAGACGCTAAAATTTTCGAGGTTTCTTCTACGATTTAATGAATTTGTTGTTAGTGTGCGTGGATGTTTACTGTGAATATGCCACCACCTTCCCCTCCCCTTATTCACTAACGTATGTGCAAATAAATATACGTATATAAAAGCAAAAAACGTAGAAAAGTAATATTTTCTATGAAGATTTCCTTCAGCTTCATTGATGCATTGTTTTGTTTGAGTACGGATTTTTCATCGTTATTTGCTACAAGCAAATGGAATTAGCGCATGTTTTATTACTGTCAGTATTGTGTTTTACAGTGTTTCTTAATGATTGGCATTATCTTGCGGAATATCCATGCCCTCTTCTATTAGTTTGTTAGGTACAATGACTAGGAAATCAGAGTTCATTTTGTCCAGTGCTAGCTCGTAATTCGTCCTCCAGATCGTTTTTAGAAATGATTGTCATATGGTCGCAACTCTTTTGCTAGTTGAGACACACTTTAGTTCATTTAAGCCCTGCCTTATTGCAGTCATTTTTGTGACTGTTTTGGTGCATTTGCAGAAAACGCCTTTCAATAATATTTGAGGAGCACGACTGATTCCGCCATTTTTCATGGAGTTCGCGACAGTAGGCTACCCCAAGCAAAGTCCTCTACCACTGAGCCACCACGAGGATTTGCTACGTCTTTTTCTGTTTCTAGACATGTGCACTATCAAAATAATTAGCCAAACAAAAAAAAATTAGAAAGGAAGCTGTTGTAAAAACATCTAGAGAAAAAAAATTGTGTTCTTAAAAGAAAAACGAGCAACGATTGCGATAACAAAAATGATAAATTCATGAATAAATTCGTACACTTTCTCCTTAGATGTCACAATACAAAGACACGATTTTCTTTCTTCTTACATTAATTTCATTTGTGTTCATTTGTGGTTAATGCATTGGTATGAAACGTTTCCACAATTATTTCAGACTATCAACATTATTTTACTAACCTACAAGTTCTACTAACCTACCTAAATTTTAAAAAATTATATCATTAAAGCGTTTGATTCAGGGTTCAGGCTTTAAAGTCGATGACATAAATACGGATTTTGTCAAGGCGTGTGGCCGCTGTTAATTGCGACATAATGAATGGCATCTCGTACTGATCCGTCAATGACTCACTCCTCTATCGATACGCTCCTGTCTTTCCGACAGTTGCCAACACGAGGCGCGTTCATGTTCTAAGGTTTACGATTTTTTTCTGAGGACCGGGTGCAGATAGAAAGATGTAATTTAGCTTAAACTACGCGGGCACATTTTGTATGTGACAGAGTTGACAGTTCTATACAGCTCAAAGAATTCTAGTAGCGGTGAGAGAGAGTAGTGACTTTGGTACTAGATATGGCCACGTTTTCATTACAAGAACAGCGAGTAATCATTCGTTAATAAATAAATACACAATTTTTATCTTGAATTTCAAAATGACAGTATGCGTAGTTTGAAAACAATTTAAACATAACCTGCAAAACGAACATTTTATTACTGGAAAACGCTGAAAAGTCAGTAAATTTGAAAATCTGGGAATTGTAAGAACCCTGTCCAGGAGACTGAACGACTAACACATGTTTTCCCAAATTTTGTATCTTTGAAGCCAAGTGCATTCCATTTGCTGGCCGCAAGGCTACTACGTATTGTCTGGCCTTGTATACCGAGAGATATTTATCAATTTTTGCTTTTATTTTGTAAAGCCGGATTGTTGCTAATGTATTTTGTTAGTAATGTATACCTCTTCAGAGTAAATGGAACAGTATCCACACTGGAAATAGCCTTCACGTAAATATTTTACTATTTTCCGTATTACTGATAAATTAAATCAATCAAATCAATCTATCTTCTAGCTGGTGTCGTTAATATACTAATGCATTCCTGATATTCTAGTGAACTCGAAAATTACAGTGTTGTCTTTACGTCACCTGTAAGAGCAATTTAATAACATTCGGTTCTAGTTTTCAATGCGTTTAGTACACTCTAATTTCCATTTTCCAATTATTTACAAACGAGCAAAGAGAGATTTGCGCTTTAAGTCTTCTGAATATTATATCAATTTATTAACTACAATCTAAAGATTCCCTTCCCTTCCCTTAACTAATTCCAGAAAAAAAAGAATGCGTTTCGTATTTCTGTAACGTCATTGAACCATTTCTCTTCCTCATTAAATTAACTTAATTTTACGAAAAAATCAATAATGATCATTCTTATGAGAACATGTTTTTAACATTACTTAGGAAATTTCTGATAATATCTAATTATTTTTCATACTCACACAGTAAGTGGAGGATAGATTCTTTTGTGTTGAAACCTGTAAGGTAGGGTACGGCGTGATGTGAGTTATTAGTAACCAATTCGATAACAGGTGCTGGTAAGAATGTTTCAACTCCTTCAACTGGATAATCAGGTGTTGGCACAAAAGTGAACGATACCATTCTGTCTCGGTCCTGTTAAAAAATAAAAATAACTGGTGATATTGATGTGATGAGATATATTATTATTATTATTATTATTATTATTATTATTATTATTATTTGCGTGCCAAGTATCTTACATAAAGCTTGCACATTAATTTTCTGTATTTCATTTCTTCAACATTACATTACTAAGAAACCAAGAAAACGCAAAATTCAAGTACAATTATTGTGCTGATTTAATTCAAGAGATACTGGTGGAATCTACACACATTAATAGAAATGTATTTAGGTTAAGCGTACTCGGTTTAATTTAGCAGCATTCAAGAATATTTCTCAGAATACTGAAGAAAAATGTAATAATTTATAGAATTAAAAACTTAACTAAAATCGTAGGCAGGAAAACAAATGCAAAGCACGGCTAGACGTTAAAAGACTAAAAGTACGACTGAACTTGCTTTTACTGAAAGTAAAAGAAAGTTAGAATGTCGTCTATCATTTCTGTTGTTTTTTTTTTTTTTTTTTTTTTTGGAGTGTAGTGACGACGCCGGCTTTCTTGACAACTGTTAATGCAAAAATCCTAAATGTAGATGTGCAAGTTGATCAGTTTTAGATGCTTTTAGAAAATTTACCTCATAGTTGTATTCAATAAATGTATCTCATATTCATCCAAAGTATTTTCTTACTTTCCCATTTTCTTGTGGCGAAAGATTCAAAGCTATCTTTGCATCCTGCAAAGGGCTATATAATTCTTATAAAACACTTCGCCATTTTAAAATTATTTGCTTTCGATATAATATTAAAAGATTCGCTTTTTAATGTTTTTTGTCTGATGTAAAGAACGACGTTGTGATCAACTTCCATTTGATTTTGACTGCGATGACATTTTTTATTTCATCTGAATATCCTGTCAAGAATGCTACGTAATGATCTCGACAATGTTATTTTTATATGAAGAATAAGCCTACGTCTTATAATCTCAAAGGTTTGTACCAACCTACTGACAACTTACGAAAATCGTTTTGGACTCGTGTGTCAAACGCAAGTTTATATAACTCCTTCGGATTCACATCCGATTTCGAAGGGGGGTAAACTGCAAGGCCATTGGTCCCGTAAGTGTAGTGCATATTTTATCGTGGGGGGGATGGCGGTGATCTTCCCCCCACTGAATAGCCAGATCCGCTGCCGACCTACCCGTTGGCTTGTGAGGTTTCTCTCCACCAGGTATCTCTCACCAACGGGGCACCGCCGCAGCCTAAGCTCTTAGCTCCCGACTGGTCTCCCAGAACGTGCGGTTATGAAGTGCTCGTCAAAATGTGTGCATGGTAAGGGGTGGGGATTTGGCAAGGCAAGGGAAAGAAAGATCGCGGGAGTTCCGTGGCTCGTTTGTACCTTAGTATTACTCCGCCATTCGGCTGGTGTTGATCAGAGAAACCGCTGAAAACTACCGATCAAAGCAGCCGGTCACTAGAATTATCCTCTAGACAGTGACTGAACTTTACCTAGCTATCTAGGTAGTGTGGAAAATTCTGTCACCGTCGGGACGGGAACCCTAGGACCTCGTGGTCATAGGCAGGTGCAGTGGCATCAATTACCGCCCTGAGCCACCTACGCCGGTAGCAGGGGGAAAAAAAACTACAAACGGAGAAGATAAGGTTGATGGTGAGCAAGATGAGAAGCAGGAAGAAGCCAGGGGCGGTCGTTGGCCAGGGCACGCGCACAGCTTGTTCCCGCGCGGGCGTTCGCCCCGGGTCACGCGCGTACGCACCACTTGCGTGGGGGCGTCGTTCTCCGCGGCCAGGACGAGCGCGTCCGCCGAGACGCCGCGCAGGCACTCCACCACGGCCGCGTAGTCGTCGTCCGCGCTGCAGTTGAGCGCCGCCGCCAGGTTCAGCGCCGTCTGCACCGGCGTCGTCTGGATGGCCCACGGGTTCAGCCCCGCCCCGCTCTGCGCGATGGCCTGCTGGAACAACCCTGCGCACAGGAACACTCGATCAGGGGAGGGACGGGAGACTTCTCACGATTAAAATACCTTATCAACTTTTTATAAACTATTGAATTGAATTGAATTTGCCTTATTTTACGTGGCGAGACTCAGGCCATGAGGCCTGCTCTACCGTCTGACCACGCAAATTCCGCTACGCTCCTTTCACCAACCATGGGAGAAAGAAGGTATTACTTGGGCGACGAAACAGGCGATTTGAATTTAGCTCAGAGGCGTCATTTAGGCTTGAGGATCTGTTACATGCAGTAAATCTACTAACATGGGACAGCCGGCTTTACTTCCCCTCCGAAGGAAGGCGTACGAAGGATTTTTTCGCCCTTAAAAATCCACGGCTTCGATCGGGTTCGAAACCGCAAACTTGGGTATAACAGTACGATACGCTAACCGTTACACCATCGCCGTCGTAAACTATTGGTTGGTAGGTTAGTGATTCCGGGCACGTCAACAGCTTTGGTCATTAGTCCCGTAAGTCTAGGGCATGTTTTTTCCTCGGGAGATGGTGGCGATCTTCCCCCGCTGGATGGTGAGATCCGGCGCCGACCTACCGACGGCTAGCGAGGTTTCCCCCTAACCAGGACTCTCTCACCAGCGGGGCACCGCCCCAGCCGGAACGAATTTCCGACTTGTCTCTCTGAATATGTGGTAGTGCAGTGCATGCTATTGTAAATGCGTGTCTGTAAGGGGAGAGTATAGGACAAGGATTAGGAAGGAACGATCGCGCGCGGTCTGTGGCTCTTGGTTAGGGTACTGCTCCGGCATTTGCCTGGTGTTGATCGGAGAAACCATGGAAAACTACCGATCAGAACAGCCGGTCGCTAGAATTCTCCTCCAGACAGAGTCTGAATTAGACCTAGCTGCAAAGCTAGTGTCGAAAATCCTGCCGCCGACAGGACTCGATTCTTGGACCTCCCGGTCAGAGGCGCTGCAGTGACATCAGTTGATGCACTGAGCTACCACACGCGGTTTATTAACTATTTTATTCCCAATAGGCTTGGTAATACAGATAATATTCAGTATTCCTCTACTTGAGTTTTTCTAACGTGGCATCTGAGGGTAGTATCTCCAAGATGGAATATGGCACGACGTTTTGTATGTTTCTCGGTCTTGCCGCAAGATGTCGCATGATCGTGACTGTTTCAAGCAGTGCTGCATATCAAGCGACTCTAGCAGCACGACCAAGAGAGACTCGAAAAGTCGTGCCATATTTCATCCTGGAGTTTCTACCCTCAGATGCCTTGTGATAAAAACGCAAGTATATGTACGTGCCTGTGTATAATTATCGTAACTCAAGTACAGCGTCTCCTGTACAATACGTGTCCAAGGCTCCCCCACACATATTGTCACGGCCGTTCAGCTACATTTTTTGGCCAACGACATATTCTGGGCAACCTAGCTCGCCTCCCCAACCTGCTGTTATCCACAGTTATGTAGAGGTGCCTGCTTCACTGGTCGATCTCCTTGATTAGCCGACTCGCCTACAGCAGTATACCAGCATTATAAACGACCCTTTGTGCTATAGGAAATCGTTCATAAAAGGGTATTTTACGCCACAAATAATGACGTATTAGATTTTACGGCACGAATGATTGCGTCATCACACATTCAGTCAGTCGCGGCAAGAGAGTCCTGGTGATGTAGCGATGAACGGAACAGCTGACTACCGTTTCTCGCACAGATGACAAATTCCAGAAACGTCACAAGAAAGTTGTTTCATAAAATTAAGTTTGATTGTCTAATAAATTTTTAATCTTGCTTTATTCTATTCGTACAAATTTGAAAACTCGCTTCTAACGTCGGTCGTTTTCAAAACATGTATAACAAATATATACTCATACAATAAAGCTTAACACTATAAACTATGCATAAACTACTATTATACGTGGCTGAAGTAGACTGTTATGTGCAAGTTAATTATTCACGAGCACGACTGTTAATGTCCATGTTTCTGTACCATGCACTTCAATACTTTCTACAATAGCGTTGTGAATTTGTAACTTACTTTTCCTGCAGGTTTAAATTTACTCTAAATTATTCAAATTTACATTTACTGCAGATTTAGCTCTCTTATGTACTTACTGTATGGCCCTCACACTTACTTTAGTAATTATAGTCTTTCAAACACCTCAAAACTACGAAAGTGCAATGTTATCGTATGTTTCCTCCAAATCAATAAAAATAAAATCAACTTATTGGCCGACATCAATGTTATCAATTAATTGTTTAACCACAAACACAGGATCCATCATGGAATGTCCTATACGAAAAGGAATGGAAATTTATTCATTTTTAATTTGAAATTCTACTTGAAGGATCTTAAAATCTAATTTTCATAAACGACGAAAAATACTTAAAACACCCACACCTCTATAATTTAAAATTCACCTTCCTTTCCTTTTTAATGTATTGCAGAAATTATTTTCTTTTCCCTCTCATTTAGTTCATTTACACCATTTATACATTTCGCAAATAAAGTTTTAATTAATTTCTCAACATCTATGTACTATATTTTATAAGTTCGTCTGAAACCCCTCCTTTTCCAGAAGATATGCCTCTTTTTAAAGAAGACATTTTCATTTATATTCATAACATATCCAAATCAATATCTTTTAGTACATCGTCACTGGTTTCCACTATATCTCGTGTCTTGCAAAACTGTGTCCCATCGTCAATTATTAATTTTTCAAAGTATTTGTTCCATTTTAATACAGAAATTCCAGCTATTCCTATTTTATTTTTAACATTTGTGCGCAAATTCTTTAAAATATTTCACACAGTGAAGCTTTTTGTACCTACAAAAAAACTTTGTATTTGTTCTTCTTCTTCTTCTTCTTCTTCAGATATCAATGTTCCAACTTCAGATTCCGCTCTTTCATAATGATATTTTATCATGTATACTCTTGGTACTTATCCATTTCATATATTTCTTTTTTATCTTCACTCCAGTAATATTGATTCTTCATTCTCAATGGTTCATGTACCTCATGAGCTTCTGTAGCAGCTAAATGTATATTTTAATTATATATTGATAATATTCTTCAGTAGTATAAATCCGTTTCCATAAGATTTGGTCTAATCGAGTTTATAATTATAATTCATTTTCTCCGAAGTTGACGTTTCTGACTTTGTATCATGGAGTGTTTCCTAATAAAAGGAAAAACTCTATGTGCATTCCCCAAATAATGATCAAAATAATGTAAATGGTGTAATTGATCGCGAATCCTACTACTTATCAACTAATATTTTAATATTATGACACACCTTTAATGGCCCACCTGGTGGCACCAACTGTAACGATCTCGCTCTTCTACTATCTCCTATTTACTCTTCTTCCTATACCCGACTTGGGCTGCCAATTTAACAAACTTTCGAATACACTTGGGCGCGTCGTTTTTTAACTCACGTATTCCTTTTAACCTGGCTTCAACTTTTATTCATGCCCGTCCGCTAGCTAAATTTACAAAACTTCCTAATTTTTTTTTACTTCCTTCGATGGGCGTGAGGCTGTGATTGCCCTATACAGGGCTTCAAACAAAGTACTTAGGCACGCGGGCGTAGGTCGGCATCTAGCTACTTAAAACACAACACATTTTGCGGGTTTACTGACGAACCTGAATGTGTTCATCATCATTTATTACTTTTTTTTTGTTGTAATTCCTATTTTTGCTAATCCCAAACATTATGCTCACAAACGGGGTTGCTGCCCTCTAGCGACACACACAAAAACACCCCATGGCAGATAAACAATGCAATAACATAAGCAAACAAATATGACACCAAAACAAGAAAAATACTACTCATTCACTCTGATAAATTTACAACATATACAAAAAAAATGATTCACACCGAATGCGCATTCTGTCGAAATCAATTATTGAATTACTTATGCTACTACAGAACTTGATCTTCGACAAATGCTCTTCATGGATTTTTTTTTTGTTTTCAAAACACACGAAACAAACAAATAAATAAACATTTATCTGTCACTTCCCTTTCGCCGACTTGATGTTGCGACACGCGGCGTACATCACCGTCGTCCGTTGGCTATCTCTGCACACAGCGCGGCTTCTCCCAGTTTTTATAAAATCGCACCTTTCCACCGCGTTGCACTGCCGAGAAATTCCACCAATCGCTTAGCGGAAATTATTTAGTCTTATTTCGTCAACTCCCGCGACGAACGAACGTTATTAGTTACGCGAATAATATCGCGATTGCGTCTCCAGCTACCGTCCGCGACACACCAAATTAGTTTTAAATCTTTGTGACTTCTTTGTCCGGTTGAAACACCAATAAAATGTTATGTGCTCGTTGCGCAATTCTATTTTAAAAAATTCATTACGCGAACTTCGCCTCCGACCGACCACAACACTCCACATCCGAGCCCCAGCGCTTCTTCTCCTCTTCTCATGCCTATTGTTGTCCGGATCATTTATTTACTTCTGGCGAACATCCGACGATCGCTCGCCCGTAGCCACAAATGGCATTATAAAACTTTTCTTTAATTCGTGCTCGTCAGCGTTATTATGCTTCGTCATCGCTTCCCACTATTATTTCTTGTTTTTTCGCTAATTATTACACTGTTTCCCTTTTCCTCCTTAGTCTCATTTCATTAAATTCTATTAATTTCTATCCTCTTGCATCGTGACGTAAACTGTGACGTCAGCGCGATGCGTCATTTGTTCCTTGTTTATTTCAATTATACAATATTAATTTTAATTTTGACCCGCTTCCTCGGTACTTCTCGAAACTGCGAGTGTTCCCATAATTTTCCATAAATTTTGCTCTTATCATTTCCGAAAGTCTCATCTTAATGCCTTCACGCGTTTTCTTGATATTTAAAAAAATTACTTTTTTGCCTTAAGCTTTGTAATCGCAAAAATGGTTCTCGTATTCTAGTTTAATCACCAAAAATACAATTCCAATTCTGTCCAAATCTCCTGAACCTCTGACTCGATTTTCATGATTCCACCTTCTACTAGTTTCGAAAATTATGTATAATTGAGTATTAATGTCTATTTCCATTTTTTATCACGTATTTGTTTAATTTAATAAAAAATATTTATGCGCGATGTCGCCGTCTTTTGTCTTCTCAAATGTAAACCTTGATATTTTCCTGCCAAGTTTATACACTTTAAACCCAAAACTGTTTCGAGGGTTTATGGATCATTACAATGGTCAGAATTGTGAATACATTTGGTCATGTTTTAGTTTTGTCACATTTTCAATATACGGCTTCTGAATGACAAGATGCTACCGAATCTTGAGGAATTTTTAGGGCGGTCGTCTGGGAAGTTTGAATGTCCCTAATAGTGATTTGCAATATGCCATTTCATTTTTTGGATGTTCTTAAAAGACATTCAAATTTTTTAATACATTGCATATCTGTCAATTATAACCGCTATCTCGCGTTTACAAGCTAGAAAATTTTGATTTTCTTGTCATTGTGGTGCGCTGTACTTGTGATAAGAGTACTCGTATTGACCACAAAAAGGCGCAGATAATTGCCACCGCTTCAGAAAATATTCACTTCAACGCACCGGCCAATCACAAATTTCTTCGACATGCTCTCACAAATTACGACGAAGAAACGAATTCTCAGCCATTTTGCCTGAGACCTGTGAGAAGAAAGGTACTGAAAGATTGACGAGAAGGAAAGCGACGGATAACGTCTTCTAAAAAGCTTATTAAAGGTAATGCATTTGCAATTTACTGAATGGAAATATTTAATATAAATGAAGTATAAGATTTTTATACTCATAAGTGTCAAGAATAATCATGAAATTCCATGAGAAGTGTACCATGTAATTTCAAATGAATTACAGTGCACCATAGCATGCATACACTTGTAACTGAGGGTGAATTCGCGCCAAACAATTAACGTTTTTTCCCACAGCTTTTTTAATCTTTCGCCTACTTATCTTTCCTACGTGACGCTGATGCTGATGACTAAATTTTCGTTCTGGGAATCGAAATATTCGACGCGACCACACTGATACGCAAAGCGACGGAGCGCCAGATAGAATGCTGCGTTGCGTAAGCGACGCCTCGCCAGGAGCCTGACTTTTGTTGCGGGGGACGTCTATTTTTTTGACGACTGCGTGCAGATTTTATAAAAAACAGTGGTATCGTGTGTTCTAACGTTCTGCTGTGAACTGCATTGCCGTTTTCCCTTGTTAGCGTATCGAGCGTAATTTAGGTAGAAGCTATATTTGCAAGCAAAATGAATTGAATTGTAGTTACATTCGGTGGCGTACATGATTGAAATTACTACAAGAGAATAGTAGTGTAACACATTCAACGACTTGTCGTGACTGAAAACAGATGATTTAACATTTTAAACTTATTGTACATTTTTCTACACATGTTCTTAGGAATTAACAAATTCTTTCGAGGCCAAAGAAACTGTTCACTTGATGCTACATTTTTATTTCGTCGAAGAATGCATTCTAGTTACTTATTCACGGGCGTAATCTTCGTATAATTCCTTTGAAAAAGGAATTAGGTCCATATTACAACTAAAACTTTTTCTTTATTTAACAGGACAATAGAATTCCATGGAATTGTAAATAAGTTGAGGAAGTTTATTTTAATTTACACAAGAGTGTTTACGTACTGTATAGGAATTGTTTGAGAAGATTATTTCCCGAATTTTTTTTCTTTTGTATATTGGACATGTTTGTACATAGGGTACATATGTATGATCGTTCTTTTCAGATAGTGGCTTTTCTTTGTTACTGTGCTTAGAGTATAACCATTTGTAAAGTGTTTGTCCCAAGTGCCAGTGTGTTATGTAATCCAATTCAACGATTATTGCCATTCCTCTCAAATTTTTGTAACTCAAATGTGAAGTTCCTATCTCTAAACAATGTTACCTAATTGTATTGTAATAAGCATTGTAATAATTTCATTGTCACAGATAAAAGACAATTTACTAGTACAAACGAAGTATGTAATAGAATAAAAAAAACTTTTGTGTTTCGGGCCCGGACCAATATTCAGTAACAGCAATCCCTTCTTGCAAGGCATGAACCGATCTAGTGAAACTAGGATGTGCATATACATATATAATACAAGCGATACGAAAAGAATCAGTCGTAACTGGCTGTTAACACGTCAGGTTTTAGTGCTTCTAGGAATCTTCCAACGTAGTTCCAACAGTAGTTTTATCACTTCCTACATTCTTGAATTCAAATTTATTAGGCGCAATCATTTTCCCTTTGACAGCGTGCTTTGAATCTGGATGTGGCGTCTTTGAAAGTTTGTGTTTTTCATTTGTGTTCAATACGCAATATATTTTGTTTTTATTTACGGAGAGAATATGTTTCATCTTGATTGGGGACTTTTCCTTAATTAAAAATTAAGAATACTGTACTACAAATTACGCACATGTGAAATATTTGAACGCCAGATGCATTGAAATGAAGATATAAAGTTTGATGAAAAAAGGACTGTGTCGTGCTTGCACATTGATTTTTGTTATCTCGTGTATTGACGCCTTACTGTTGTGTAGGGCGAACTTTTAAATTCGCCGCGCGTGTGCCATGTGCAGCGCGCTCTCTTGGAGGGCCGCTGAAGCAGCAGCGAACCCGGGACACGCGCCAGCCTGAGAAGCGAGTCTCCGCGGGCAGTGGCGCCGGGCTATAAGACGGGGTAGCCGGCACCTCTAGGACAGAGCGTGCAGAGCCGGGTCTTGGGAAACAATGTGTGAGCGCTTCGTGTAGTACGTCGACAGAAAGAAGATGCATTACAGGATTTTGCGCTATTGGTTGGTGACCGAGCTACCATATGTACATGGTCTGTTGGTCGGATCATTATTTATGTGCTTGGTTAAGCCCTCCTGGCAAAATCTGTTAGTTGACTCCGTTTCCTGTTACTACTTGGATGATGAAAATTTGTAAAGAAGTTTTAAAATAATGTGTTTTTCTTAAGACTTGGGCTGCTGATGTTGAAACATTTTACTTACCATGGGTCATGGGAGAGAGCATCTGTAGATGGACGGATGCCGAGCCGGCGCTCTCGCCTGCAATGGTAATTCTGCGCGGATCTCCGCCGAACGCCGCGATGTTTGCTTGCACCCAGCGTTCCGCGAAGACCTGGTCTTTCATCCCCACGTTGCCAGGGGAGGCCGCTTCCAAGTACAGGAACCCTGCAACGCATTTTCTTTCTTTTACGGGTGCTTCAAAAAACACACTCTTTGAACTATCCTATAAAATGTATTTTCCAACCTATAAGGTTCATGTTAACGAAAATATAAATTTAAAACACTTTTTGAAAAACAATATTTTCTCGTGTAAAAATACACGTTCCAAATGGTTAAATTAAATTTTCAAACTTACGGTCATCAGAATCGATACATTTCTGGGTACGAGTCGCATCGGATTCCGTACTTCGTGTCAAAGTGGGATTTCTGTGCACACCTCTTGAATTGCATCCCAGTGTGTGCCCAGGTTACGTCGTTTACAGCGACACACCTCATTTTTTCTGTCTCCTGCATCTACTTGTCATCTGTTTCCTGCATGCTCTTGAGATCCTACGCCGCTAGACTTTTTTATGGAAGAGTATCGTCGCAAAACACGTAACCTGGTAACACTTTGGGGCGCGATTCAAGTGGTGTGCAGACAAAACTGTTGGACACTTTTGTACGAAGTACGGCTTTAGTAGTGACCGTTAGCAAGAAATGTATCGATGGTGGCCAGTTTCAACATTTAATTTAACCATTTAGAATATTTATGTTGGACCAGAAAGTTTACTTATATTTCAAATAGGACTTGAAATTTCCTTTCTAAAACGTATGCCTTCAATTGCAAACTGAAAACTTCTGAATGTACATTTTGAAAATTATTAATATGTACTGCACGAACGTATTAGGAATGTGATGTCATAGGCTTTCGCGGCCAGTCATGATTTGGGCTGTCCGGATGCCGACGTTCCGACCAACATAGCTTGGCCTTCTTCAGAGCTATAGCGCGTCAGGATGTTGGGCACTCTGGTTTTTTATATTCTAGATGGTCCAGACTGATTGACTAGGTGACGGGCCAATCAGGCGGGGTCGGGCCGGGTGTTTTTAGGAATGTATCGCCCCGTCAAAGTTGCCGTGAAGCTTACCTAACACTCCCAGCCTGTAGTTGATGCTGACGAAAATGATATCCTCGCAGATGAGGTAGTCCGGGCCCACGCCGCTAGCGTCTCCGGAGCCTGTGACGAAACCGCCTCCGTGCACCCAGAGCATGACCGGAAACGAATCCGCCAGCCACGACGGGCGGCGCGGGACGTACACGTTGACGAACAGGCAGTCCTCGTTCCCGACCGCGGTGTCCGCACTGAATTGCGGGCAGTTGTTTCCCTCTTGCAAAGCGTCGCGGACTCCCTCCCATGGCTCCGAGGCCACAGCATCCTGAAAGAAAGACGAATTTATATAGAATATGAAAGAAATCAGATTCCCAGAGACTTCTTTTTTGATTTCATGTTAATATAAATCTATTTCTCAATAATAAGAACCATTATTGAATATATTTTCTGATCTCTATTAATGGAATACCAAAGAAATGCTTCTTACAATATTCCAAATACCAAACACAAAATAGTTTTGTGTGGTTTTTGGAAATTCGCTTTGTTTACGTGTTTCTAAGGAAAAACAAAATCCTTTCCTCTCCATATTCAAAGTAAATGGGTACTTCCTCTGCATCGATTCTAATAAAAAAACACTTTAATAAACAATTATAGCCCGCGCATTGATTGCGCACCAGGGACGTAGCATTCATAAACAAACTGGAATTTTTACTTACACATTTTATATTTTAAGTGTATTAGTCTGCTCATCGAACTCGACGAAATATTGTAATTTCTGTATTTTCTAATGTGCCGATCTTACGTGGTCTCTTGTATTTTATGCACTCCTTCGTATATCCTTCGTCCTGAAGATTGTCCGCGAGGCTATCACAGTTGGAATAGGGCGGACGGCACGCAAAATATTTTGTACCCAGTGGGAAGTCGCGCAGCCCTAAGACCTCCGTTCGAACGTGTGAAGTGCGTCGCACGTGTGAAGGACTGCGATTGAAACATGACTTTTGTACTGTGAATAAATCATGAACTGAGTATCAATGCTCCTGTACGTATTCATATTTTTTCATATTAGTATTCGTAGTTGTTTGTTTTTTCTCGATTTCCTCCATATATGTTCGAACGTGTTCCTTGTATAGGTTATTGTATGCAGACAGTCGCGTTACGGGCCGGCAGTTCCAGATTATTACGGAAGGAGCGGCCGCAGCTGCACTCAGCGCTGTAAGTTCGAACGGAGCATATCAAATAATCTTTTAGCCCATATCTCTCCGTTGGTAGACGAAATACCTAGTTTCTTAGTTAACGGAAACGCATGAGTGTTAAATAAAACGTATGTCAGTATGCTGAAAACTTAAACACTTATTTACATGTGGTAAGATTCTCTTTCTCGAGTGTTAATCTGAGCTAGGGCATTGTGAGGAGAGTACTTGCCTTGAAGCGAAGAGAGCCCAGCGGCGGCTTTGCGTAGGGCACACCTTGCCAACTGAAGTATGTGCAATTTGCCACCGATTCTTGTCGTCGTCCTTTTACCAATCCTTGTTCCACACGAACCACTGGATTCAGTTCGCAGGTATCGGCAGTTTGGCATTCTGTAATTTACACTGACGATTACCCTTTGTCCGGATATTTTTTTGCTTCAATCGCCTGTATTTGTTTAAAAATTATTAATTAAAAGAGGTGAGATATGGAAAAATAACGAAATACCAGGTAAAATATTATCTTCCTTTAGTTAAAATACATTTTGAAACGTAACAAATTCATTATCACATCACATTCATTAACACATAACTAATACTTATCATAATCTCATACGTGTTTTGTAATCATACCCTTTGCGATACGATGTTTAGCAAATAAAATGCTTGAAAGCTGATAATTATAAGTATAAATTACATTTTTCGTATACTGAATACACTTTCTTTTCATCATCAAGGACCTGACGTAAGTAGCGAGCTCTGGCGGTAACATGGAAGCAAAATCGCAGTGCATCTTTCGTGCGAAGTGTTAGGCTGTGCAGTTCAATAGAGTTTAAAGGTGCATATGTGTTTTTCAATGTGCGCTTTCTCTACTCTTCTGATTTCGTAATTAATTTTGAGGGAAATTGCAACATGGTCGTAGCAAACGAGCGGGTGGGGATACAATTACAAAATATTTCTTTACGTGTTTTCATAGAAAAATGCGACTATTCAACTCATGAAATTAAAACCAATAATGTTTAACTATACAGACAAAATGCCCATATCAGGGCGGTATATCTCAAAACGTTTATCGCTTTTTCTAAACGATTTTTCTTATTGCTTTTCCCTACTGGCCAATCAGAATCTGTGACTTATCTACCTTAGAAGGTAGAATACATTGATCGCTGTGTCGATGTCCAATAAATCGCATATGTAGTATAACATAACATCTTTAATTTGAACATAGCTTTCAGTTATTTTCAATATTTTGCGCATTTTGGAACTCTGTTGGACATACTTTCATTCGTGGCAAAACCTTATTAAATACCACTTGTGCTTGGGATTTTCTCAGATAAATCCCCTCCTCGCTTCTTGAGTCAAGGATTTATTTAGAATCCAAAGCACTCGTATTACGTGTAATAAATATCCGGGCGACAATAATTGAAATCGGCTATCAACTCGTGTTAACTAAAGGCCCATATTTTCACTTCCATTCTCATAGATTTCATTATTTAATGTCATAAAATAAATGTTTAAAGATGCAAAATAACTTTGAAGGAAAAAGTTCAAATGCAAAAGAAATTCCCTTCACTACAACTAGCAAACTATATTCTGCCTAAAATTAACCTGCCTACAGTTAAAATTTAAAACATGCTAATAACAGTGAATGTTTTTGAATGCATTTTAAAAACTGATGTGGAAGTCACGAAAAAATGTAAATGATTTGTGATGAACTGCAGACATATGAGAAAGAATAGAGAATCTTATGAGTCAGCTGAAAATAACAGATAGATTGATTGATTGGTGATTCCGGGCGCGACAACTGCAGACGTCGTTAATTCCGTAAGTGTAGTTCATGTTTTATCGCAGGAGGAGGGCGATGATCTTCCCCCACTGGATTACAAGATCCGGCGCCGACTCATCCGTCGGCCTGTGAGTTTTTTCCCGAACCTAGTATCTCCCATCAGCGGGGTACTGCTCCAAGCTCTCAACTAGCCTCCCAGCATGTATGTTTGTGTAAATTCATGTAAGTAGTGTATGAGTAAGGGTGAGGATAGGATAACGAAAAAGAAGGAAAGATCGCGCACGGTTCCTGGCCCGTTCGTTAGTGTACTGCTACAGCATTCACGTGGTGTTAATCGGAGAAACCATGGAAAACTACTGATCAGAGCAACCGACCCCCTACAATTCTCCACCAGACAGTAACTGGATTCGACCTAGCCACGTAGCTTGTCAAAAGCATGTCAAGAATCAGACAGTAAATTAAGATAGATCGATTGATTTATTTAGTCAAAAGCCGTAAAAACTGTGTGCAACGTATGGGGGAGAAGATCATCTGCGCACGTTTTCTTAAGTTCCAGAAGTTCTTCCAAACATTTTAACCAAATAAATAATTGAAATATGAATAAAAGTAATAATAATAATAATAATAATAATAATAATAATAATAATAATAATAATAATAATAATAATAATAATAATGTAAACATGCGTGACATTAGCAAAATTTGAAAAAGTAGACATTTTCGTTACCAAGTTATAAAAAATATATTTGCATCTATTATAAACAAATTCCACATTTGATTTTTCTGCATTGCGAACGAAACAGTAACTTACCACCAGCTCTACTCCTACCACTACAGGCAAAGGGAGAGTTCAACAGAGCGTGCGTATAGTGAAGCTAAATATATGTCCAGAAGCAAAACAAGGGACCATCGCAGCATTTTCTCAATGGTACAGGGAAACTGGACAAAAACCTGATCAAGAATGAGATCATTGACCCGGAAGCTGAAGTACTTTACTTGTTACAGGCATATTAAGTCTTTTTTAAAAATTATACAATGCAGTTCTTCTTATGTATCATTGTATTATTTTTAACATTATTTTTCTTTTTGATGATCAGTAAAATCCCCAATTGTATAGAAACAGTTATGCAGCAGAACAGACTTTACTTTTAACTTAAATTTGTGAACCGACTTTTAATTGCTTAATGTCATGGCAATGCGTTGAAAAGAAACCTAAAGTAAATTATATGTGGATTTCTTGTAGTGAGCTGCTCATACTGACACTTGATGAACGTGATTTCTACGAGAGGTGTTGTATTTACAAATATCAGTATTGTATGAAAAAATGTTCCCACCGTTAAGTCAGTTTTGACAAAACGTGCAGATTTGTCATTAAGGGGCAAGGCATTGATAAGATTCCAAGCTCCATAAAAAGAGGCTCTCTGAGATCACGTAGATGGCATTTTTTCATAATTCCAATCCTTTTGTTTTTCAGTCTAAAGGTCTGGGTACTACAGGATGAGCTTCCCAGAATATTATGCCATATCTCAGGCGGGAATATACATTTGCAATATACACGCAACGAGCTACATGATGGCTGGCACAACTTGAAAGAATTCTGAATGCGTATCATAATGAAATTAATTTAGTGTTTAATTCTGTTATATGTTCATTTCATTTGAAGTTTGACTGAATTTAGAAGCCTAGGAATATTGTTACCTTTACATCATCTAAATGCATATTGTTCATTGTCAATGGAACATGTGATTGCCAATTTGAAATGCAAAAATGCATTGAGACGTTTTGTTAATTTCCTAATTTGTTATTACGAAACCAATTCGAAAAATCTTAAATAGTGTTATTTATTCTTTTTTTGCAAAAAACATTCGTGTCAACAAACAGAACTAAACATTTTTAATATACGATGGCGTATCGTTTACGTATATATATATATATATATATATATATATATATATATATATATATATATATCATAATTATATAATGAGGTCTCAGTCACAATTAACTTACTTGCTAGTTGGCGCCAGAAATTAATTCGTTCTCCCAGAACATGGTCATGCGCAGTAAACGATGTGTTCATATTCAAGTAGGACTCTTCTGATGGGGTGTAGACTCGCCATTTTGGTTTTCCGAATTGTCTTGGTGTAGGGTTCCTGAGAAAAAATCTTAAACTTCTATAACAGCATATTTATTACAATATGTTTCAGGTGGTTATTTTAAAAAATGTGTGTCTGAAAAGCAAGTTTCAAATAACGTCATATCAAAATAAGTTTTTTTATGAATATTAGAAAGAATTATTTCTACTTAACTGATTTCGAGTTATCATTTTACGGAAAGGTTGCATTTATGAGGTTTATGAGATCACAGCTAGTATTATTTTCTGGTGAATTACATTTTTGTTTGTACATTGTATTGTAATGAAGGAATTAGTTGTATTCTGACAGTTGACTTACAAATGCAATTTATTTCCATTTGGTGGTTGTAACTTGCGAAGAAAACTTATGCAGTCTTTGCGCGATTATTAATCATATATATAATTTTGTAACGAGGTAATTAGTTGTAGTTGTGGGTGAAAATCGACTTAATTAATTAATTTCTAACGTTATTAAGGTTGTCTTGTCAAAGATCTTCAGAAATACTTTCAATGTATTCAAAAAATATTGTTCTATTATGTCTGCCGAGTGTGCGCAAACACGTCATTAGCGTGTGTTGTTATGAAATTTGAAAGTATGAAAACGGGGACAAAATTCCCGAGGGTAATACATGATTTTATTTTTTACATAATGTTAATGAACCAGTCTTTTATTTATTAATTAACTAGTTGTTAACTCGACTCGGTTTGTCTTTTCATATTTCACTCCGATAATTCCTTTCATAACAGATCATGTAGCCTCATTCATCTTGTTTCATAGTTCCCGCATATCCTCGATCCTCTCGATCAAGGTGTTAAGCGATGTATATCGAGTTCCGCATCGAAGGCAATAACACCCAATGACATATCAGTAAATCATAGATGAAATTCACGTCGACATTTTGGCGGAGAAGTGCCAAGAAAACTTACGCGGTCTTGGCGAAGTTGGCAAGATGGCGTACTCTCTTGCTCCTGAGGGCAGCCTCGTCGTGAGAGTCGGTAGCGGGGGGCTGTCCGGGCTTCGCGTGTGGGAAGAGGTAGGCCAGGTCGTCGCCGTGCGCCACGCCTGGCACGTGCGAGGCGTTGTACAGGGAGGTCTTCAGCCAGGCTGCGGGGCCCTCGTGCGAGAATTCGTACACGTAGACGGTGGCACCGCCTTGTGTCATGAGGCGCGCGGCGCTCACGGTGGGCACCGCGACGAAGACGTCGGTGCACATCTGGAGCAGACGTTCGGTTGATTGATTGATTGATTAGTGATTCTGGGCGCGTGAACTACTATGGCAGTTGGTCCCGTAAGTGTGGTTTTATCGCCGGAGGACCGGGAGAGGTGGCTCAGGGTATCAACTGATTTCACTGCAGTACCTCTGACCGGGAGGTACTAGGTTCGGATCCCGACGGTGGCAGGCTTTTCGACACTAGCTGGATAGCTAGATCGAGTTCTGTCGCTGTCTGGGTGAGAATTTTAGCGGCCGGTTGCTCTGATCGGAAGTTTTCTGTGGTTTCTCCGACCAACACCAGGCGAATGCCGGAGCAGTACCCAACCAAACGGGCCGCTGATCGGGTGCGATCTTTCCTTGCCCTATCCTACCCCTTACTTACACACACGTATACGTACGTGCACTACACAAACACACATGCCGGGAAACCGGTCGGGTACTTAGAGCTTGTCTCGGGTAAGGCGGTGCCCGCTGGGGGAGATACCTGGTTAGGGAAAAACTCGCTGCCGTTAGTAGGTCCTATGTTACCAACCAGTGAGGAAGACAGCAACCACTTCCCGAGCAAAAGAACATGCACTACACTTACGAGCTGACTTTAGCAGTTGACGCGTCCGGAATCACTAATCAGCTAATCAATAATTATTTCGGGAGATGGGTGATTTTGCAGTGCGTGTGTTTGCAAGGGATGAGGATAGAACAATAATAATAATAATAATAATAATAATAATAATAATAATAATAATAATAATAATAATAATAATAATAATGTCTTTATTACTGGCGAGGCTCATGCCGTAAGGCCTGCTGTTCCGCCTAACCACTTAAATATTTACATTTACATAATTACAATGGAGGCGTTCGGCAGAATTAGTAATAACTAACATTTCACGTTACTTACGAAATTGCAAAGATAGTATTAGTGGAAGTGTACTACACATAACTAATGAAACATAAATTGTGAATGTATTGTCATTGTCAGTTTTCTGGATTCTAAAACTAACATGATATAAAGAGACCCCATATTTTTATTTACAAGAGAGCCGTGGTAAGCCAATAATTTTACTTTCGTTACAAGACAGGAGGAAGAGAAAAGGAAGATCGTGCGCAGTCCGAAGCCCTTTTGTTAGGATATTGCTGTCACTCGTCTGGAATCAAGTCCAAAATAGAAACATCAACCAGAGGTGTGGAAAAGAGGATGACTAATACCACGAAAATAAATGCTCTGAATAAGAGACGTTTACGTACGCACGTGCAGAAAAGCTTCCAGTACTTACTTGATTAAATGTACTTAAAATACGTTACCAGGAAAGCCTACTTTGTTACTTAAAAAAAGTAGGTAAGATGCTAACATCCCATAGTCGCGTAACCTGTATTAGCACGGGAGTGTCCGCAATAGGTAGACTAACGACAGTGCCCACAATGCATCTCTCAGATATAGCTACAACTTTTTGTAAATGGCAATGATCTGAAGTAAGTGGACCCACTTACATAACCCAATACATATTTTATTCATTTTGTGCAAGTCCCTCAATGCAATTGTTAATGAATCTTACACTGAAAAATTTCTATTTGAATAGTTATGGTGAATAAGTAAAAATTGACAAAGTACTCGCAAAAATCATTAAACAACATATTATCTTACTAAATAATATTAAATACAATATCATCAAATCATTTTGGCATGTTCCAAACAACTATATATTTTACTTTTCACAAAAATATTTTGGAAAGGCTTTGTCTTTCTATTTTCCAAGGTTCCCATTTTTTTCATTTCCCTACAGACGTCTCTTGCACATCTTTCTCTCTGGTAAGAAATTGTGACAGTCGAGTTTAAATATGGCAAATTATTACATTTTCTGAATAGGCACTTGTCATAGACTGCTGAAAATAACGCCATGATACGTACCGCTCAGGCTAGGAGTTCACAATGTACAGACGCCATTGCACCCAGCGTAAATGACGGATATCGCGCAGCGCAGCAATCATGTTTGAACATCCTCACGGGAAATGATTCAGCGAAAGGATAAAAATAAAAGGCCAGGCAATCTCAGAAAAGTACAATGAAGGAATAATGAAATCTCAGACGACTAATGCATCGCAATAATTCAGGAAAAGAAAATTGCCGAGGATTGGATCTCTCAGATCTATTGCGAGCACTTCCGGGTTAAGCGGCAATTATACACCAGAACTATGAGTGTCGCTGAAGTCAGACTTTATTATAGCGTGCAGCATGAAAACAAAAGTGATATTAAATTTGTAAAATGTTTGCGTTTGAAATGTTACATATTTTTATTGACATTGAAAAAGTTTTTTAAAAGACAGTTGTCTAACAGAAGTCTCAGATTTAGTTACAAAATTAGCAAACATGGATTCGTTAGGAAAAGTCTTACGGCAAAATTCTTGTGATAAGAAAAGAGAACAAACCCCATTTAACTTCATATATACCGTCTAAGGTTGATACGCGCTCGATCAATTACGTAGTAAGGAGTAGTAATAATACTTGATGTGCACGACTTTAAGGCATTTTGCACCAAACGAAAACCCTTCAGCTGCGGGATTTGCATTGACATGATGAACATTTTTTACAAATTTATTCGTCTACGTAATCAGAGTAGTTCAGAATAAATGTTCCAAACTTCTGAGGGATTTAGGGGATCGAAATAATCATCTTTTACGAATTAACATGCAGGGAATATTTCGTAACGAAGTTACACATGTGACATTCTCTCTTGATCGGCAGTTGACTAATCCTTGTCTGATGACCTGGTGAACGTTCTGATGTAAAAACGTTTGTATACCAACCCAGTGCAGGGCGTGTTCTCTACTAATCAGAGACAAATGTCATGTTTAACATCGTTATACATATAACTTATCCCACTACATATTAATGGGTAAAAAGTGTTCATATCTTACTTTGTACGTACTGTTACATACGTTGCACCATTCTGTGTGCTTGAGAGTTGAGCCTCGGCAGAAGCAACATTGCAGCATTGAACCTACGTATGCCGTTAGCACGTTTCAGTTCAGTTCATATAGTTCGTTATACCTTCAAAAAAAAAAAAAAAAAAAAAAAAACAACGTAGATTCTTTTAAATACTTTATTACAATTTGTTATCTTACACATGATTCTTTCTGTCGTTTTCAACTTCAACGATGCTATCGTAATAAAAAACCCTATGGGGAGCAGTATTTCTTATTTTTTTTACGAAACATGTGGGGTAAACAAGTATTTGTATACGAAACGTTACGAACACCTCCCCTCTTTGAAGAATTTTGGTCACCTTAGTGCCAAAATTATTTAATCCTAAAATAAAACAATTTTAACTATTTAAAAATCTATATACAAAAAATCCTTAATTTATTAGATTTCCATTAATCGGGAAACAAAATTGCAAATCCTCTGCTTAAGCAATCATTTCCATGTGTCTTACCATTTCTATGCTGGATCTGAAAATTATACGCTTGTAATATCAAGCTTCATCTTAAAATTTTACAATTTGCAAGTGTTTTCTCTTTAATGTATTTGAGATGATTATGGTCCGAAACTACAGTAAATGGTAATTTTCCATCAAGATAATGTTTCAATTTTTGAATGCCAAATACTACAGCAAAGAATTCTATTTCAGTTGAACAATTTTTCTTCGCGGAGCTTAACTTTTTATTTAGATATAAAATAGGGCGCTCCTCCCCTTGATAATTTTTTGGGTTAATATTATCCCGATTCCCATGTCTGACACATCTGTGTAAATCGTAAAACGTTTTTCAAAATTCGATGCCATTAATACAGATTTAGAAGTTAAAATTGTTTTAATTTCTTTAAATGAATTTTCACATTCATCGTTCCAGACAATTTTTCCCCTTCTTTGCCTTTATTTTTGTTTGCTCATAAAGAGGTGACAATATTTCTAAAACGTTGAGAATAGACTTTCTATAATAAATCATCCCTATTAGTTGTCTAATCTCTGTTTTAGTCTTAGGTCTAGGAAAATCTATAACTGATTTAATCTTCGCTTCTCATGGCGACAGTGGTCTTTGGCCAGCTAAATTACTCAGATACATTACTTTACTACGAGCAAATTTACATTTGATTGGTTTAATTGTCACATCATGTTCAGTGTTTGTGAATCTTTTTGAGCCTTATCACATGATCTTCCCACGTTTCGGATACAATAGCTATGTCGTTTAAATATGATAAAGCATAGGGCAAATTTCGAAGAACTTTTGACATTAGTAAACAAAAATCCAACGGAACATTTTTCAGACCAATCGCCATTTTTAAAAACCTCTATAAGTTCCAAATGGTGTTACAAAAATGCGGCATATTGGTTAGCTTATTCAGTTTACTTAATATGCCAACATTCTTTCGAGAAATGTATGTTAGTAATAAATTTTGAGTTAGCTACTTCAATTCTTTCGTCAATATTTGGTATAGGAAAATACTTGGTTTTAGTAATGGTGTTGAGTTTTCGGTAGTCTACACATGGCCTAAGATCTTTACCCGGCGCTTCGACTAAGATCATAGGAGACAAGTACTCCGAGCCTACTTCTATAATAATTCCTCCCTTCGAATTTCTCGATCTCTTTCTTTAATATCTCTCTCTGTCAATGCATCAATCTATATGGTTTAGACCGTATGTTTTCTTGTTTCTAATTCTATGACGTGTTCTATTAAATTAGGTTTTCCTCGTTGAGAAGTAAATATTTCATTGTATTCCAATAACACCGTTTCTAATTCCGAAAGTCCACTACTATTTAACGTGGTAATAACTTCATCTTTAATCATTTTCCGAATAATTTCAATTCCTTCCTCTTTATTCAGTTCTGTCTTCCCAAATTCAATTTCCTAATCTTTTTCTTCTAAAAAAATAATTTCTTAAACAGTACTATTCCTGGAATAATATGGTTTTAACATATTGTAATGATGCACTTGATCTTTCACTTTTCTTGTTTTTATTTAAGCTGACTACCTATCCGACATCTTTTCTAATACCTTTCCCGGTCCTTCCCATTTTATTGACAATATTTCACCTTTTTGTGATAAGATGTGGAAAATCTTCTTTTGTGGATAATATTCAACTCACGATGGTCAGAAATGATTACAGTTCAATTCGATGGCTTTCTGGATACCTCCCGTGAACTGCAATACCAGGCTACCCGAAGTAGATAATCTCCAACTCATGATGGTCAGCAATGATTACAGTTCAATTCGATGACTCTCTAGACATCTACTCT
Organism: Teleogryllus occipitalis; assembly: GCA_011170035.1. Classification (NCBI taxonomy): domain Eukaryota; kingdom Metazoa; phylum Arthropoda; class Insecta; order Orthoptera; family Gryllidae; genus Teleogryllus; species Teleogryllus occipitalis. Next base: position 98,067 of record BLKR01000649.1, on the reverse strand, counting down.
CATGAACTCCAATAGTAGACTCCTTCCAAACCAGACGTCGATAATCTTCAACCTTAGCTAAGATCATGCATTTCAAACATATCGCGCTCAAGATAGCTATTTTCCTTCAAAAATGCGAATCTTATTACAGAGAGGAAAAACGTTTCTATAAATACATTACATTTTCAAGCTACTTTGCAGCGAGTGAAATGTTCAGGTCTACGTGGTAGTCAAGTTTTACGACAAACCGATTCCAATGAAGACGCCATAGGAAGGCAGAGTTTAAATTAGTAGCCGAAACATTTGAGGCTGATAGTCACACACGAAGGAGAATACATTCTTGCATATCTCGACGCTGTTAGTGATTATTGACGTTCAGTGCTTTATCGACATTCCTTGGTGCGACGTAAAATATTTTACACTGTGAGCGCGCTTCCGTGGGAAAACAGTGGATGTACGCATGTACGTGAAGATTTGGAGGAAATGTGAAAGTGACTCCACGACAGGTAACACAAATCTCTCATGAGATAATTAGTGTTGTAAATCAGAGTCAAAGGCCGACATGTGATGACAGTTCAATTGTTCCATTTTCTGAGGCTAGATCATTGGATGCTGTTTAGTAACGCCAGCAATAAAAATTTCTCATCTCTCCCAGCGTATATTAAACAACACATTTAACGACCCCTTAACACTTTGCATTCTATTCAACATGTCCCATAATAATCTCAATATTAATCTGATTGCGTAGACATAGAGAGGTTTGCTCGTTGGTATCTCATTTTGCTTTTGCTATCATTTGGAGATAATAACATTCCTCGCGAAAAATCAATTATTAAATTGTAAACTTTTGTTAGTTTTCGATAAAAAATTTCTAAAACGACCACCGCTTTAATAGACTTAAATGAATGACTTAAGTGAGAATAGACTTAAAAATAAACTAAAAAGGGAAAATATGTCGAGATATAGCAGTGCACAAATGAACATAAACAGTGAACTATGGTGTGAACATAAACAGTGAAGCATTGGATTCACTATGCAGTGGTAGGCTGGTCCTCTCTCCGCAAATTTTCCGTGGTTTCTCCGATCAACACCAGGCGAATGCCGGAGCAGTACCCTACCAAACGGGCCACGGACCGCGCGCGATCTGTCCTTCCTTTTCCTTGTCCTATCCTCTCCCTTTACACACACACACACTAACATGCACTACACTACCACATATTCCGGGAGACCGGTCGGGAGCTTAGAGCTTGTCCCGGCTGGGGCGGTGCCCCGCAGGTGGGAGAGTCTTGGTTAGGGGGAAACCCCACTAGCCGACGGTAGGTCGGCGCCGGATCTCGCCATCCAGCGGGGGGAGATCACCGCCATCTCCCGAAAACAAACATGCACTACACTCGCGGGACTAATGACCACAGTAGTTGACGTGCCCGGAAACACGAAAAAATCAATCAATCAATCAATCTCTCAGCAAAGCTTTCTACCCCCTCTCCCGCGCCTCTATTTACACTTTGTAGCAAGAAATACTAGACATAACACGGGGGGCAAATGATTTCCCAGAATTAGACGCCCAGGCATTCAATGTACTCGAAGCGTCGTATTCACTGTACAATTGTAGGCTGCTCCTCTCTCCGCGAAGTTGTCTCCCTGCCCCTCAACTATTTGAACTTTCACCGCTCCCGCGGACAGACGTCTCACCGCTCCCGCGGACAGTCTCTTTAATACAGAATGCCCGCAGAGAAAGGCGTTGTGTAGGCCTTTACTAGTCAAATCATATAGAAAAGTAGTGCATATTGCATATATTACTGTTCGTAGGAATACACATTACCTTTGCGATGAAGTTTAGGGAGCACAGGACACTTTAAGAACAATACCCTCTGCATGAACTGTTCATTCTCTTCATTTGTTCCTTTTCAGTCGATGGCAATGACGCTACATTACGTCATTGAGCAATACTCTTGCTTGTTGGTGTCGCTAGGACCCCTTGGCGACATTACGTGTCTATCAGTCGTCAAACACAAAGAAAAAAATGTCCAATATTTGTAAATGTGGACCGAAATAGACATTAGTAAAATTTATTCTGAACCTTTTGCATACAATTATTATTTGATCAGCATTTAAAAAATAAGCTAGTGCTTCAGAACCAGCGGATTATAAGATCTATGAATTAATATCTCGCGTCATTCAAATCATTTCTGTGCCAATGCCGGGTATAATCGTATGAATGTTAGAGAAAAGCTTACTATATTTATCGAGTCTCCTATAGTGATGCCCTTCAGACCGGTGTATGAATGAGTTTAGTTGTGATAGGTTTTGCAATAGTCTTCTTGATTCATACCTGAACGAATCCGCTTACGGCTTCCGGGTCGTCGGCGCGAAGATCGCTGTCTCCCAGGTAGAAGTTTCGCATCTGTCGCACAGCCAGCTCTTGGCGCAAGCCCGGAGGCATTTCGGAGCGGAAGACATCCTCCAAGCGACGGTCCAAATCTGTCCAGCCCGCGGGGTTTGCGATGAGCTGGGCCACTGTCACACAACACAATATGCACATTCCAGATGTACTCTGTCGTATGCAGTATATATATATATATATATATATATATATATATATATATATATATATATATATATATAGTATGCCTTTCCAATGTTTTGAAATGTCTATATTACTAATTTGTAATAGGGAGGCACAGAAACTTAAAAAGTCTGCGGAGTCTCCGCTCATGCGAGAGGTAACTAGGGTTTACGTAGATGCCCACTAACTCAGAAAACCTCCAGAAACAATGAAACAGTAAATATTATAATTTTGTAGATTTCGTAACAAAAAGAAGTAAATAACATAAATGTTTGATATCAGTATTAATTATTATTAATTTTGTTTCAGAGCTGGTGGGTTCGATAGGCACAACTACCAGTCATAAGTGTAATTCGAATTGCAATTTTTCCCTTCTCAGGTCAGGAATACTTCTGAAAGAGAACGACACAGAGGACAAGTACCTATGGGCAAAAAAAGTAGGCGTTTTTTTTAAGTCTGCAAACAAATTGAAAAAGATTTTTCTATTTATATATTAGGTATTATTCAAACGCCGAAATCTATGAATCACCACAAAGGCATGTCCATTGAGTTGTGGTATTTCGTTGTCTAATGGATGTCGCAAATCGAAAGTGCTGACATCCATTGAGTTTCCAGTTTATCCATTGAATTTCTCGGTCACCGTCTCTGACCATTCTCGTACCTCCTAAATTTAAGACAATATATTCCAGCAGATGTTTCCTTTTGAGAAGGCCTGTTCACTCTCGCGCGTTCGCTCTTTTGATTATTGCGAGCCAAAGACAATTATTCGAATTTCCTGTACCTATATTTCGTCTGGGAAGGGTAATACTTTAGGGTGGGGTGACAAAAATTAGAACATCTTTCAAATGACGTATTTTTCTTGTTACAAACCATTTGTCCTAAAGACAAGCAATAACTGCAACAAAAGTGCCAGAAGAACATTGAACAAACGAAAGATATTCATTCTTAGCACATAAGAACATAAGCTTTTAGTAAGAAACAAAACTTTGGTAATGGATTGTATATTGTGCACTATGACTTCAGAATGCATAATCATTTGTGATTATTTAAGAAAAATTCAAAATTCTTCAATGCAAACGACGATAAATGTACACCATACATTCCACGTTAATTTTGACATTTTTTAAATAAACGTGAATGTCAAATAGGATACATTATATTTGAAATCGAAGTGTCTCACAGACATGAATCGACGTGTAAGAAGTTGTACAAGTTTTCAAGTTATGGAACGAAACACATTGCACTCAATGGATGTCAGCACTTTCGTAGTAAACTAAAACGGTTGTATGATTTTGGCTCATCAAACGTTTTGACTTGATAGAAGATTGCGGACTTTTTATATTTTGTTGTTTGTAATTTTCTTTCAGCCGAGTATAAACGAATTAAATCATTCGATTTTTTTTCTTGGCTTTTGAAGTTGACCTAGGCGCCAAAAAATGTCATTCCAACGACGGAACAACGTAAATATTCGACGCACCATGATCCATGTTAAGATGCCTCACAAAAAAAAAAAAAACTTAAAAATAAGCAATTGAATATGTATTACAATATTCCAGTAAATTTTGTTGATTCGTGATTAGTTTCAAAGTTAATTAGATGTGTTACGATATCTCGAAAACTTATGAAGGAAGAGTACTACTGCTGAACTTTTACAAATATTAAAAATAATGTTACAGGTCTCTGTAATTTGATGAAATGACATTATTCATGCGGAATCGCAATTCGAGACAATTTTACATGCCTTTATGTAAATGAGCAAAAAAAATTGTAAATCTGATATCGAATCTCGAAAAATTTTAAAACGTCACAGTAGCGAAAAAAAAAAAAAAAAAAAAAAAAAAATGGATTCGTGGCATTGTGACGCGCCGACTCTTCTATCACAGAAGTAGCCTTATCGTCTTATCCTCTCCTGTTGCTCAATCCTTTTTATTATATCTTCAATTATTTATTTATTTATTTATTTATTTATTTATTTATTTATTTGTTTTTATAAAATACTTTTGTGTTAAAATACTACATGTGTTCTCCATTATAAGTCAGTACTTTTGGTTTATTTTACTCGTAGATAGAACATGTAGTTTAAATTGATAGTGTCTTCACAATAAATCTCCTCTAACTTTCACTTAATGACCAACATTGTATATCCCTAGTGCGTCGCGACCTGGAGTATTGAATTATAATGGAAAGACATGGGTGAGCACATCGTATCCGGTTTTTTAATTTATTTCTTGCTGCAGGTACCAGTTGTCGTCACAGTTTAGCGGGTTTAAATGCAGCCAGCTACGAAAATTATCACCTTCTTACAAGTCATTGAAAAACACACACATATATATATATATATATATATATATATATATATATATATATATATATATATATATCACGCATGGTTGCAAGTTCTGTAGATGTTTGGTCGTTCCCGCGAGTTTTCCTTCTGTAGGAAGGAACTTATGCAATTATCCCTTAAGTTTTTCTCCTAACGGCATGACAAAGCTAGCGGTAAGGTGAACTCTTTAGGCTGCATTCTTAACTACCTCCAGGTACCGCTTGAACACCTTCAGTACATTCACGTCTTAGCTTGCGCCTCTCGGAAGGAATTTAACGGCTGAGTTTAGCTCAGAGCCAGATTTTCCGCCGCCTGCAACGACTTTACAGAGTAGTACCTAAGCAACGAACCACGCGCGATCTTTCCCTCCTAGTTCTTGTCTTATCTTCCCCCGTTCTCACTCACTCTTACACTTGCATGCGCTACACTGCCACGCATGTCAGGACCTACGAGCTGCCCTGCCCTGCGGAGGTGGAGGACTTGGAGATGGAATTCCCCCGCGAGTAGATGTGAAGGTTGGCATTGGATTTCACCATCGTTATCGTTATCTTCATAAAGTAAATATCTCGTGAAGAAAATATGTAGCGAATCATACTTACAACTTTTATTGTACCTATAATATTGGAATATTGAAAAAAGATGAACGCTTTTCGTATGTACACATGCGCACAATAATATGATTTTTGGTAAATTAAAAGGTCTGAGTTGAACGAATAGTGTGAGGGATTTAAATATAAAGACCATACTTTATTTTCTGTATCGTTATTCAGAAGATTTCGGATTATCTATCAGATTTACGTGGCTCTTTAGGTGCTAGTCAGAACTCGTTGTGACACATGTTTCTTGCACTTGTCTCCAGTTGAATAGATCGTCACACGTGCTAATGAGTAACAGCTAGTGAAATGAGAGAGTTATACGTGAACGGATTGTTTGCCAATGTCCTGGTTGGGAGTGCATACGGAAGCTGCAATACTCGTGTACGTGACCTTTTGTCTTGTAACTGTGCCGTAAAGTATCAGTACTATGATAGAATAGTACAATGGGCTGTCACGAATGTATTGAGACAAAGTCTGTAATTACTGAGACAAGATCTTTAAGAAATATTCGTTATACACGTGGTTACTGATATTTTTTATAAAAAAAGTGTTGGATATTTCGTTACTAACAATGAATAATGCATGTTAGAAAACAAATAATGAATATTGCAAAATCGATTGAATTGTATTGTAATTAGCACTCACGGTGTATATTTCAAAGCTCATTGTTGAGTTATTACATATTGTTTTGAGTAGTTTAGTGACGGCTATGTCCTCATTCAAATTCAGCGATAAGAAGTACAAATATTAAAAGCGTAATTACCAATTTCCTCCCTTATTATTAAAAAAAATATTTTTCTTCTCCTTGCTATTCCGGTGCAAGACAACTTGCTTAAAACTTAAATTCACGCTTTTCTCAGGTTTCCTAATTGATTAAACTACATTTTTCTATTGCAGGAATGTAGCTACTTGTCTGTTCGGAAGACGGAAGACGGCGTCCTAGGCACATGTGCCAACGTTTTGCCGTGAGGAATCACAGGCCGAAACGTTTGCACCAGTGTCTGGGACACGGCGACTCCCAAACAGCCACTGACTCTGACCGCGTAAACTTACGCTCACATTTTAATGTACTATTTTTAAATATATATATATATATATATATATATATACACTTGAATATTTTAATAATGAAATTTAATTCACTTTGTATAATATTTCGTGTACCTCCAGAAATAAATTGAGCGTAGTCTACGAATGTGAAAATACCACGAGCAGCTGGCGTAATTAAAGGCGAAATGTTACCCTTGCGTTATCATCGCGTGTCTATTTCGTTAAAGAAAGTGTCCAAAATTACTATATCTCCTACTAAGTTGTTCGGTTGGTACTCGTTTGAGAGTACTTCATAAGACTCAGGTGTATACAAAATCGAAGTAAGTCCCAACTCAAGAATAATATTGTATTTTATATTTCTTACATGCTCCATGAGCTCTAATAGCTCATGAAGCTAGATTGAACTTCGCAATCAAAGCAAAAAAAGTCAAGAAAAGGAATATTTTAAGAGCAAATAAATAAGTTTTTTTCTGTTCCGCGTATTTTCCATTCCCAAAGTAATTTTGTGGCCATTACAATTCGAGTAAAAGTATTTGTAATGATTTTGATGAAAAAGAACTTCACCCCATTACCTGTAGGCAACTTGACTCATAAGTATAAAATCACTAAAGGCCGGCCTAACCCACCGTTTACTCTAGGGGCGCATCTAGGCTGTCGCAACCGGGAAGCGGGACAGGGTCCCGGAAAATGATTTGCGACACAAGCCGTTCCCCAATAAAGATGGCAATGGTAGAAACAGACCACCTTTGGAGTTTCTGCATCGAAGCCCCGAGAACGTAATTTGGCCTCTGGGTGGCTCGCATACAAAAATCAGTCGAATGACTAAAACCGTACTGAATATAATGAAATTAATTTTAAATTACAATACTCGTAAAAATGAGGATTTTCAAAGATTTTTTCCAAGAATCTGTGTGCATATCTTCCAGTGAAATACCTTTATTCATTCGCAAACGAGCAGAGAAACGTTAATGCACATCCAACGTTTCTAGCGGCAGTTGATTGACACCCAAGAATCTTAATGCTGTTTCACCATTGTATTAATGAGTATAAGTATGATTCGCTCCATATTTCCTACATGAGACTTTACTTTCTAAAGATAACGATGGTGAGATCCGATGCCGACCTACACTTCTACTCGCGGGGGAATTCCCTGTCCAGATCCTCCCCTCCACATGGCAGGACAAGCTCGAAAGTCCTGACATGTGTGGCAGTGTAGCGCAAGTAAGTGTAATTCACCATTGTAGCGGTGACATCTCATGCAATTTTCAATTTAAAATTATGTAATTGGTTATATTCCATTAAAGATTGCGAATTGCATTTGTAAAATTTGACGATAAAGTTGGGACACCGTAATTTAAATATTTTTTAAAAATGTTAAAGTATTATCAAGATAAAGTGTGCGATTTATTTAATTGAAATACCTATCGTTATTAATAGTTATACTGTTAAATTTCGATGATAGCTTACTCTTTTACAATTATACAATTATTATAAGTTTGAAATAATAGTAACAGACATGATGAAACATATTTTGGTTTTTAATTAAGTTATTTGTGGTGTATTTTATAATGTACATTTTTACGAAGGGTGGTCGAAAAGATTCTAGCCCGGGATAGTTATCGCAACGTCTCCGTTACCGTCAAAACGTGTCGACATTAACCGCTTTTATTTGGATCGTTCGTGGATGTGCAAGTCAAATTCGCAAGCACAGCTTCGCTAGTTTTGTTGCTGGAGTTTGTTGAATGTCATTGTGTAAGTAAAAAGGCGTGAAAGGAGAGAATCAAGAACCTTGGTGTCATTGAATCTCATAATTTGAAGTAAATGTCGCTGAAGGAAATTGTGGAGAACATGCAGAAGACACTTGAGGACGTTGCTCAGTCTTACGCGGCAGTGAAAAATTGGGTGGCCGGCTTTCCAAGATCTCCTTTTGTCTCGTGCCCTAACTTTTAAATATATAAATAAGAAATCTCCTTGGGAAAAAAATTGTTTTCCTACTCATTTGTATCATCGTGAATTCAAATGTTTAATCTCGAAATTTCTATTCTTTTTTCTTAGTATTGATTTTGCATAATTTAATTCTGAAAACAGCTTTATTGTTGGCTTTACAGATTTATTATTTAGCTACTTGGCTGTCCGGGAGACGCCGCGTTCGAGGCACAGGTGCCAACGTTTCGACCGCCATTCTGCGATCTCAGGGCAAATGGCAGGACCCAGCGTCTTCCGGACTGCTAAGTACCTTCCGACTCCGGCGTTGGAAGCTTACTCTGTCAGCGTTATTGTAGGTTTACTGATACTCCATCTGAATGTGTGGTTACTTTAATCCACGAAACGTCGTGCTACGTTTTTACTGACTGAAAATAAATTTCTCTTGTCGTGGACATTTTCCATTGTTTGTGTATTGTGTATAATTGGTTTGGGAACTTCTACTCTCTTAACAACAGTGATAGCAACGGTACGGTCAATATCGTCGTGCTACGTTTTTACTGACTGAAAATAAATTTCTCTTGTCGTGGACATTTTCCATTGTTTGTGTATTGTGTATAATTGGTTTGGGAACTTCTACTCTCTTAACAACAGTGATAGCAACGGTACGGTCAATATCGTCGTGCTACGTTTTTACTGACTGAAAATAAATTTCTCTTGTCCTGGAGATTTTCCCATTGTTTATATATTGTGTATAATTGATTTGGGAACTTCTACTTTCTTAGCAATAGTGATAGTAACGGTAGGGAGTGGTCAATATCAAGTGCGCACTTACACGCCAGCACCATGATGCCCTCGGCGCTGGTGAAGCCGGTGACATAGGGCACCTTGAGGAAACGCCCTTCCCGCATCAGCTGCGTAGGGTCCGCCCTGAGGAACGGATGGGGCCCCGCCGCCGGCACCTCCACTGACGGCAGGAACTTGCCCCTCCAGAAGCGCAGCGCCAACTGCACACAACCCCGGATTTACTTTCTCGCTTGAAATCAGCGGCTTTGGTGCTATAACAGTTTGCACGTCAGGTAGTTATACCAAAGTTTACAGATTCAAACCCGATGGAAGACGTGGATTTTTAAGAGCGAAAATATCGTTCATACGCCTTTCTTTGGAAAAGTAAAGCTGGATGTTCCGGGTTGTATATGTACTGCATGTAAGAAGTTCGCCTGTTTAGTCGCCCACGCGTCTTTCTCCGTTAGATGGTGAAAGGAACTTTGTGAAATTTGCGTGCTCAAAATCTCGACACATAAAATAGTTCTGATCTGAAATGTGCTGATGAACAACGGGCCAAGAATTGGTGAGTCAATTGTAAATGAGGTGGTAATTTAAAAAGTGAAATAGTTTTAAAAAATCGGCTCAGTACGCGTCACCTTTCTAGGAATGCAAAATATATTGAGTTATGATCTGTGAACTTGATAATATTGTAGTTGTTTCCTACAGCTTTGATGCAAAACTGATTATTTATGATGTGGACCTAGAGATTACTTCGATTTAGCTTATTTTGACTTGATGAAATTTCAATATTTTAATATGCTCTGATTGTTCTTGCTCGTTTTTCACCTGAAGATGCGTATAGCATTTACACGCAACGTTGTTACATTTTTTCGTAGCAAAATATGAACTAAATTAATCACACTGTAAGGGAAGGTTCGGTTTCGCTAAGAGGCTGCTGTTGCAGGATTAACATGAATGGCAGGCTAATTCTGACCCTGAGTTCGACTTCCACTGCGGAGAATTCATGTAAATTATTGTAAGTCAAATGTTGTTCAAGCAATATTGCATAGACTTTACAAATGCGGAAAAGTACCTGCTGTTGAAGCACTACTAGTTTTATTGTGTCTTTTGATCTGAGTGGTTTCGCAAAAACATTATTTTCGTGGACCATGTACAACTGTAGTGTATGTACATACACATATATTCCCACGCCCTTTCTTATATACTTACGTACTTTTTACCTTCTCGCTAAGGTGTAAAGAGAAAGTTAAGTAAAAGGGGAGGGGGAAGTCTTCTAACACTTGGTGTATCCAGAATTCATGTTTTGTGGATCCTTGATACCGGAAAATCGATTGATGGATGGCAAAACGTCTGTGCGTCCGTCCGTTCGCCTGTGTCTGTGAACAACGCTAGCGGATAAACCGTTCAGCTAATTTTCTCCAAGACTGATGTTCCCCAATCGATCTGGCTGGTATCACGCCCTCTTGAATTTGAAACTGATATTTTAATTTTGGGAAGTATTTTACGCGAAGCCCCTGGGTCATTTTCAAAATTAAAAAAAAAATAGCTTTTGATTAAACTTTGTTGTTGAATAGAGTGAAGAACATATAAGAGAATGGCGCAGGTCTCAAATTCGTTGAAAATCCTGATTTTGCGAAAATTACAATACTTAATTTTTAGGAGTCTTCCTACAACTAAAATATTAAAGATAAATTCTTTGAAAATTTGCTTACTTTTCGCGTAATTTTGCGTGACAATACGGGCGAGAAGCACGTGCTGTTTTAGCACCTAGTTTCCATCCATACATAAATACATATATTCGAAAATGCACTTTGACCGGCAGGTCCTAGGGCCGAGTCCTGACGGCGGCAGGATTTTCGACGCTAGCTTTTCACCTAGGTCGAATTCAGTCGCTGTCTGAAGGAGAATTCTAGCGGCCGGCTGCTCTAATCGGTAGTTTTCCGTGATTTCTCCGATCAACACCAGGCGAATGCCAGAAGAGTACCCTACCAAATGGGCCACGAATCGTGCGCGATCTTTCCTTCCTCTTCCTTGTCCTATCCTCTCCCTTTACTTACACACACACACACACACACACACACACACACACACACACACACACACTTACTCTAACATGCACAACACTACCACATTCCGGGAGACCGGTCGGGAGCTTAGAGCTTGTCCCGGCTGGGGCGGTGCTCCACTGGTGGGAGAGTCCTGGCTAGCGGGGGAAGATCACTGCCATCTCCCGAGGAAAAAGCTACACTTACGGGACTAATGACCTAAGCTGTTGACGCGCCCGGAATTACTAACTAACCAACCAATCGAACATGCATACCTCCGGAGGCGAGGCTGTCTCCTGGCTGCGCACGAGCTCCGCGGCGTCGACGCTCTGCAGGCAGGGCACGATGGCTGCGGCGTCGGTGTCTGGGCAGAGCGCGGCCAACTGCGACCGCAGCGCAGCGGCGTGCTCACGCGGCCGCTCTACAAACGCCCAGGGCGCCAGCGCCGACCCGCTCATGGACACGGCCCCGTGGATCAGGCCTGCAACCGCGCCCCCGAGCACGCATGCCATAGACATGAAAACAACAACAACAACAACCATACAACTCGCGAACACCCATTAAGGCGTCAATCCAAGCCCGCCTGAGAAACCCGGTGTTTCTATAAGCACGGGCAATTTCACTTAACTCCGCTCACGTTTATCCTCCAAATCCAAAAAGAGTTTGAATGGTACACGAGTAAGCTAAAGGTGCGATGTGAGAAATAGTGGCTACGTACAAAAATGAGTTTGCCAGATTTGATCCATAAGCAACCGAGGTTTGAATGATGATATTGTGCACTTTTTATTACTACTTCATGTTTAATTTTTGAAATTGTACCTTATTTGCCAAGCGGCAGGAATGGAGATTGTTTTGTTTTCTTTTTGTGCTATTTTATTGTATCATTCAGCTTTTTGTTGTGTTTTGGCAGTGCCAACCTGCTCATGGTCACGGCTCGGTGGATCAGACCTGCAACCACGCCCATGGACACGGGCGCCATAAAAAAAAAATCGCGTACACCGATTAGAGCAGGCTCGTCAATCCGTTCTCGCCTGAGTGTGATACCCGGCGCTTCTGCGAGCGTACGGAATTTCCTCTGACATCGTTCCCTTTTCTCCTCCAAATCCAGAAAGGGGTGTATACGCGCAAACTGAAGCGGGGAATAACAAGTGATGAGAAGATTGGGGACTACGCACGAAAATACATTCGCCACATTTGTTCTATTTGACAACCGAGGTTTCAATTATGATTACATTCTTTACTTTTTATTACTATTTAATGTTAATTTTTTAATTATTTGTTGCATAAACAGATTTACTATGGTCCATAAATGGCGAATTCTTTCCTTGTTTTGGTTTTTGCTATTTTATTGTATCATTCAATTGCTTGGTGTGTACAACCAGCGCTGATCCGTTCATGGTCACCCGCCCAATGGATCAGGCCTGCAACCTCGCCTCGCACACGGGGTAGACACGGCAGTTCGAGGCCGCTCCAGCTACTTGCCCATGTGGAAAGCCGCGCGCTCCCTCGAGCAGCACACACAACTTCCCCTGCCTGCTCTCGTTACCCCTTCAAATCCAAAACTGGATCTATACGCGCAAGCTGAAAGACGCGTGGTGGGGAATTGCGGCTACATACAAAATAAGTTTGCTAGAATTGTTCCATTGAGCCATTTAAGGAAAACCATATAATATTATCACTGCTTTCATTATTATTCAGTAGTCAATGACAATCTATTTAAAGTACATGCAAGTACATTTACATATACAGTACAGTATAGTAAGTACAGTACGAGTATATTTATAGGACTTACCGTCGGTCATCTGTGGTGCCAGCAGAAGGTAGTGTACAATAGCGCCTCCTGCACCCTCTCCAACAACTGTTATTTTTTCTGGGTCTCCACCAAATGCAGCGATATTGTTCTTTACCCATTTGAGTGCCATAACGGCATCCTTAAGTCCTGCATTTCCGGGGGCCTGAGTATCTTCTGTATTCAAAAAGCCTGCAGAAAATAATGATTTATATACTTCTGCAGAATCGAGCGTTTTGGGATTCTCACGCCCAGATGATCTGAGTAAATGATAATCAAAAGAAAGAGAATTTACAGAGAGATGACTTACCACTTTATAACTATTAACATTGGGCTTAAGAAAATACATATTCATTAGGAATAAGCAAATATAACCCGTAACAATCGTTACCCGTGTTATTATTACTATTATTATTACTCATATTCATTTATTTCTTGATGAGTTGATGTTGATAAAATCTCAAAAATGTCTGGAGTTTTTTCTTTGTTTTTCCACGGTTAGAGCAAAGAACCCTTTAAGAATGGCGTGAATTTTACTTCCGTTGAACTTCGAAATTTCAAAAATTGTAAAGCTATAAATAGCTCGAGAAACCACTTCATTCTAAAACGTTGGGAAGTTGTGTTCAGCGTGAGACTGCTGATGTAGAGGTATTGTGCCTGGCATGTTGACTCGGAAGGGTCAATAGCGGGTCAGAAAAAAAATCCTGGTTGGAAACTCCTTTGCAGGTTCATATTACAGTGTAATCGTTCAAATGATGCGAGAATATTATATTATTCAACGAGCGTAGAATGATATATATTATTCATGAGTTGATGTTCACGACACGAGCGACATAGAAGCGAGTGTTTAGCAAGTGTTCGAATTATAGATTCATTAATAAATAATTCGTCATTATTACGAACCAAGAGTCGCAACATTTTTATATTTTATTGTATACACTACAATAAGTTTGTCCTTTAAATTAAATCCGTCTAGTGTGTTTGTTAACTTCTTTCTGTCTCATTACTGCTTAGATTGAATCCACTAATATTTTCTTAAGTCCCATAAAATAAAATGAGTTATGGTTAAATAACTCGCATTGTAATATTAAACATTCATTACCACTTTAGCTTTAGGTAAGCAAAATTACAGTTTCTCTTTCTCATTATTTTTGGCACTCGTCACTTCGCTACGCATATTCAAAAGAATATTTACAATCTGTACCCGAATCACGAATCATTATTATTTTAGTAATATTCTATACACACTCTCTACTCATCATAACAATTACTATTTTTCCATGGCCGTTCATCCAGTCTCGTTCATATCAGCTGTTTCTCTGTCCAAACGTGGAATGAATGAATTTTGTTTTTAATCTTAGTTTACATAAAGCATTATCCGCAAAGGTGATCAGTAACAGGGTGACGTGAAAATTAAAAGATCTCCTCTTTTCCCCCATATGAATATGTTTGGGGAAGTTGTACAAGCAAGCGCCGTAAGGTAAAGAACGATTTTCCTAAGGATGAGCCAAAGTGACAGTTCGCTAAAACAAGTGAACATCACATTATTTCAGAGAAGTATCCATCCGCTGCGACAGCTGTTCAGCGACGCCCCACCGTGAAGTCATAATGGCTCCTGTGAAAACATCCCTACGAAGTCTAAGAGTTTCGCTGAGGTATATGCACGTACGTGAGTCCGGGAAATATTTACATTTAATTACATATGTGGAAAATCTCTTAACGTGCTCTCACAATCAGTAAAAGGAAACTGCCACGAATGTAAATAGAAAGAAAAATGATTTTAAGCCGGAAACACGTGCACCGGTAAGCATCTCCATTCAAGTCTCTGTTTTAAAATAAACATAATATTTATCACACAAAAAGTAAATTCAATGTAATATATAAAGAAAAAAGAATTTTTACAGAAGAGCAGATTACACTGCACTTCCTAATATCAATTATTTCTCGCGGCGCACTATATTTTTGTCGGACAATGACACCACAAAAGGAAGTGTCGAAGCCATTTACAAGTTAGCCAACTGCAAACGAACGAATACGGGAAGGGAGTCTAATGGACTCAAGGTGCACAACAACCACAGAACCTTCAGTTATGTTGCCAGCAGTAGCTGTCACTTTGGCTCATCCTTAGGAAAATCGCTCTATAGCTGCACAAGCTTTGCGGTGCTACCAACGTCATTCGTTTTGCGTGGTTTAAGTCTTTGCAGTCGCCACAACTGATTTAATTGTTAGCAGCCAGCCATGTTAGGTTGCTGATCGTGAAATTGTTAGTTTTCAGCTGTTAAGCCCTTCTCTATAGTGTAGGCGACTGCAAGAAACCTTTGTCGTGACAAAGGTTTCTCGCAGTCGCCTAAGTCAAATGTGATTGGTCGACTGCTGTGTTAGAATATTATTCTTTCACAGGTCGTAGAATTGGCATTGCTACAGCATACGACAACGTGCAGAAATGTTTATATTCTGGAGTAGTAGAGAAAATATGTTCTTACCAATAGTTCACTACAAAGTGTAAACGTTCCACTAGTTTACTTTCTCATAAGCGTAGAAGAAAGACCTTATTGCAATGCTACAGAGAACAGTGTATATTTTATTTTGTTACTTCTTCTATATGCAGTAAATTCAGATGCATAATCGACGAAGACCCACAAAAGTCACAATACACGTTTTGTGGGTCGCTGATAACGAAAACATTGTGTAAAAAAAGCCTGTGCGTCTATCTGTGAGAAACACTTGTGCCAAACCATACGTAGCACTTTCACCAAAACTAATATTCCTTGATCGATCTCACTGATACCATAGCCTCTTGAATTTGAAATAGAATTTTAATTTTTAAAAGAACTTGACTTTAAAACGCAACATTTTCAAAAGACGAGATTTTCTAAATAATGGCTCCAATTTTTTTCAATAAATCTTGTTTGAATAGAGCAAAGTACGCTTATAACAATGTCGTTGATTCGACATTCATTAAATCCTTTGGAATTTTGAAAATTAGATGTTTAAAGATCTCACACCACTTTCACAAACTACATTAGTAAATATTGATTGTTATTTATTCACGAAATTGTTCATTATTGAAGTTTTGAATAATGTCACGTACAGTTTTTTTGAAAATCTGAATTGTTTTCACAGAAGTTGGAAATCGTGATCGTTTTTAAACTGTGAATAATTTTTTAAATTAAGAACTATTAAGAACAGATTTTACAATGATTTGGCGACTTTGACTCGCCGGAAGAATATCACCATTTAGCAAAACATTCACACAGAAAGCAACTGTTTGCCTCATAAATTCTGGCACGACACGCCAAAAATAAAAACTGGTCGGTCGCTTATAGCTCTCAACCTCGTCGGGTCGGAAGGAGGATGGCAGTTCTCTTGAAAATGTCTCTTTGAAAGAACGATGCTAATCACCATACTCCGTTCCAAAGACTGAGCAGAACAGTTCTCCTGCTGGCCCCGCTCAGGACGCGCACAAAATAGACTTCACACGGGGCCACTCTGGCGCCACTGAGAAGCGCCAATCCGCACACAGCCACGGTCGAGCGCCACTGACCCCAAGAGAGGAAGGATTCGTGAGTCACAGCACTGTAGGCTCCGGAGACCGCAAGGCAATCAGATGGTAAAAGATGGTCCAGTGGCGCGCCCGAGTGGTGTAGTGTGATGGCTGCCGTATACAACTGTTTGCATGAGTTTGTCACCATTTATATTGTTTCGCCAGCAGACGCGCCTCTCGGAAGCGTTGCAGGGAGATGTGTGAAAGCTCGTTTCACACGGGGCCACTCTGTGACGCCACCAAGAAACGCGGAGCCCCTTCACACCCGCCGAGCGCCACTGACCGCGAGAGGAAGGATTCGTGAGTCACACGTCTGTGGGTTCCGGCGACCGCAAAGCAGTCAGCAGGTAAATCTGGCTCAGTGGCGCGTCTGAGTGGTGTAGTGTGACGGCTGCCGTATACAACTGTGATCTGCTGGTGGTGGCGCGAACGCATGTCTGCACTGTTGGTGGCAGGAATTTGCCACCAAGCGCCATAGCAGCGCGACTTCGCCACTCGCCTGAATACCTCCATTTAGACCAATGTTTTGCCAGCTGACGCGTCTCTCGGAAGCTCTGCTGAGTGGCTCCGTGTGCTCGGGCCCTAACCGCATCTCTGGCCCGGGCCGCAAAAGGGTGACGGCGACGGCTCAAACGTCAGCGAACCTGGGGTTTGGAACTTGCTCTTCAGGAAGAGAAGCCTTCGTCGTGCATCCAATGTTTGATAATGTCTAACTACAAGGAGCGATTTAGTAATAGTCTATATCGCACTGGAACTCAAGAAGCGTCTATCAAGGCGGGAAATTGAAGCGCTTTGTTCGCGGCAGAAAATGTGCTAACATATACACCAGACAACTTACTTATATACAGTACTAGCGGAATTCGGGAGACATTCTGCCCTTCATCTTCCTCTTTTTCCTTCGTTCTCCCTTTCTCTCTCCGTGTCTCTCACCGACTCTCACCGTCTCTCTCTTTCTCTGCCCTTTATCTCCCTTTTTCTTCCTTTCTCCGGGTCTCTCACCGTCTCTCCCTCTCCCCCCTCTCACTCTCTCGCTCGCTCTTTCATTTTTCTATAATGAAATTCTCCCGCTTGAGAGAACATCTGATGTAATTAAAAGATGAACAAAGAGAGTTGAAGAGCTGACAGGTTTTGCCTTTTTTAAGGTGTTATGTTTTTCGTAACGTTTTATAGCCCTTTACCCGAACTGTTGAGTTATCCTTCTATAAAGTCTGTCATCGTCAGTCATTACCTTCTATCCCTCCGGCTAGGGGCTCTTGAACTTTTTCGATGCGATATATTTTATTATAGGGCAGTAAAACTAGTTATTCCATAAAAACATCGTATTGTTTTCAACGATTTTTGTTGCTCAAGAACGTATTGCAAATTTAATTTTTCTTCGCGGCGAATAAAGATTACAAATTAAATTATTTACAGGTATCAAAGCCTTTTTAATGTCGTATTAAATAGTGTGAAATACTTTGCCTATCTTATCACGGGAAAATCAATAAAATACACTAAAAACCTGGAAAATCAAGAAAACTTTTTTCCGGGAATATTGTAGTCACTGCTTACTTGTTTCTTAGATCCACATAACATACATAACTCAACAATCCGCATCAAATAAAGATATCGGAGATTTTGAATTTGGCATTACGCTTTCTGGAAAGTTTACTATATTTGGACTCACCCAAAACACCAAGGCGGTAATTGAATGATACCACAACGAGTCCATGTCTGATCATATCATCCGGACGAAGGATATCCAAATTACCCCAACCCATATTGAAGGCTCCTGGATGTATCCACACCACCACAGGATATTTGCTTCCAATCCATGACGTTGAAGGCTGATGCATGTAAGTAGTCCGTCAGACACAGTGTATGAAAATAAGAACAATATTATCGATTTGGTTAAAAAACGTAAAAATAGCATGTATTTTTCTGTTTTATAAATGCAGTATCAGCACATTACAAACATTTATGAAGTGAAAAATTGGAGTTTGAAAATATTTAACCACTGAATGTTTCTTAATAGACCGTGTAATAATTAACTCAAAGTTATTAACTCGAGTCCTTGATTGTTAATTACTGATTATGTATTGATGTAGCAATTTTAAATCAGTATTCGATTTATACAACGGAATCAGCATGAGGATAATGGGAACTAGTAAAATATGCTATTTTTTTAAAAATTTCGGGATGTTGTTCTTTAAGGCAAAGCATATTGTACTATGAAGAAAGGAATCGTGTCATAACAGTGTTTAGACTATAAACTGCAAGATGGAGCTAGCTGTACTGCGGAGGAAGGGATCAAGTCATTGACATGTTCCGTTACTCCTCAGTACTATAATTTTGGGTTTGAGTGTTTTCAATGCGTATCGTGTTATGCATGCACGCAGTGGCTATGGTATGACAGACACAGCACGTGTCATGGGCAACACTCACATGAGGGCTATTTAGAATATTTTTGCTAAAACAAATAACAGCTTTAATTTTAAGTAGCCTGACAGGAACGCAAATGCTTGCCATGATTGCCTGAATATCTAGAAGCGGCTCTGCATGCATGCAAGCCTGTATGGTACCTCTAAGAAAAGAGTTTATAAGTTAACAAAGCTTCTCCGGCCTCGCAAAACCCCGCAAGGTAAAGAGGCAGTAATCCAACACAGTTAAAATTTCTGAGCACATATTACAATATTAATAAATGAGCATATAAGCAGTTTTCCTCTCAAAAATTCTCATTATAGCAACTGATAAAATTTATCGATTTGCTTCTATTATATTTAATAGAATGTCTTGACGGGCGTTTAAATATTAAATTTATACATGACTTTTCATAAAAAAATATCCAGAAAATTTTAAACTTAGATTTGTTAGACCTAAAGTGGATGTTTGCTCCAAATATGAAGAGCTTGGAGCAAAAATTAGGAGTAGATTTTTGTGTGACAGCGCTATGTAGCAGAGGCTGAACTTCTTGTCAAAAAATAAATTTAAAAAAAGTTGAAAAAATGTACTTGTATTAATCAATGCAAGCAGCTAAAGAGAATTGGGACACACGTTTGTCCTTTTTCCAAACTCTTTACAATATGTAATTTGTAATACATTATGCCAATTGTTACTACACAAATATTTATTTCATTGAATAAGTGATTATTTTAAACTAATATATTCTTAAATATTACCATTTAAATTTATTGCATTTATGATTTCAGTACCCAGTTTTCCTTAAACTTGATTTTGACACAGAGGGGGAATGAAGCATGTCAACAACTATTGAAATAAAATTCTGATTACAGAAAAGTAATCGAGTAGGAAGTATATTAAAAGACAATTTAGTGCTATCACAGTGAATCCAAACAAAAATTTGTACGGGATAAATAAAATCTGCTAGTATTATTTAATGTTTCTCTTCCTCCTAAAAAGTTGCAAAAAATAACTTGTTCCCTTTATCCTCAACTGGATTCAATTATTATGTGGTCTTGCATTTACTGAGTTTGGAAATAACAGAATCTTGCAAGATCATTGAAATAATAAGGAATTGTACAATGATCTTGGTAGTATGTCAGGAAAATTCTCTAAACGCGGTATCTTTGACTGCATTTTTACACATTCGCATTACACAAAAAAAGTGATTATATTTTTAGTTTATTAGAAGTCATCTTAGAACAAACAGAAGTTTAAGAGTAACTATCCTCCAAAGAGGCGGTATGTAACTTTCACACTGAAATTGAATATAAGCCTTATACTTACATGTGCTGTGTATACATTGATGAACAAGCAGTCCTCGTTTCCAGTAAGTTCTTGAGTTAGTAAGTGTTTCTGAAGACAAATAGATCCTGCAGTTGTTGCGTTTTTGATGCCATGCCATAATTCTGGTTCTTCCGGATCCTGTGCGAGTATCAAAATTGTCAGATAAAATTGCATTTAATTTGAAGTGGAATTCAAGTATATGCACTGGTATACTGCATTGTTTCTCTGCAAACCATGTCAACAGGATCCTGGGAAGTTACTGAGATTAATTTCAACATCTATATTGATACTTACTCAATGAAATGTTTATAATTCTTCATTGACATTTCCTTCCCTTTCGAACACTAATTACATAAGTCTCACTTTTTGTATTTTATCAGATATTTCTGAAAACAATTTTTGGTACAATATTTGAGCATTTGTGAATTTTCTGTAAAGTAATTGCATGAGGAAAATCTTCTAGAAATGATCTCGCCTATTCAGCTATTCTGATACTCCCTAACTCACACACACATTCATACACACGTATACATACACCCTCGCACAAGTGACTCACTAGAACAGAGGTCTGCAGCCTTTCTGGAATTAAGAGCCAATTGTTTCCCAATGTGATAAATTATTTTTTTAAAGAGCCAGATGTAAGTGCATACATAGGTTATATGAGTTAGAAAAATAAAAGAACTATTATTTGCTGTGAAACATGTATTTATAGTGAAATCAAAACATTCTATTTTGCAAAATTACAGAACTTATAAGTCAACGTTATAAAGAAAAAAGGAAAAAAAATTAAAAAACTAATAGTATGAACCTAATTTCAGAAGGTTATGGAAATTAAATTTAAAAAACAATATAAACACAAGTATGTACTATTAGTGTGATTTTGGGGATTGAGTACAGCTCCAAAGTTATTCCAAATTTCGTAAATATTCAGAAGTTTTTAATTTCATGCAACCTTCGAGGCTTTCGTCATTAAGTGAACTTTTTAATTTGTTTTTAATATTAGAAAATAATTGTTCACAGTAGTAAGTTGGTCCGAAAATTGTCAAGATGCCAAACTCATGGTTTCACTTGATCATAAAAATTAGGAAGACAGTTTCATGTTTCATATACAATGTCTTCCTCCTTCCTGTATTTTGAAAGTTTTGTCTGCTGGTGTCCGACAGCCAATTTTCCTTTCTCTTTAGCTAAATTTTCTAGTTCTGACTGCAAATTTATGAACTTTTCTGTCCATAGATCCTTCTTTTTCAAATCTAACAACTGTAGATTGAGCTCTGTCAATAGTGGAAAACGGTGTAAAATTCAACTCGCACTCTTTTGCCACTTGTGACTTTGTTAAAAAAGATGGAATAGGTTTGTGAGATCTAAAATCTTTAAAACGAGTTTTAAAAATTTCTTGCTTACAACGGCTGTGACAAAAAATGTACTATTAATATTACAACCTGAATGGTTTCTCGTCGAATTCGTTTTAGTTCCCTTTGATTTCAGTTAATTTTTCCACAAATAATTTAAAAATAATTGTATTAGATTCATTTATCGGATAATTTGAACGAGAAAATTAATAGAAGTTAAAGGTATCTGAAATTAATGTTACAAATTAAGGAATTTCAACATAAAAGGCACCTTTGAAACTTTTTTCGATTCAATTCGAACTGATTCAATAATAAGACGCAAGATTTTTCACAGTATGCACATGCAATAAAGTGGAATTTATAATTCCGCTTCCTTTGCTAAAAATATTTCGCTGAAATTCCTCGCATTGGATGATTATTAATTTATCAATTGTCATACCATAAACTGTAAAACAAACTAAGCTATATCGATCAACCTGCAAACAAAGCTACTATTCCGCACAGATAAACCTATGAGATATATTATTTGGTGCTGTTAGGATACAAAACAACTTCAGCAAGAAAACTGTTAAAAGCTTGATACAAAATTACAAATGTAAAAAAAATCAGGAAATTATGAATGCAGCTAATGTGACTCAAACTGCCAAGAAACTTTGGCATAAAACTGCAAGGAGCAATGAATAAATAAAATTCAATCTTCCATGCTATTCTTACAAATGGGTAACTTACGTTAGACTCATTGACATTCTAACAGAAAATAAACCAAAACCATCAGGAAAAGCAAGTTAGAAAAATCTGTGACGTTTATTGCAAGGTGGGGCCAAATATAATACCAATTACATTTTATTTTATAGATTATTTAGAATTACGCGAGGAGTAAAGATACACAGGTGGACTGTCGTGGTGGAAGCAGATTGACTGGAATGTAAGATACAATGACTGCACGGCAGCGCTATTGGAGGCTGTAAATTTTTAAATGTGATAATTTCACACAGGTGTGACAGGTGACCCCAGCCTTACGATTCCAGGGTTAATGAATGCATCCGAAGAAAAGGAGCGGAGCTTAATCAAGTTTGACAATAATTAAAAATGACCTTGCCGTCCCTAAAATTGACAGAGAAATATATTTGAAGATGAGCAAGAGCAAGAGCCGACCTGGATGGCCGAGGTGGCTAAGAGCGAGTACCGACTCAGCACTTCGGTCCGAAGGGTCGCGGGTTCGAGTCCCGCCTTGGGCATGGCTGTTTGTCCCTCGACTTTGTGTGTGTGTTGTCCCGGAGGACCTCGCGTTCTGCTGACCCCAGATCAGAGGAGCCCGCAAGTGTTTGTCTAGTGTATGGTCGAATATGCGTCCCTTCGGGACGTAAAGGACAACCGGCTGTCGGCTGGATAAAAGCCCTAGGAGGAAGAAAAAAAAAGCAAGAGCAAGAATGTATACTAATATCAGAGGATTATCAAAAATTGCACAGCAATTATGAAAATTAAATAATATCTTAAATGAAATATGCCCCTACAAAATCTTTTTCAACACTGTACAATTGCAGTTTTAGAATAAAAATTTTATGTTTGTATCCTGTTAGCTAGAAGTTTTCTGGAATATTTTGTTTAAACACTGTCTTTCTAACAGATGAAAACTTTATGTAATGTCTATGTAGTTGTTAATGACCATTGATGTCGATGCGACTTAAAATAAATTTTTAAACAAATATTAAAGATTCTTTGTATCATTTCATTCGTGAACCTTATGATCATAAGAAAATTCTCATAAAATATTAATGTGATTATCAAACATCTTATTAAGTTAAAATACATGTTCAGCGCGAAATTTTCTTTCTGTTGCCATTTTGATCGGTAGAATTCTTCTTTGGTTTTTACTCAATATATGATACTGTCTTATGACCAATGAAGAGAACAACGAGCATTCGGGTCCAGAGGAACTGCTTCTCTTTTGGTTAAGAGTAGCACCCTCAACCTCAAAAAAAGGTTTTAATATAGACTGCATATATAAACATTAACTTCTCGAGTCAAGAATGATGCTTTTATAACTATAATATTTTAAAGTTTAAAAACAGAATACTGAAACATTTATCTATATAAGAAAACTAAAAGCATCCAACTTACATAATTCGACTCTTTTTTGCTATTTCTCGGTTACTTTTTCTTTATGAAGAAATGTATTGATTTCTTTTCTAAATAATAAATAATTTACATGTTTGTGAAATGTTTCTATGCTTTTGCAGTGCAAAGTTTTGCCTAGAGAGCATTTTTTCAAAACAACTTTTGAGTGCATTTTGCAGCTCAGCCCTTCAGTATACTCATTACACAAATTAATATGCTTAAAATTGTCATAAGAGCTTATTTTCGAATTTTCGAAGTTTCCTCCCCGGACATCTTGTAAATAATACGATAGAAAATGATGACAGTTTGGTTTAATTGTGAGAAACTATTTAAATAAGAAAATAAGAAGGTAGTTATCCTCCAGTCGTGTATAAAATATATTAAAAATAATTATAAATGAGCAGATAATTGCGTAGATGGAAAGTCATGCTCTCAAGCAATCCACATCACAAGTGACTCAACACATTGTACACACACACACACGCACGCACACCCGCTTACTCACTCATCACCCATTTGTTATCTCAGTCATGTACGCAATTACCTACAAAACAAGATCCGTATGTAAACATGTACAAAGAGAGTTAACTGTGAATAAACACACATTTACGCTTCTGTCGTTTAAAGGCAGTGGTACAAAGTAAATTGTCAAGAAACATCAATTGAAAATAAATTAAAATATATAACTATTTTTGGGAACTTTGACCATAATATTTTGAATGGACACACTATGTGGATCCGAAATTTTCACTTCTATAAAATGTTAAGACAAAGGTCGCAGCAAACATTTATGGCTAGGCGATTTTTATGCAGATGAATATGTTAGTTGGGCTGAAAATATTTTCACTTTTGATTTAATCATCGAGATATTTTGGCGAATAATCATATAGGAAAGCATGTAGTGATCATCTAAGAAATCATGCAGTCATCACGGGAATGTGGAAAAAACATGTTTAAGGGAACTTACAGCACAACATGTCTGGAAACATGCGAAGGATTCGTTATGAAACTTGTCTGAGTACATACGTGAGTAAACTTAATTTTAAGAAATTAAAATTAAGAGAAAGACGGGCTACGTCAAAATTAAAATGACCAAGAGAAATTTTAATCTCGGTGCTTAGTACTCGTAATTATTTTATTTCATTAATGTCATGAACAATTAAAATCTGTTTGTGACGTATGGACCTCACCTGCAATATATGCACATTTTCTAGAGGGTCAAAATTGCTATCGCCTTCTTAACGATATTGAATTAAATTATAAATAATACAGATTAGCATCCAGAATGTTTCGCAAAGTTTGTTCATATGCTATGTATGTAAACGAATGCACACATAAATACGAATATCTAAATCGAAAAATAACCCTCATACTCAGGTTGTTATCTGTTAACGCGCTTTGTGTTAAGGAATCGTCTCAATACAACAGGAATATGGAAAATGATTTTTCTTGGTACTGTTGACGAAAGCCCAAAAAAACTTGCGCAGATAGCCTAGTTACATTCATGACCGAATGCAAAACAAGTGTCGATCTCAGAATTTTCTCAGTTGTCAAGGGTCGAAAAACCTGTTCGGGAAGGGGCAATAATATATTTTTTAGCACGCGCACTACTAGATATATATGTTGTAATGTAGTGTTAGGATCGCGTTGTTCGAAGTTTGAATCAAATAATCTATTTCCACTTTTAAAACGGTAATATACAAAGTGCGGAATGTTCGCACAGATCCAGCTAGTTACACGCTAAGGAAAATTGAAGGTATATACCATAGTATTTATAAGAAACAATCAACAAAAGTGTTCTACTGCTGGATGTAAAATTATCACCTCCCCCAGATCTGAAGAAAAAAAAATTAAGACGCAAAAACAGAATTTCGCGTATTGTATCAATGATAGAAATCATCCTATGTGACGGAATTGACGATTTGTACATTTTGGTACCAATGATTCAGAATTTGCTTATTTTTTAGTTTGATAAGAACATTTTCAAATAAAACAAGAAATGTTGGTCTTAAAATAGAAAAAAATATGACTTACACAATTTATTGATGTTGAAATATCTCGTATGTGCTAAGAGGTTTTTGTAAGGTGTTTTCAGAAAAATATTACAATACATAAATATTTAATACTGTGGTATTGTATAGAAAGTGTAGAATGCCTAAACGAAGCCAACTGTACATTATTAACATCAACAAGTGTTTCTTCTTCCTTCCTGTAATTTTTTTTCACATAGAAGGTTGTCTATCATCAACGACGATATTTAAATGTGAGAGTTACAACAGGTGCACATGCAACACAGTACACTTCGCTGTAGCACATGCTACCGTCATGCAAAACTGGTCCTACTCCGAAACCCGTAATTACCATGTTTTTGTAACCCTAAAAGAATACAAGTTACTCGTATATTTCTTGCCTTAATCCAAGGTTATCCATCTCGCTGCCTGCATGTGGCCCGTGGTGCCATGTATTGTCGCCTGCGGAAGTTTATTAGTCAAAAGTGGAAGTTCTTGCATCCATGTCGGGCGAGAAGATTGTGCGTCTAGCGCAAGCTCCCTGCGGTCAACACTCGTTAGTGCAAAAATAGGTTGTTTACGTTTAAGGATATTTCTTCAAGTAAATTAAGAAATTCAAAATTATCCCAGATGTCTTTTCCTACCTTAGGCATAGTACGGTTTGATATAAGCATGGTTCTGTCCGCCTCCCCCCCGCCCACACACACACACCATTTCAGAGCGGCCGGACAAACTGTCGACATCAACGATCACATCTGGTGTGGATCAATCATCACATCTGGTGTGGATCTAGCAAGTAATAAAAATATGTCCATCAACCGTTTTAAAGGTTATAGTAGTGTCCCTTGAGGTTTTGCCAATTGGACACCCCTGCCTTAATCTATATTACTTTAAGACCTTTGGTCGTTCTACTACTTTATGGTGGATTGTAACACAGGTTGTTAAAAACTTTCGAAGTCGGGTATCAGCGTTACTCATTTCCCGCCCTATATTTCAGTGCTGCATATCCCTAGAAAGTATATCTCTATTTCTTGTCACTGTCACTGGACTGTTTGAAGGGTCTACAAATTTGTGCATTTCGCAATGACCTGATACAGTGAACGACCACCTACTAGATGTTCAGAATGTTCTTTCTCACTAGAATCAGTTTCTAAGTTATGAATTGGACCAGCACTGCAAAGTCACTAGGATAAATGAAAATACTTTACCTTCATTTGCATTACCTTGTGGTCAAATTGCATTATTATTACTATTATTATTATTATTATTATTATTATTATTATTCCCTTCACTGCTTACATTACTATCACTTTCACTAATATCGCTCTCAATTTCTCACGAAATCGTACTATCATTATTACTGATTGCCTCTGAATCACTGTCACATAATTCATATAAATTCACTGGCAAAATTCTTCTTCAATTTTGTCCTCTGAATCCTGCAATGATATCTGCTTACACGCCTAATATACAAATCAATGGTTCTACGCCTAATTCGTGCTAGAAACCCCATGGATACACTTTCATTTGTTGAGGTAGCACCACATAGTTCACTAAAACCCGATAAATTGTTTATACAACGGGAAAGGCTGGCGGGTGCTATGGGTGGAAAGGGAGAGTATCTCTTGGAGCGCATAGGGCGGGAAAAGTTAAAACAATTTTCACTTTAAAAACAATGATTTACAAAATGCAATGTGATCATACGAGCCCACCTCCTTAATATGTAGTTTCTGAACTTAGGGGTAATGAGAGTGGTTGTACGTATATGATCTTGTGGACTTTTTGAAATAACTATACCACCTTTAACTAGTAATATTATAAAGGATGAAGTGTAGTATGTCTGAGTATCTTATAGCAACACTACCGTTATAAGGTGTATATGATTATCGATCTCTTTAGAATCATGCTGTTTCATAGTTTTGGTGATGAATTTCTGTTGAGTAAGTAAGACAGGTTCCTAAACCAAGTCTTAATCATATTTGTGCAACTGCGGAATAAAATAGTTAAAAAGGTTTCATTATTTTGCATATTAGTCCTTAATTGTGTTATGCACATGCTAAATGTTCATTCTTCTTTTTATATAATTTAATTCTTGAAATATTAAACGCTGTGTTAGTCACGTCGAAATCAACGAAGAAATAAGTGACGGAAGTGACAATATGCACACGTCGTGTTCGTGTGTCATTTACTGTTTCGAGGAACTTGGGGAGTAGGGGATTGTGAACGTCTGGAGTTAGCAGTAGTGTTTGCACCATATATCTGTTTCAGCCGACAGCCTTGTATCCAGCCGACAGCCGGTTGCCCTTTACGTCCCGAAGGGACGCATATTCGACTATACACTAGACACACACTTGCGGGCTCCTCTGATCTGGGGTCAGCAGAACGCGAGGCCCTTCGCGACAACACACTCACACAAAGTCAAGGGACAAACAGCCATGCCCAAGGCGGGACTCGAACCCGTGACCCTTCCGGCCGAAACGCTGAGTCGGTACTCGCTCTTAGCCACCTCGGCCATCCAGGTCTGCATATCTGTACACTCCACTGTTAAAATGTGAGCGCGGTTCACGAGAGAGACACCGGGCATGCGCAGTTAACGCGCATCTACGGGCACTATCACTGTTCAGAAAACATTGATTACAATCCCTAGTCCAATGGGAATTAAACTACTAGAAAAGTGTTTGCATGTTTTTTTTATTTATTATAATCGCATCAACCGAAGGTTCTTAGCGACTCAATTTTACATATTCGATATTTTTAATTGGTTATTTATGCAGTACACTGAATACAATAGTGTACAATGTGATTATTCAAAAATTCATAACATGACTCACAATCTTGGGTAGTTTAAAATATACAGGAATTCACTTACATTTTATTAAATTAGTTAGTAATTTGTTTCATTACTTTTCTTGTTTTCGTACACGAAATGTAAAAGGAGATTTGTGAAAGGAATCGGTGTGAATGGTGCATAAAAATTGGATAAAACACGATAAACATGAGAGGCTAGGAGCTTGTAAAGTAAAATCGTCGAAAACTTAAAATCTGTGTACGAAACGTATCCTTAAACGAAATGTAAAAGACATATTTTGGCCGAGGCTACTTACCGCGTTTGCGTCCTTTCTGTCTACGAGGTCAACGTTTTTGAGACGGTATTCAGTGAAGCTGCCCTGTGAGGACACCGAGGGCAGAAATTCCGCGTGCTACCTCGTACTTTTCGTCGTGCCGTCGGGTATGAAAGGAAAGAACGATTCGTGCCTTGAATCGTCTCTCTCCTACGGGCAGGCGTGCTCACGGCATATCACCGAAACTCGTTCTTTTGTCGTGCGGTCGGGTACGAAAGGACCCGATGTGGGTAGCCGATATCGCTGAGGCAGTAGTGCCGGGGCGATCGGGGACCGAAGGTTCGTGGAATCTAATCTCAAGGGCACAGTTGTGTTTCGCGACGTGTCGTTGTCTATGTGTAATGTGCATGTGCCCCCTGTGATTGACATCAGGAAGGGCATTCGGCCCTAAAATCATTGCTAGAACAGAATTTATCGCCGACCCCGTAGAAATGGGAAAAGGCAAGAATAAAAAAGCCGTGTATGAAAGGAAAGAACGATTCGTAGACGGTCCGGTGGCGTAGATCGCTAAGGCAGTAGTGTCGTAGTGATTTCCGACGCAAGGGCCGTGGGTTCGGGTCCCGCCTCGGGCATTGTATTTGTGTTCGTCCTTTGACCTCTTATCATCACCATTTCGTTTCACCTTCATAGTTACCGTAACCTTAACTCCAATAGTGGTCGCTAATAACCTAGATGTTGATGCGAAATTAATAACAAAAAAAGGAACACGATTCGTACCTTGAAGCGTCTTTCTCCCACAGGCGGGCGTGCGTATGGCATGCCTTCGAATGCATAGTAGTTGCGTAGCTCAGAATGCGGCTGCACCACGCACCGTCCACGCACTTGCCCTTGCTGTAGGTTCGCCGTCGGCTCCTGGCAGCCGAGGCACACGGACCAAAGCCCTGGCAGCAGCAGGGCGACGAGGAACGCACCCGGCCTGCTCGTCATTGCGAAGGCGCGCCGACGAGAGTGCGTTTGCGGCGATCGATGTTTAGCAGCTGTCTGTGATCGAGAAGTTTCAATTGAGTCGATTTCAACGCTTTGGTAGACAAGTAGTAAGCAGAGTTACTCTGAAACTAACATCACTTTTTTGTGACTTCAAAGAATTGGTTGAAGGGGAATTTCATGAGAGATAATTTTCGTGATACCCGTTATCTTCAATGATTTGTCATACTGCTATGATGAGCCAGCTTCTGAATGAATATGATCGCTTCTATGATTATCATCTTATCGGTCGTACTCGAGACTTGAAAGAATATATTGTTGTGAAGTGTTTTCTTACCTACATGTTTTGGTGTCCGTGGACTGACGGAGGATCCTTTTTTCCTGTCAGTGTCACTATGTAAATATTTCTAATATTTTTTGGCTTGAAGGATTAGTGTTTATTTAGTAATGGACACAACAGATGAACAATAGAAAGGTAGGGTGTCTAGTACATGATTATATCAAACCTAATGAGTTCTTCATTTACGTACCTTAAATATTGTTAGTACGCTACTACTTTGATGTAATTTGCGAAGCACTTCTCATTGAATTAAAACTAGGATAATATAAAAATGATAATTGCCATTGCAAGGTGTTTTACTGACTACTCTTGTATATATAATTTTTTGGGGGTATTTGTGAACGCATTATTGTACAAAAATACCATTTTAGTAAATATCATTTTCAGGAAGGGTGATGGTTTTTCTCTATCGACGTGGAACGTTGTTGTTATTACTACTATTATTATTATTATTATTATTATTATTATTATTATTATTATTATTTAGAAATAAAAGCACGATATATTGATCCTACATTTTTGTTTTCAATGTACTGTAATGTAAGGGAGATTCTTTGGCTCAGTTTAAGTTCAAAATACGGTCATTACTTCGACGCTGTATGAACGAAAATGAATAAATGTTCTCGGTCATCTGGCTAATTTCATTTTTAGCCACAGTAAACAGCCTGAAATAAGATAATCGAGTGTGAAACGTCTTCTGTGTTTCCGAGTATTTTGGCATACACATTTGTTGGAAATTGTTTTTCTCAGACTCAAACTTGTTTTATATAAATCCGAATATCGAAGGACGGAGCATCTCGCCCCAACTCAAAAATATTTAGCAAAGCGTCTTCTGTGATAGATAACGAGGTGATGTTAGGTAATGTCATGTAATAGAAATGCACCACTGACCGTGGAAACCGAAACTACTCAGTTTATCTCTCATGAGCTTCAAATATACTCGACCAGCAATTTAATTTCTTTTTATCACATAATATCTAGTATTCCACCTCACTATAATATCCTTTTTCACCTCTTTAAGCCTCCTCGTTTTGGCTAAATTCCGAAGTAAGTGTTGAAGCAGTTCGACGGTGGACTCTATTTACTCATTATTAATATTAACATTAACAAACTAATTTACCAATTAGTTTTTTTTTAAACATTAATCATAATAGAGATTTGGATTGTGAATATGTTCGTGAAATTCAATTTTATTGCTGTTTGTACTTGATTCATTACATGTACATAATACAAAAAACTGTTTTTGGTGGGGTATTTTTTCAGTACAATGCTAATGAAATCTACGTCGTATCTACGGTTTTTGAAAGAA
Source organism: Teleogryllus occipitalis (assembly GCA_011170035.1). Lineage (NCBI taxonomy): Eukaryota > Metazoa > Arthropoda > Insecta > Orthoptera > Gryllidae > Teleogryllus > Teleogryllus occipitalis. The sequence goes on along the minus strand of BLKR01000649.1, from coordinate 66,563 downwards.
AAATTCTCTTTTAATTGTTCTTGTTCTTTCATTCTTATTACTTCCTATCATATTTCGGGAAATGATGTACTGCAATTTCAAGCCGAGGAAATTCAATTAAAAATTAATTTGTTTAGTGTAATTTGTGTTGTTTTACATAAAATGACCTAAAATATCTTAGTTCCGTTTTTTAAATTATTTATTTATATATATATATATATATATATATATATATATATATATATATATATGTTTTTAGCTCTTTTACTTGTTGACATTGCCTTGGGGCGAGAATGGATTTTGGACTTCATTGAATGTGTTCCGTTGAGATGTTTCTCTGCTCTAAGCTTGTAACACGTATGCTAGAGTAGCCTCTGATAAATATCACAAGGACTCTGTTAGTACTTTTCCATGACAATTTGGAAAAGTACTTCTCATATTTCTATTACGACTTGATCATTAGATTAATATTTTTAAGAGGTAAAACGAATATAATATTTTATTTTTGCTTTTCAATTGTATTTTAGAGATTAAATGCCAAAACATATTTGTTTTTCTAGTATAGTTACTCATTGCTAACTGTATGTGATGTAACTCATTGCTAACTGAATGTGATGTAAAGCAAAAACATCAATGAAATTCTTTCAATTAGTAATACTGTAATTATTGACAAATCGAATAACGCTTTCTAACACCTACGCGATCTATCAACTGGTTAAAATATTATATACTGGAAGCTTTGCCACATATTGTTACCTGCTCACATCTCAAACCACGAAGCTGGAAAGTTCCCGGAACGACACTAGAAGCTAGAATATGTAGTGATGTGGTTGGTTTGGAGGATGTCGCACTCTGGATGAAAGTTTTAGAAGCTGTTTTGAAGCTCTGACGTATTCCGAGTGGATCCGAAAAAGATATCGATTCTATTAACTGACGATTTCTCCTTTTTTATCCTTGTATCTAGACAGACTCCCTGTCAAGTTAAAAATACATCAGTATTGCGTATACGTTAATAATAGTCCAAGGCTCAAATAAAGTGAATTGCAGAGTTACTCCTAATACGAGGCCGCGAGAAGGCATGTCGTGTTTGCGGCCTCCTACTTTCGTCGTTGCGAAGCAGCTACCTACCTGTGCGGTTGACACGAGCGAATGACAGGTTGGCACCGGGTCAGCAAGTGGATGTCTGCGCCACCTCACCACCTGCTTATATATGCAACCGGCACGTGTCGCCTAGAATAGAGCTAGTAACGTGCTGTTTCTTGTCGGGCGCTAGACTGTCACTGGGCGGAATATGTTTACCGCTCGAATTAACGGGCGAGCGGACACAAACGTAATTCAACGAAGTTGACTCCTCTTTACGACTGTAGGGTCACGCGTGTACAATCAGATGTTGTTTCATCATGTTGCAGATCGTAGAAAAAGTCTTAATTGAAGTGAAACTAATTTTGAATTCTACTGTTTTGACATAAATTGCGATTTAGAAGTAGAACGTTGCGTAAGTGAATGATCGCTGGCAACAGAAGTAGAGTTCAAATCCTAAAATAATCTTTTTTTTTCTCCTTCCAACTCCAGGTCTCTGGAATAACGTCCCGAATTTATTCAGCCCGACGTTCAATGTGTTCATCATTACCGTGATTTCAGGGACGCTGATGGCTGATCCTTTATTACATCAATGTTTTATGGAAGTTGCACCGTACATTACCAAATTATGAGTATTTCTCGAAACGAGTTACAAAAGATTATTTGCCACACAGGGATATATCAAAGATTTATAAAATAAAAAAGTAACTCTATCTGACGTTTAAATTAAGGTCATCGTATGCCAGAGGTCTGAGGTTACTCTCGATAACACGCATCGTTGTGGAAACGTCTGCTTTTTGAAGTGATTTGCCGGCAGTTCGTTGCGGAATGAGATCCCAAATGTATTGCTAATTTACCCTTGAAAATAGCTTTTATTACATCGAAGCGAATATTTTAACAATCCTCGCAAAAAACACTCATTTTCTTTCTGTATTCAAAATTCAAATAGTATATGGCTTAGGGTAGGGAATACAGATTTATGAAAACGTGCACGGGAAACTGTGTGTGACGTACTACGTGGAAAGTGATTTTGACACAGTTTGTGTGAAGTGAAGTGACACAGTTTTTAACTGTTTTTGACGTAAAATAAATAAAAAACACAATCGTTTTCGATGACATCCCCTTCGATGTAGCTCCGTAGAGTATCATATAAATTATTTTTCTGTTATTTCCTTTGAACCTCTCAATCTCAATGAATCTATGCTAATGATGTCATTACGAAGATATTTATTTGCACTTTCGCGTCTTGCCATGAAACTTCCATGCTATGTAATGCCCTGCCCTGCGCAGAAATCTTGGTTTCACAAAGTGGTTTCACAAAACACGCTTATTTTTCACGTCTTTTTAAATAATTATGAAAACTTTTATTCGACCGTAAAGTGGACGAAGAATTTAGCAGTAAGAAAAAACTATCGAAACCGGGTCCTTAGAGATACAAAAATAACATCAGCAACTTCTTTGATTTAACCCAAACACATATGGCAGTTAAACGTTATGTCCTGTCTGAACTGTCTCCTGTCACGTTACAGTGCGTTTCTAAGATTCGTTTTCCTTTCTCGTAAACGTATACTTTGTTCGTAGTATACTAGAGAAAGTTACGTAACGCTGCAAAAAATCTATTTCGAGATTGACAGAAATACTCCTTTTGGAGAAAAACCAATACCAAAAAAATGTTTTTCTTCGCAACGTCCGTCCGTTTTTCTGTGAACAACACTAGCGCCAAAACAGTACAAGTAACTTTCACCTAAATGGCATTTCCTCAATTCTCAAAAATTGCAAAAGTGTAATTTTTTTGTATCCCCTCCACTAACTCCTTTATTGAAGGTAAATATTTTTTTAATGAATTCTGGTTTTCAAAAATTAGACCATTAAATGATGTTATGAACACTTTTTAGAGAGTATTAGTAGTTTTAACAAACTATTTAGTGAAATAGGGACATATTAAAAAATGTTTACAAGATTTTTCGAAAATATTATCTAATCTTCTTGTCAAATATAGTAATATTTGATTAATGAAATATATCAAATGGATTCCACTATTTTTAGATGTATCCATATTCACAACACCTCATTCGTTTTTATGTAATATTTTTGGGCACTCATCAATCATAAATACTCCTCAAAAATATGGCATTGGTGCAATTTTCTTTTTAATAGCTTGACCCTGATTAATCTGTATCTCTTTTCTCATTCTTATAGAATAAATTCACATAAGCTTTTCTTGATTACGTCGGAGACATGTCATTTCATATTCAAAATTTGGAATTCTTCTTTAAAACCTTTTGTTTGTTTGTAATCTGGTGTCTTGAGAAAGTGAACTCTACGTCGAAAACCCGTGTAATATGCATGAAGTGATACGACAGACAATTTTGTGGTTTTTCTATTTAATGCTTTGTTTTTTCGGGCACCGAAGCCCTGACTTAATCTGCCGGCTTCGCTAGCCGAATTAGTTTTCTACTCTCCTTGAAGTCACGAAGATTAAACAAATTTCGAGACTCGCGGGTTCCTGGTTGGGTGACACACTAGGAACCCCATGATATAACGGCGCCGAGCGCCTGGCCAAAGGGGTAAAAGGCACCGACTCACTGCGAAGTGACGAGACTTGACAAAGATAGTATTGGAGGATTACTCCATGAAAGGCGCTTAACGCCCAACAAGGGTTCATGAGATTCGTTACGTCAACGACGACACAACAAATAAAAAAACTGCAACAAGAGAATGTTCAGATCGATGAAAAAAAATGTTTGGTTGATAAATTCTTACTATGGTCTACAATCAATAGTAGGGACCACTCCTCAGCTTTAAAAGGGATCCCGACTTGACACTACCTAAAACTAAAGACCACAATCTTATTCAGTGCCTTACACTTACTAGATCATCGTATATTTTATAAGGATCTGTTCGAGAGGATAACTGCGCCTCCTGGAATTCTTTCTGACGAACAGTTTACGGAAATAGAAGATGAAAATAGGCGTGTATGAGATAAGTGGTAGTTAATTTCAATCTTTTAACAAAGATACTGAACTTTGTAATGGAAAAATAGATGTATTATTTTTTCTATTTGTATATTTCTTCCAGTATGGCATATTTCACTGATGGTTTTTTGTTATTTAATTGACAGTAAACATTTTTGTTCCAAAAAGAAAGGTTGCAAGTATTAATTCTGCAAAAAACAAACAAGTCCAGAATGCCTTTCTTATTGTAAATCGAGTACCAAATTATACAAATTTATATTTTGACTAAAACGCGAAACACGTACAGCATCTAAATACAAAAAAATCATCAATTTACCGTTATGCACTTCTATGGTATGAAGATTTTTGTGCCTCCTGAAAAATATTGAATTTGGATTATTTTGGCATTTGTTAAAAAAACCTTCAATTCAATTATAATTGAAGGTTTTTTAACTAAGTATTTTGTATGTGACTGTGGTCTTCTAGTCGCATACGATTGCTTGCTTATGACGAAATGTGTACTGCTGGGGATAGTTAAATGGAAACTATCACAATCAAGCGACTATATAAACAAAGGACGGTATATTTGTGTTCATTGTATCACGTAAAGTATCTTAAAGTACTTTTAAAATGTGTTTATAATACACGTGGAAAATCGGTAATTATAACAAGCGACAATACACCTGGCGCCATTACCTTTGATTTAAAGTAAAAATCACGAAGTATGGTTGAGTAGAAGTATCAAATTTCTTTCTAAACAAAAATAGCGATTTAAATACAAAGATTTGAATTTTTAAAACATATGAGAATATCGTAAGCAATATAGTTTGCTTTTATCAAGAGAGTTGTCATTAAGAGTGACGGTAAGAAGTAAATTCCAGAAGTTCAAGTGTCTTAAGTATTGTGTTTATAATATAATTAAAATTATTCATTTGAAGACTTCAACTTCTGTCAAGTATTGTATTGTAAAAAGTTATGCGAATTATTGATAACCGAAGGGATGTAGTTTTATTCGTTGTTGAACCAGTGAAATAAAATGAAAAACAATTTAATAATATTATCTGTCTTGAGCGGTTAGGAATGATGGGGAAAAGGAAAATGAGAACGTAATATTAAGACTTAAGTAAATAATGTAATAGTATGGCTGTATTTCATTTCCATCAGATATTGCTTGGCGCATCGTCATAACGCGCTATCTTGAACGACATTGGTTGTCAAAGAGGTAGTCAGTTCTTAGACACTCCCTCGTTCACTTCTATGGACGTAACAACTCTAAGTAAATAATGCAATAATATTGCTGTACTTCATTTTCATCAGATATTGCTCGGCGCATTGTCCTAACGCGCTATCTTGAATGTCCTTGGTTGCCAGAAAGGTAGTCGATTCTTAGACAGTCCCTTGTCCACTTCTATGAAGGTAACATTTCGCCGGCGGCACATTTGACAGATGACGCCTGTTTTTAATTGTGCTCAGCGCAAAATTCAAATTTGTATAAAGATACTGAAGCGTTGCCTCCATAACGCTACTACCTGATCCTTCTCAAATTCGGGAATTGGTTTCGCACGTGCCCTTTCTTGTTGCTTATCAGAATGGGATTTGGTATTATCCACAGTAGCAATATTCTGGTGACTTTAATGTAATCTTTTCTGTCACTGTCTTCTCGTTTTTATTTGCACCAGCCTGTGAGGATAACAACCATCAAGTACATTCTCGCATGTAAGACATTGCTCTCGGTGTGGAAATATATTATCACTGAAAATGGACGTTACAACAACGTAATAAAGACGTAACCTACGAGTGATATTCTGGGGATTAGGGCCCAGAAAAGGCCCAGGCACCACGAAGGATTTTTTTCCCTCAACGTCTCTCCCCATCTCTTCATCCCTTTCTTCTGTTGGCGGTTCTTTGCACCGCACGGAAATCGCAGTGGAATGTTGTGAACTAAAGAGTGTTCGCTATGTGTTTTTTTATTATTTTTATTTTTATATAAACTCAGAGATATTGTACTCAATACAGGTTTAGTTTGTTGAGGTGGGTATTACGAAATGTAAATTCAGGATATTAAATACCCGAATAGTGGCGTCTTCGGATTGGCGAAACTTAAGAGGAAAGTATTTATATAATTAATCGGTGATTTAAAAGTACAGAAAAAGATACCCGCGAAAGCAGAGCAGGTAACAATTTGCCGATTGATTAACCATCTAGAACTTTAAAACAATACAATTAATTTTTGTTGGATATTTAAGTGTTTTATTTGACATAACTTCAAGAGTGAGGTCAACGGACAGCAAGTGGGGAAGTGGAAAGCAGGGGCATCGGAAATTATTTTGAAAATACCCTTAATTGCGGGCACCTGCGGGTGCATCCACCGTTGTGAGACGATTGCGAATGTTGCATTCCCAAACAGGGAAGTGGTAGTACAGGGCTCTCGGGAATTGCGTCACCAGCGATGGCATCTTCTTTCTTGTGTACCGGTAGCTTCAGCAGCATCCAACCGGCTCCAATTTGCAAGGATTTTCCAGGTAGACCAAGACATTTCCAACTTTCGTGATGGGGAAATAAAATTCAAAGCTACTCATTTAATGTGATAATTATTGCATTTGCAAATTATAGTTTGAAGTAATCAAAATATTGGTGTTGAATGTCATTACTGATGAGAGTAATTATGAACTCAGTAAACTAATTGTGGATATTTTGTAATATTAATAGTTTTTTCCTATCAATTTCTTTTATCTTACGGTAAAATAATTGCCTCCCCGAATTATCTCTTCAGAATATGGTATTAATGTTGATTATCCATGTAAATGATACAGAATTTGCTGGATGTGTTTTGAAATGAGCAGAAAGCGTTAATATAAGATTATATTTAACAATTGTCTCGTTAAAAAGCGAAAAAGAAAAAAAACAACAACAGGGTATAATCGTTTATGAAAAGTCGCAATGAGAAATCTAGTGGAATATAATGACTAGTGATAAATTCGTATGCGAATCAATTGCATCCCTATCAATTAATAATCAAATTATTAATCGAGAATATTTCCTTTCCCTTAAATTCGATATTTATTAATGAATAAAAATAAATTATTTCATTGTATTTTTCCCTTTATTAATAGTCACGTTAATGATAGGTTTACTAAAGTCCTTATGCATTTTACATTTCGCAGGTAATTCGTTTTTACTAAAATGTTACATTTCAAAGGTTTAACTATGATCAAAAGTTACCCTTATATTAAATTAAGTAATCCGGTCGTTCTAATAGTAATAATGAGCATCCTTCGTGTTTTCTCTGAGCAATTGCCATTTAACCACGTTCTCCCATGTTGGTCTCATGTTATTGTACTCTACGGAGGGAAGAGAATAACAGTTTTGCATTTCGGGCAGTGTTTCGACTTGCGATGTGAATATTGAAACCCAAGTGACCTGTTCTTAATTCTGTTGAAAAGCATTAAACTTTCCTCTGTGTGGCTTGTTCGTGCCCCCACACATATCGAAAGAATAGGTGTTGCTTCGATCTCGAGTTTGTCTAAAAGTTATTTTATTTTTGTCAAATGCCCTGATTTCTAACATTTTTTGTTCTAATTTACTATCACTAGGGATACTTTCTTATTTATTTATTTTTATATTTATTTATTTTCTCCAAACTTTTTCAAGCTTCAAACATACTTTATTTAAACTTTTCAAGCGGATAGTACTAATTGTACTATGTAATACGACCGTAAGTTCATTTTGGTGTATTCTTTTGTTTTTTCAAAAATTATACAAACGTAATTTGTTTTGAATATTTCTCACGCCGTTAATATGCACAATTCCATCGATGTGTACACATTATTGCATTTGTAAATGAATGTGCTTTAAATTACTTCAAATGAAGTTTTTCGAAAACTCAATAGACTCCTGTGAAAAATAATTTCAAATTTCGTATTTACAATAAGGCTTAAATGCTATATTCTTTAAATCGGCTCTAAATTATTCAATGAAAATTGCAATTTAGGACGAGGTATTACTCTTATTTAATAATATTTCAGTTCGACTATTAGGAAACCGAAAAGTTGAAAATGTTTCAAAAAAATGTTCTTCGGGCGGCGATAGATGGCTTCTAGCAAGAGAATGGGGCGAGACCGTTAAGTTACTCCACACCAAGGAAATTATAACCCTTAACTACGAGAAAGCCTGTGCCATTCCGTAGCATTACTACGAGAAAGTATGTGCCATTCCGTAGATTACTAATTACTTTCTCGTATACGGAGTAATGTACGTAGTATAGAGAAAGTTATGTAATGCTGTGAAAAAGAGATTTCGCGATTTCTATGGAAATACACGTTTTGAGGTCCCCTGAAACAAAAACCGTTTTTCTTTCAAAACGTCCCTCCATCCATCAGTGTCTGCCCGTCCGTCTGGAATATGTGAACAATGTAAGTACCGAAACTATGCTAAGGAATGTTTCCAAATTGAAGAAACTCCTGTCCAACTGGCCTGAGTCGAAGCTTGAAAAACATTTATTAATTTTTTGGGTATTTATATATCCCCTCAGACATTTTCAAAATTTTTCCCAAAACTGCTCCAAATTTTTCTTTAAATTTCTTGTAAGAGTAAAGTAAATTACACTTATAAAAGTGGTATAGGTCCGATTTTCATGGTTGACTCTGAATTTTCGAAAATTGCAAAAGTTGAATTTTTTTGGCGTCTTCCTAAAACTATAAAATTGAGGACAGAGATTTTTACTTCAAATGAAATTTGTTGTCCATAAATAGTTGTTTTATTAAGGTCATTTTTTTCATTTTAGTTGTTTTCGTGAAATAGTTCGTTCAATATTTGCAGTTATAAAAAATTATTTTAAAAATTCTGAAAAAAAGCTCCAATTCTTTATAGGGGTAGTGCCAAATGTACCCTAGACGATGGCATAGCATAACTAGTCACTTTCTCGTATATGTATATAAGGAGTGTAGAGAAAGTTTCGTAATGCTGTAGAAAATCGATTTCGAGATTTCAACGGTAATACGTTTTGATGTCCCCTGATAAGGGAGAGTTACGTTAACTGGACCGGTTAGGTTAAGTGGTCCATGCTTCAAAATGTTAGTGGAATGTGATTCCCGCTTTTTCCACTGGATGGCATTCCTAGAAAGACAGGGCTGATAATCGAAGTCACTTTCATAAGTTGCAGGCCTTCATTGTAGAGTTCAGTAAGGCATTTTTTTCTGGAAAGGTCAAAACTATTTTCTACCACTCACTCATCTGCTTTGGAATTTTATTGCTATTGAATAACAACTATAATAAAAATATTCACTTTTGATCAATTGTTAGTATTTCTGCTTTATAATAGTGTGTTTTGTTTTTAATAATACGTCGCGGCTTGTATGTTTCCGGGCATATAGAGAAAATATGTGCTGCGGGGATAACTGGACTGCTGGGATGTTCAGTTAAGTGGACTGGTACAGTTACCCCTTTATTTTTTTTCAAAAGTAGTATTTGCAGATTTGCAATTAACAGCTGCATCAGGTAATGCTCTGAGCTATCTCTCCAGGACCAACAAAAATGCCAGCTGAAGGACGGCAGGGAAATATTTAAAGACGATATATTTTAACGTGAATTTGGAAAAGTGCAATCTTCGCTAAGCATTTTCTCCATTTATGTGTACAAAAAGGTTATGGCAATATGTAGAAGAATGTTTGTTGTTGATTTTTCAATAAAACGTCAATGTTATTTCACAATTGATTTAAATTTACGATCCACTTAACTTTACCGGTTAGATTAACTGGTCCTATTACAAATGTATAAAACATTCCATATTTGACAACAACTGTGGACACAATGTTGTTGTTTGCCGGCCCGGTGGCCGAGATCGCTAAGGCAGTAGTGTCGAAGTGATCTCGGACCGAAGGGTCGCGGGTTCGAGTCCCGCCTCGGGCATGGTTGTATTTGTGTTCGTCCTTTCACCCCCTTATCATCAATCACCATATCGTTTCATTCACATAGTTACCATACCGTTAACAGCAATAGTGGTCGCTAATGACCTTAGATGTTGATGCGACCTTAAATAACAAAAAAAAAAAATGTTGTTTGTTCTCACAATATAAGGAAAAAGCCTTTCTGAAATACCATCCTTTCTTTCTTTCTTTCTTTCTTTCTTTCTTTCTTTCTTTCTTTCTTTCTTTCTTTCTTTCTTTCTTTCTTTCTTTCTTTCTTTCTTTCTTTCTTTCTTTTCCTTTCTTCCTTTCTTCCTTTCTTCCTTTCTTCCTTTCTTCCTTTCTTCCTTTCTTCCTTTCTTCCTTTCTTCCTTTCTTCCTTTCTTCCTTTCTTCCTTTCTTCCTTTCTTCCTTTCTTCCTTTCTTCCTTTCTTCCTTTCTTCCTTTCTTCCTTCTTCCTTCTTCCTTCTTCCTTCTTCCTTCTTCCTTCTTCCTTCTTCCTTCTTCCTTCTTCCTTCTTCCTTCTTCCTTCTTCCTTCTTCCTTCTTCCTTCTTCCTTCTTTCTTTCTTTCTTTCTTTCTTTCTTTCTTTCTTTCTTTCTTTCTTTCTTTCATTCTTTCATTCTTTCTTTCATTCTTTCTTTCTTCCATTCTTTCTTTCTTCCATAATGTCCATCCGTCTGCCTGCCTGGTGTATGTGAACAACATTTGCGCTTCAACTAAAGCTAAGATTTTTCTCAAACCAAATAAATCCCTGTCGATCTTCCCTAAGTCAAATCTCTACGATTGTGAGAAAAGTATTAATTTTTGGGGATATTTGACATAAATCCATTTAGACATTTTCAAAATTTTTACAAAAATGACTCAATTGTTTCTATTTTTTGTAAGAATTGATTAAAATACACTTAAGAAGGCGGCATATGTTTTTCCCTGTTAAGTCTGATCTTTCGAAAATTGTAAAATTATTAATATTTTCGACAACTACAATATCGAAGGGAGAGGTTTTTGTTTCAAAGAAATCTATAATTAGTTCTTTCATTAAGGTCATGCACATTTTTTTGAAATTTTAGTAGTTTCCACACAATATTGCATGAAATATATGCAATTTTAAAATATTACAAAAACAAGATTTTCTCAAACGGTTCAGATTATAATATACTCGTATACGTACGTGTATTCGGAGTGTGTGTGTGTGTGTGTGTGTGTGTGTGTGTGTGTGTGTGTGTGTGTGTGTGTGTGTAATATACACACGTAGTATAGAGAAAGTTAGGTAATGCTGTGGAAAATCAATTTCGTGATCAACCGAAATGCACGTTTTGAGGCCTGATACCGAAAAAGTGGTTCTTTTCAAAACGTCCGTCTGTCCGTCTGTGTGTCTGTCTGTCTGGTGTTAGTGAACAACCGCCTAAACTATGCGTACGATTTTTCAAACTGAAGAAACCTCTGTCGGTGTGGCCTCATTCGAAGCTCTGCGATTATGAAAAAAAAAATTGGGGTACTTTACAAGAAGCCTCTTTGACATTTTGAAAATTTTCTCAAAATAGGATCCAAATTTTTCTTTAAACTTGTAATGATAAAGTAAAATAGACTTGTAAGGGTGGCATACCTCCGATTACCACTGATAACTCTGAATTTTTGAAAATTGCAAAAGTTTGGATATTTTCTCAGTCTGCCTACAACTATAAAATTGAAGACAGAAATTTTGTCCTTCGAATTAATTTTGTTGTCTATAAATAGTTCTTTCATTAAGATCATGAAGGTTTTTTTTGTTTTGAAATTTTAGTAGTTTTCGTCCAATAGTACGTGCAATATTTGTAATTTTAAAAAATAATAAAAAGATTTTCTCAATCAACGGCTTCAAAATTTTTCTTTAAATTTGTAGTAGAGTTAGTGCCAAACAACTCGTACATGCCGAACGAAGCTGTATTGCTCTATTGTTTGGTCTTCCCAAAAAATACAAAAATCTAATTTTTACCTGTCTCACGTCGGTAATACTTATTGTAAAGTCGGTTTCTTCAAAGAATTTTATATATGAGTAAATGTGCTTTAAATAATGTCAAACAAAGTTTCTCGAAAACTCAACAGTTTTCTGTGAAAAGGAACTAAAAAAATCTGCATTTTCAGAAACGCCCAAATGCCATTTTCTCGAAAATGGCCCCAAAGGTTTTCTTTCAACTCTTCCAACGACTAGTGTTTATTGCACTGTTTAATATGACCTATGGTTTATTTTTGGGGTATCGTTTTATTTTTTCAAAAAATTCACAAATTGAATTTCCTTTAAATATCACTCACGCCCTTAATGTGCACACTTTCATCGATTTATACACATTATTGCATTTGTGGAAGGGCATCAAATGACTTTAAATGAAGTTTTTCGAAAACTAAATAGATTCTTATGAAAAGGAGCTTCCAATTTCGCATATACAGTAATGCTTAATCGCGATATTTTGAAAAAAGCCTTCAAAGGTTTGAATAAAAATTTCTATTTGGGAAGAGGCTTTACTCTTCTCTAATATTCTTGAAGTAATATTTCCGTTCTCCTATTAGGAAACCCAAAAGTTGAGACAATGTCAAAAAAATATACTTTGGGCGACGTAGGTGGCGAGAGAATGAAGGAAGACATGAAAGCCAATTCACATCAAGAATATTAGAAAACTTTACTACGAGAAAGTCTGTTCCATTCTGTAGTACTTCTAGTTTTCTTTAAAATTGTGACAATGAAACAAGATATGGCTTAGGTCCAATTTTAACGGTTAACTCTGAATTTTCGATAATTTCAAAAATTTGATTTGTTGTCTCCGTGTTCCTGCAAGTACAAAATTGAAAATAGAGATGTTTACTTCAAATGATTTTTTTTTGTTTATTATTAGTTCTTTCATTAAGGTCATGTATATTTTTTAAAACTTTTTAAAGTTTCGCCATATATTGAATGCAATTTGAAAAATTGAGAAAAAAATCTGAACCATTGCTCAAATTTTTTTCTTTAAACTTTTGGTTGGGGTAGTCCTAAATCCGCTCTATAAAATGACATAATCGCCGTACTGCTCTTTTCTGTTGTTTTTTCAATAATTACAAAAATGTTTTGACTAGCTTCACACGGCATTAATATTTACATTAGCGGCAATTTGTTCACACCATTATATTTACGAGTACATGTGCTTTAAATAATGTCATATGAAGTTTCTCTTTCCTATTTGTTGGCATCTAACAAAATAATCCATTAATCAATACAGTGACTAATATTGCTAGTAGTTGCGAAGGGTAATGTTGTTGAACACCTTACGATGTTACGAATGTTTGTTAATTTTCTGAACGTCGATGGCAGAAGCGCAAAAAGGAACAATGATAAAGATAAAGACGACCAATACAGGGAAAAACTTTCGATAACGTAATTGTAGGGGGAACGAGGATAAATTCTTCTTCGAAATGAATGACAAAAACGAATGACTTTTGATGTAAGTCACAATACGTTGTATGGACATACCTACAAGCACGTGTGTTTTACAGCACATAACAATGGGATGGAATCCCTTACAGAATTACCTGGCCTTGCTTCGATACTTTAGAGAAACCCTAATTCTAACTGTTCTGAATTAGGCGCAGGAAAACGTTTTAAAATGGAATTGAGGAAAGTATACAAACTCGGGTCCCCATTGTGTTTCCGTATATTTTTTTTAAGTTTATTTATTTAAGGTCGCTGTTCAACAAGTAGATCATAAGCGACCATGAGTATCAATTAAGAGTTTACCCAAGTTTTTCGCAATTATTTCATTACACAATAATATAAAGTTCATACAAACAAGAAATTGTAATAAAGTGTCAATTTTTTGGGTATTTACATTCTTGGGATGGATACACATATTTATTTATTTACAATACAATGCCTTCGAAATTCATAACACGTTTGAAGGGTTGTACTGGTGAGACGTAGGTAAAGGATGGATTTATATTAAGGTGTCAATTTTTGAGATTTTTAAAAGTGGTAAGACTATTATACATTGTTTTGGGGAGGAGAAGGGATTAAATAAAGAATATTTTGAAGTTTAAGGACGGTTTTATACGGGCTATTTCAAGGCACTCTAGAATAGTATGGGATGTAGATACTTGGGCTCCACATTTAAGACAGGATACTGTGTCAGTTTTTTTATTAGGTGAATGTGGAAGAGATTGTAGTGGTCAATACGTAGTCTGGTAATTTGGACTTGTTCAAATCTAGTGAGTTGGAGGTTAGGGAGAGTGGTTTCGATAACGAATTTCCTTACGAGGTAAATTTTGGAGAAGGTAGTCAACAATTTTTCATTCCACTGATTCGTAACCATATTTTAAAAGTATAATTTGATATCGGAGAGAACTCCCTTCACACTGTTGTCGGTTGTTGGTAATGAAGTTGCTTCTTTGGCCGCTTTATCTGCTTTTCATTCCCTACTATACCTCTATGTTCTGGAATCCAAACAATAGAGATGTTGGTGCCGCTGTTTATTTGGGTAGATAAAAGTTCTTGTATTCTTTGGAGAAATTTGATATTTTGGAATCTGTGCAATCACTATATTGTTACGATTCTACGTGGTGAATTACAACTCGAGTATTATTTTAACAAAAACGTTTATTTTGATTCTTAACACAATCACTGCAAACACTTGATTTATGTACAGATAGTCTTCACTTGATTATTCTTTATACGGCACACTTCTCTTGATTATTTATTTACACTATACTTCTCTTGTGTATTTATTTACACTACACTTCTCTTGAGTTTTTTACACTACACTTCTCGTCAGTTTTTATGTTCACTGTTCACTTCTCTTATACTGTCGCACAGTCCTAAGCACTGACCACTGTTCGATGCACTAGCCACAGTCCACTGCACTGACCACAGTTCGATGCACTAGCCACAGTCCACTGCACTGACCACAGTTCGATGCACTGGCCACAGTTCGATTCACTGACCACAGTCCACTGCACTGACCACAGTTCACGACGCTCGTCACGGTTCACGTCACTGAGCACAATCACTGCACTGCTATTTACCGCGATGCACACTTCACAGCTCAGCTTCCACTTCAGACACAAGACTGACTCGCGGTCGCCGGCCGCCGCGTATTTATGCTCGGCGGACGCCGTCGAGAACTTTCCGGACCCCGCGATACGCCCCGCGAACCCTCTGGGACAATCTATTGCAAGGGCCGCCGGCAGATGACGCAACCCGCGCACACAGGTGGCGCTCGTGGTGGCGCCGGCAGATGACGCAATCCGCTCTTACAGGTAGTTCGTGGTGGTGCCGGCAGGTGACGCAAATATTCGTTACAATATTAACCTCGAGTTTAAAGGATTGCCAGGGGGGATAGAGTGAATCTTTCTCTGAATGTGATGGGTTTCAATATTCAATTAATTTTGATAATTTGGAATTATTTTCTTAAGTGGTTTTGTATACTTCACATAAATTGATATTTTTGAATTGATCGTATATTTTTAATTCCAATTTTTCTCACAATTAAGTCATAATATTTGCAATACATACCTTCATTAGTTTCGGCAACGATATATTCTGCTTAAATGTATTGGTCAAGTAGTTTAAGTATAAATTTTTTCCCGTAAATATTACATTTTTTGGATTTATAAAAAGGTATCCTAATGTGGGCTCCCAGCTATCGTTTTAAGAAATGAGTAAAACTAGATGAAGTAAACTGTAAATAGATTTAACTCAGTTCAATTTTACAAAATTAAACGTTGAACATCTTATGCATACGATATTGTCTTATTCTTGCACACACTAGTTTATATATTAGATTGCAACAGAAACCACAAATATGAGCAACTTTTTCCGCCCTCGCACGTTCTACGTGAACCCAGAGTGAACACATTAGGCACATCATCCATAGTTCTCCTGCAGCTCTCTGAAAATTTACCCTGCTAAACATGCACTCTGTATCTTCTTCACCTCGGTGAGAAGTTCTGGTAGAACTTTCAACTTTCACCTTTCACCTTCTGGTAGTTCACCTGGTAGAACTTCCAATTTGGAAGAGACAGAAAATATGTTCGATTCCTCGCGGAAGGAGGAATTTTCATTTTGATTTTAGTTTAAATTCAGAAATTTCTTCAATGTCTCTCATATCAACTTCTTTGGGATTAAATTCTGAAATTGTGTCTTGATCTCTTTCCTATTCCTACCCTCTCGAACTGATAGACTTCAAAGTACGCTCTGACTTTTTATTAGACTCCTAAGTTATAAGGGGTGCTAAATATTAATTGTTTTTACTTCGCAAGACGAAAAATTGAAGTCTTGCGTTAGGAAACTTTGGGGGGCTTGGGTTAGGCAGCAACGTGTTTATATTTCAAATGCCAATAACAGTTTTACAAGGCCATTAAAATAAATTACATTACCCGACTTCAATAATTTGTAATATCCCCTTCAAAATAATGTAATGGTTAGGTACCGATGAAGTAGCGAGATAAGCAACTAGGAGGAAACGCTTAAAAAAACTGTTTTTCACTACTCGCACTAATGGCCGACTGACTGGCAATAAGTGAAAATGAAGACAGCTCCTGTTAGACTGGGCCTCAGGTTTGCAAAGTACTACTATATTAGTAAGTCTCCAATAGACAGCATCACTCTACAGAGCTCCGAAGAGTTTTATAAGTGTATTTTACTCTATTCTTACAAGAAATTTAAAGAAAATATTTGGAGCCGTTTTTTGAGAAAATTTTGAAAATGTCGGGGGGACTTCATGTAAAGTCAAAATTTCAAAGCTTCAACTACAGCCAGATGGACAGGAGTTTCTTCAATTTGGGACAGAATAACTAAAAAAATTTAAGTAACTTTAAAACTATAGGTAATTGCTTCATTGTGGGAGACGATTATAATGAAAAACATAATTTTATGGTAATAGTTTTTTAATGTTTTATTAAAATTAACTAACACTAAAGGTTGAAAAGTATATAAAGTTGGAATTGATTTGAAATGTACTTTTCTTTCTGGTGGTGGCTATAGATATTCACATACAGATCCTCATAAACTTCCAGATCTAATTGACTTTTATGTTGTGAAAGGTATATCTTAAAAGTGTATTAATGTAGAGAATTGTTACGATTTATCTTCAGATCACAGCTCTGTAATACTACAACTAAGTATAACTATAATTAACAAAACCCTTCAACCTTGGTAACAAATTTACAAACTGGCAAACATTCAAAGAATATTTATTTGAAACAATCGAACTGAATTGGAATCAAAGAGGAACTGGAAAAAGTGGAGAACTTCATAAAACTGGTTCATGAAAAAGTAAAGGAATATACCGCAAGTATTGAGAAACCTTTCATGGATAATAATTACCCAAGAGAAATTTTAAAAATGTTGCAGAAAGGAGGAAGGCACGATTATGGCAAAAGTATGGCAAATGGCACGTTATCCATTTGATAAAAATGTTTTGAATCGTCTTTCTCATGAATTAACAGCAGCAATAATGAAACATAAAAAGGATTCTATCAGCAAATACTTAAAACTTACTGCTGACAAAATATCGAACTATTCCTTATGGAAAGCCATAAGAAAAATGAAGATATCTATTGTACAATCTCCACTACTGTGCAAATCTGACCTCTCATGGGGGAGAACAAACGAAGAAAACCCAACAATGTTTGCGAATTACCTAGAAAATACATTTCAACATTTTTCTCGCCAAACAGCAGATCATGTCATCCCAGTTTATAGTGATGTACAGTGTGAAATAAAATGTTAATCCAAAAGAAGTCCAAAAGGAAATAAACATAAACTAACCGAGATTATCATCATCCCCAAACCCGGAAAACCCTCAGAAGTAATCTCTTAGAGGCTTTGCCGCATCTCTTTGCTTCCAGTGCTTTTTCAGCTTTTCAAAAAATTATTTTTAATGCGACTCAAAATAATTATAGAACAAAGAAGACTTATCCCCTCTCATCAGTTTGGGTTTCGAGGATAGCATTGAACTACCGATCAAGTTTGCCGTCTTACAGATGTCGTTGAAAACGTTTAGAAGGAAAGAATATATGCTCAGCTAAATTTTTAGAAATTGTGCTGGCCTTTGATAAAATTTGGCATCGTGGTCTGGAATTCAAAATGAGTAAAGTACTGTAACTGCTCTAATATAAATTATTATATAGGGATTAGCTGTTATCAGGTAAATTTATATTATCGTGGATTCGATAGTTTATCTCTAAAGAAATTCAGTTAAAATTTAAAATATTACGTAGTATTTTAAACCTCCTCTTAGGATTTATTACAGGAAATATAATGTTTTCTGCTCCTGTTACTTCGGTTCAAGTTGTAACTAATATCACCTTTGCGGTGACTAACAAGAAAAACCACAAAAGAAAACAAACATACCCACTTGACACAATTTGTTATTATTAACGAAATAACTTTTTTTTACAATTCCCTTCCCTCTGGTTGCATGCTCGACCGTTTCCTCCTTATAATTAATTCTAAACTAAAATAATACAATTTAATTTTAAATATGCCAAGATTTGATCTTCTTACAATAATAATCATCAAAAAATATTCAATCAAACTTCCCGTTTTACTTCCCTTTCTGAAGTTTCTGCCTTCTTGACCGATGTGTTGTTCGTTCCAATTCCATATTTTATGCTCCGTCGATGTCCCTAACACCACACACGCAAGTTTCCTTCGTTACTGTCTTTTAGTTCCGTGGTATAAAACACCTCCCACCGAGTCACGCTGTTTACTCTCTGCCATTTTTAAAACGTAACTACGCCGACATCGCGAGCAACCCTCTCTCTCGATCCGCTTGCTATCAGCATCAGCTCTGCTCTTTGTCTTCATCAACCCACAGGTCGGTTCTCTTCTTTTGTTCATATTGTGCGCCTTTCATTTCATTCCGCGCACGAACTCCTATCCTGATTGGCTGTTCGTTCGTCCATATAAATTTATTTATTCCTTGACCTTTGCCATCTTATTTCTTTCGTAAACTGCTTACCCCACGGATTTTCTCACGTGTCCTTTCTTATTTAAACAAAACATTTACTATTCTGCTACTCCCTCTTCAATCACTCGTATTAATATTTTTTCCCCTAAACGATCGCGTTTTTGCATCACTTCCTTCGGCCATTGTTGCGCTTATCGTGTTTATATTATTCCTCCTTGTGATAAACCATCACAGTACTACCAATATCATTTGGTTTACTCCTTCAGTCGTACATATCTGATAAAAATTTTAGAGTTACGCAAGAAAATGCCTAAACCACATTCCGTGAAATTGAAGCAGGCGTCCCTCAAGGAAGCGTACTGGGACCTATCCTCTACTCGCTATATACAAGTGATATACTCAGTTACAGAGGAACATCAATAGTAACTTTTGAAGATGACACCGCTTTTATACCCACTGAAAGAAATACGGAAGAGGCAACAAATAAATTACAGATTGCAGCAAAGTTGCAGTATGTGCTCAAAACTGACGCATAAAACTTAATGATACTAAGTCACATCACGTGAACTTTACCAATCGTAAAAGTGAGGCACCAATTAATCCCAATAAGGATTAATTAAGTTGTTCCAGTAGCGAATACAGCGAAGTATTTGGGAATGACTTTGGATTCAAAGCTGCGCTGAATGAAGCACGTCAAAATGAAGCCAAACTCAATTTGAAAATCAATAAAATGTACTGGTTATTGGGAATAGAATCTCAGTTGTTCGTTTATAAGAAATTATTAATATACCAACAAGTGTTAAAAACCAATGTGGACGTATGGTATACGGTTTTGGGGTTGTGACAGGCAAGTTCATGTGCAAAAAATACAGAAAAATTAGAATGAGCGCAATGCGATTGATTCACCTATTTATTTGCGAACGGACTGACTACATCGTGACTTGAATATAAAGACAGTGGAAAAAGTAATTAAAGAGTATGCATAAAAAACAGCGACGTCTACAGAGCCACGAAAATATTGAGGCGTCAAAACTCCTCTATTCGACTGGAAAAATAAGAGGAAAAGGAATAATGGAAGAAACCTATTGACCTTCTGTGGTGTGACTTATTTTCTAAATAAATTGTAGTGATCTCTGACGGTGGTCAAGTGTATCACAAAATCTATTAAAATGTATTTTGTTAGATCTAACATTTGTTACATGTATTGTAGTTGTGTTAATAAATAAGTAATAAAAACGTTGAGAACGCCAAAAGGGCCCATAATGGTACCCAGCTAAGTTCAATTTACAATTACATTAATTGGACATCTGTTACCGGATTTACTAATTTATTAGCGAATGTAGACGTTTGTTGATACATTTCTTTAGTTTGTGGTCAGAAATACTCAGTAGTGAGGATGCCTCTGAGGTTATTTTTAAGAAATGAAGTTGTAGACGGACGGCACGTCGATTTTCAGGGTGGCTCTCGCTAAGATAAACCCGGTGCTGCATTTTTGGAACCATTCTCAGCATAATGCAATATTACACCTGCTGCACGTGATATTTGTTTTTTTCTTTCGTCCATTTGAAATTATATCCTCATCATTGTCGTTGAGAAGTCGATACAATTCTTCTTAATCCATTGTGTTCAATCGCGATTACAATTCTCTTAACAACGACTGTTACACATTCGTATTCCAACTATCAATTTTTTTTCGTTCTCTCCATTGTAGATGTTTTATTTTGTAATAAATACCATCCAGAAGCACAAATCTATCAACAAAGGAAAATTATTTGTAATACGTCATAATTACTGAAAAGCACTTCAGTCTAGAACATCAAAGTCCGAGTGATTGACCCATTGCGAAAGAGATGTAGTTCAATTAATGTGTTCTAACTCGCATAATTAAATAAGAAGGATCGTTTTTCTCTCACGTGCCTATTACAGGGTCGACGACAGTAAGAATCGAGCTTACTTCAAATTATGCACTTACGAAACCGAGCAGCGACAAGTTAGCCTTTTGAGCTAGTAAAATCTAATCTCATAAATATTTCGAATTATTTACTTATTTCAGAAGATAAAACCTAATAACTTGAATATAATGATTTAATAATTTAGAGCGTACTACAATTTCAGAAAACCGTTGAGCGTAATGGAGAGTGAGGGACTAATCCGTCCCTAAGGGCATGGGAAACAAAAGGGACTCAAACGACCGTGACACGTTAAGAATCTCATTTTTTTAAGTACTAATTTTGAGCGCCATGAGATTAAGGACCATGGCACTCAATCTGCTCGAAACAATTACATTTGTAAGTATGTTAGTACGCACAAACAATATAATTATTTCATCTCTGCCCTTTCGACTGTCATGTACTTGAAACTGTCATATTTTAATGTTTCTTTACCTTTGTTGGATTTCACAGAGTAGGTGAACGTGTATGATACGCATGAAATAAAAAAAAAGTTGTATTGCCGCGGCAGCTTATTCATTTTTAGATATTCATTACTATTATGTACATAATGATATATTAGATATTTTCAATGTATTATTACAATAGAATATTTTAAGAAAATACATGTTAGATATTTCTGATAGATGTTCAGGTAGTAGACATTTATTATTCAATTATCCTTATAATTGCAATAAACAATAACGCAAAAAATCAATTAGAAAGCATTAAGCTGGCAGATGTTTATCGTATGTAAAACATTTTTGTTGTTATACATTTTAGTTGTAGACGTTTAATCATTTAACTTATGATAGTTATTGATAAGGCTAGTATGATTTAAATTATTGATTTAAATTATTTTATTCTAAGTTATGCTAATAGTTGGTGCCGCAAGCTTTTGCAGTATTGTGGACGCACGTGTTTAAAGGGCACGGTATTGCACCCGACTCCTCAAATATAAAGTATCTATATTTTTTAAAATAAACCTACAATAATTTAATGATAAATTAAACTGGTATTAAACTGGTGTTTTAATAAACTTATTTCTGCTTTGAAAGTAATTAAGGATAAATAAATCACTTAACGATTTTGGTTTAAAGTAAAAGCATCTAATACAATTTTAAAAATCTTTGAAATAAAAAAAATCGAGTTAATCTGATTGAAATTTTAAAAAATTGATTTGAATAGAAAATAGTTTTTTTTTAATTTTTAAAAAAATATTGTTTTTCCAGCCCTAGTTGCTGACCACATTTTGATTAGTCTTTTTCCTTTAGACTTAGATACATTTTGACATAATTCGTTGGTCTTTCTGACCTTGAAGCTTAGAAAACGCCATGCCGGAAAAGTGGTTCAGGTCGAGAACCTAGATGTTGGGTAAACGATCGCAACACATCAATATTCCTCTACCCGCTTTCTCAGCACGTAGAGTAACTCATTTTCCTCGTATTCTCTCTCTCGCTTTTTTATGGAGATGAGACTTTTGAAGCAGTCTCACCAGGACGTAAAAGGTGACAATTAGCCATTCGGCAATTATTCTCTTCTCACGGTAACCTTTGCCTTAAAAAGTGAAGCTTAGTTAGAAGAATTGGAGTATGATCGCTAATTTTATTAATGCAAATAATGTTCAACCGTCTATTCTATCTATATGTTTAAAAAAATAATATGCTTTCTTTTCGAGCTTCTACAGAACCGATTGTATTTCTTTTTCCTTTGAATGAAAGATCGTGATGCTATGTTATCAGATACTGGTTGTGTTGATTTATCAGCATTTATGGTGTCAGTTAATGAAATAAATAATTCTTTAATAATATGCTTATCAGTCGATTTTTTCCCCCAAAGGCTGTCTGTTTCAATTGTGAATTAACATGAGTATATCGGTAGATGTAAGACCTTGCTGCGTCTATTGTTTAGAATTTGTCAAGGTAGTGTTTCAGGTGTAATAATTGCATTTTGGTACTGACTGTGTTTGAATAATTTGCTTTCGTAATGTATTATGTTGAGTGACAATGTAGTATCAGTTAGAATAACAACGTATTCTGCCTCTACTTGTTTTGTTTTTTTTAACGTGGCATCTGCGGGTATTCAAGATGGAATAAGGCACGACTTTTTGTATCTTTCTTAGTCCTGCCGCAAGATGTCGTACGAACGTATTAAGCAGTGCTGCAGATCAAGCGACTCTAGCGGAAGGTCTGAGAAAGACGCAAAAAGCCGTGCCTTATACCATCTTAAACGTAATACTCTCAAAAACTACGATAAAAAAGTAAATGTAACCAGTGTGTTGTAGAATGTAAGGTATTAACAAGGGTTTAATTTGTGATTATTGCGGCTAGCGTCTTTAATCCTGAAGAATCTTTTGGGCATAAGAGTATTGATAAAACGTATTTAAAATTAGTTTCCCTTCATAAACATACTTGACTTACTTTTTTTACAGTGAAGTGTAAAGTTTTCTGATATGACAGATTGCATCATTGCATTGGACACGCTGAACGTCTAGAAATGTAAGTATTTTGATAAATGTATTTTGGAGAGATGCTTAAATAAATGAAAAATACATATCCCTGTAGAACCAGTTTAATTTAACGAGGAATAAATTTTGTACCGTATAAATTAATTGAAATGCGTAGATACTAACACAATTTATTTCTTTTACGTTTCAGTTTTGGCGTCAAACTTATTTCTAAAAATCTTATGAGATTAAATCTGTGATCTAGTGTAAAAGTTTCTAAATTCTTAACTAAACATATCTCACCAGGAATTCACGGCTAATTGAAGTTCTTGCGTTGACAGATTTAGTCCAGGGCTTTAGAACTTTACCCTGCGATTACAGAAATAATAATCATAATTTATTTATACCATCTTCACTATAAAAATTAGTCGTATACATGGTTTAGAAGAAAGAAACTGAAAATAGACAAATACATTTCGCGAGAGGCCGTCATCTAGAGACAACCAATTCTTCGAAAAGTTGCTCGCCTATGGTATATAATTGACAACACCTGTGTCTTTCATAATTAAATTTGTTCAAAGAATTGCTCGCCTGTGGTATATAATTGACACCACCTGTGTCTTTCATAATTAAATTTGTTCAAAGAATTGCCACACGGGCAACACACCGGGCCTATGAAACTGTTGGAAGAATTGGTCGTCTCGGTATCTCATTGATTAGAGATACTGAGCCTGAACTAGGAAACCCGGTTTCGAGTTCCGGATTGTGGCCACAATTTCTTAAACAAATTTTACTAAATAAATACATCAAGAACGATATTATGCGCCACCTGTTTTGGCGTTATTCCCTTTTGATTTATAAAACAGCTGGTGTTTCCATTCGCTTTACGGGCGTGTCATCATGCACAGCATTCAAAGAGCATACATTATGTGGCTGGTGAATATTGTCATTGCATTATTTGAATGACGACTAACAGCTCATGACCAAACAGTACTCTCTGCTCCGTGTAGAAAAAATACAGCGAATTATTGCTCTTGGGTCGCGTATTAGCGAGAAAATCAAGCGTAACAGCGCGGCATCTTTCTGGAATACTTATAACTTCCTAACAATTAGGTCAGCGTACCGGACTGTTGTACCCGAGTTTGCGGGTTCAAACCCGATCGAAGCCGTGGATTTTTAAGGGCGAAAGAATCCTTCGTACGCCTTCCTTTGGAGGGGAAGTAAAGCCGGCTGTCCCATGTAGTAGATTTACTGCATGTAAAAGATCCTCAAGCCTAAAAGAAGCCTCTGAGCAAAATTGAGATCCGCCTGGTTCGTCGCCTAAGATAATACCTCCTTGGTGGTGAAAGTGGTGAAAGTACTGCGCTCTAGTAGAGACGCTGAGTACTCTCTCTCTCTCTCTCTCTCTCTCTCTCTCTCTCTCTCTCTCTCTCTCTCTCTCTCTCTCTCTCTCTCTCTCTCTCTCCTCACGATCGCGTTGTTTTGGAGAAAAATAAACCTTTCTCCAACGCGCGATATTGCAAATGCGTGAGCTTAGCCTGAATTTGTAAAAAGGATATCTTATAACTGGTCATTAGGGTTTAGTCATCAAATGTAAATAAAATGCCAAATCAATGTAGTAACAGATCCTTTTTACTTTCTCGTAAACGTACGTATATACGGAGTAATATACGTAGTATGAAGAAAGTTAAGTAGTGCAGCGAAAAAAACGGAGGATTTTCGGCGGAAAAATATTCATTGCCTGGCTCTGGTGACAAAAAAGTGCATACAACCAGTTGCTAAATAAAGGGAAAAAATCCTCTAACACGCGGTGTAGCCAGAATCCCTGTTTTGTGCGTCCTTGGTGCCGAAAAACCAATTGTAAGCAAAACGTTCGTCCGTCCGTCCGTCTGTGAACACTCCTAGGTCCTAAACCGCTCGTACGATTATTTCCAAGTTGAAGAAACAGCGGTCGCTCTGGTTCGAGTTGAAGCTTGGAAATTTTGAAACACATTCTTTCAAATTAGGAGGTACTTTACATGAAACCCCACGGACATTTTCAAGATTTTCTCCAAATTTTATCTTTAAATTTCTTCTAAGATTAAATGTTGAGAAAATGTCAAAACGATTGATGGCAGGTGACCAGAGAATGGCGCAATATCTTAAAGCCAGTCCACACCAAGCAAATTAGAAAAATTTGCTACGAGAAAGTCTGTGCCATTCTGAAGCACTTCTAGTTACTTTCTCATATACTTACGTATATAGTATTGTAGTTTTGCAATTTGAACTTGTACTATTTACGAAGAAAAAAAGTTCATGGGAAATTGGTCCTGCGCTGTATTTATAAACGTAGTTTTCTTTATTGAAGAAAAAATGTAGCGGAAAACAATGAAGCTGCTTTTGAGAATTCATTGTTCATAAAAATGCCTTTATTTGACGGAAAATTACGCTAAACTACTCATAATTTCGAAAAACTGCGGAACCCTATTTAAAAATATATTTTCAAACTTAATGAAACAAATTCAATAAAGGAAAAAAATATCTATTTTCAATACTATAGTTGTAGCATAATACGGAAAAAATTGAAAGTTTGAAGTTTTAAAAATTTAGAGATCAACGAAATTTGGTCCTTCGCCATTTTGTAAAGCGTACTTTGTTTTCTCTCAGAAAAAATTGAGAGCTGAGTGTCAGGTACTTCCAAAAATCAAAATATACGTTTCAAATTCGGAGGATCTGGATTTTGCTCAGATCAGCCGAAGAATGCCAATTATTTCCTAATAAATTGTTTGAATGATTTAGGCCATAATTTTGTTTACAGATGGATGGTTAGCTGTCAACTTATTTATGAGTGTAACCCACAAAACGCGGATTGTGACCACACAAATGTTAGAGGAAGTAACGTATTACAGCAACCCAAAATGGCTTCCTTTTCGATATCAGGAGCATAGGATGCGAGTTTTCTGACAATAAATTGCTGTTCTTTCATCACAATGGAACAACACTTACTCCGTACTACAAAAGTAGTATGTGAGAAAGTACAAATAGTTCTGCTAATGTTAAGGACAAGTGTAATTAGAGGTATAATTTTCCTTCGTATTTAATATAGCTTACGAAGAAAGTCTCTCCGCACTGGGCCGAATCAGGGCCTCCTTTTAAAAATTGCATTTATGTTGGTAGCAACCAGATCACTGGAAAACAAGTGAAAGCGACAACACTACCAGCATGTTATGATTGTGGTGAGTAAGTAATTTACTTTTTACAAGCTGCAGCTCGTGCTACCAACATAATTTCTGTTGCTAGCACTCTCACCAGCAAGGTGCCACTGTTAAGAGACTTTCCTGGCACGCTGTATAAAGTTTGTATTTGAAACGAATAAAAGTGCGTCTTCCATTGTTGGATTGAACCATAAGTATGGACGTGACTTACCCAGAGAAGAAGACCCGGCGTGCGCTTTCAGCGGCGGCGTGTCAAACGACTGTCGAGTTCCGGCCGTTCTGGTCCTCGCGTGCCGGTTCGCACAACACTCATCCTCATCATCCTTGCGGAAACATAATGCTGGCCCCCATTATGCAAAACATTTGCCGGTTAACCTACCGTAGGTCATTTCAGTTCTAACTACCGGCACCGTCACTTGGTTTGCCGTCACCTTGAGCTGTATGTCTACATTTTCCAGTACAGTAATGTGCGGCTTTTATGTTGTTCTATCTTTGCTTCCAGCCTGTGTTCCAAGAAACATAATATTGCTTCATTTCCCCTTATGCCACGTACAGTTTGCACGTTCTTTGATTAAATAATTGAAATGAAATGTCAATTAAGTTAAACTTAACTAATTTAACTAAACTTAAAGAACTTAATCTGATTTGAATTATTTAATAATTCTTCCAACTTGTGAGATACATGTCCTTCTGCAAACTTGTCTATTCAACATTCAGTCTGAAATGGAGGTTATAGCAAAATACAGGTACCGTAAACAATCTGTATATGTAACATACCATCCAATTGCTCTCTTCTTGACATTAATAACTAAAGGATATTATAAGACAGCTCCCTTAACCATTTGTTTTGTTGGGTGTCTTTAATAGCCATAATCCCTCTGCGGTCCATCAGAACTGACTCAAGAGTAATCAACATGGAAAAACTTATAGAAGATAGTGATCAATCACTGGACAATCCACACACTTCAATGTGATCAATGGACAGGTTGCGCACATTACGCACTTGGCTCGTTCCAAGAAGCAGCTCGAAAACTGGTATTCATGGTATCCTTGTATTCCTTATTCATCAAGCAATGATTGTCATAATTGCTCAATACACTATTGGAGCTAGTTCACAAATGATCCCAATACTGATCTGTTCGGCAATAGATTGGACTCACAGGTGCCCTTGAAGACAAAGCGAATTCGGCCTTCTATTTTTTAGTGGTGTGAGGGAACAAACATTCATATATTGTTTTATTGTATATTATGAGACATTTATTGAAAGAAAATGAGAATTTTTCGTTTATTGAAATTATGAAAAGGAAATATTTTGAAAAAAATTGATTTTATTGTTTCCTAGAATGTTAAAATTGACTAATTTCACAAAAAATATGCATTGGGTCAAAAACACTCGACGATGATATACATGTCACGCTGTAGACCAAAGTGCAACCAATATGCCCTCAATAATGAATAAACTGTGTGATACTTTAGAAGTCTATAAACACTCGTCTCCTGGACTTGATAGCGTATCGAATTTACTTCTCTAGAAGCACTCAACTGAAAGGAAAACACCTCTTATCAAAATATACAATTACTATGTATGAACGGAGCAAATCATTCCTAAAATATGGAAAGAAGCCTTTCTCATTCCCCTTCTAAAACCTGGAAAAGACTCAACAAAATTTGGTAACTATAGACCTATTCCCATTTTGCAATTTGTACAATATATTGAAAAAAATCATCAACCTTCGACTCAGATGGTACCTTGACTTAATGAAAAAGATTTCCAATTTGGGTTTCGACAAAGTCATTCCATTTATAGCAAAAATGGCGTTTTTAGCAATTGTTCATTAGTTGTTTTTTCACTTTCCCTACATTGTTCCCAGGTGCATCATTGTATATCCCTAGGGGCATCAGTACGATGTACCTAGGAATACATTGTACACAAAAAAATTTTCTCAAATAAAACAAACAAACAAAAACGTATAGAATGTTCTTAAAATATATTAGCATCAACAATGTCATATTCAACAGAAGTGAAAAAAACAAATATGAAAAGTGTTCCTAGGTACGACCTATCCCCTATATGATGCTTTTAACTCTTTTAACACCATTTCTTCTTAGGCTTCAATTTTTGAGTGATAGGTTTATGATTATAACCATATTAAAAACATAAAATTGGATTAGATTAAATGCTGAAGTTTTCTTCTAAATTATTGCCTAAATTCTTGTGAATTATTAATCTCACAATAAAGAACGCACATTCCAACAAGCTGATTTCAGAGTAACACTAAGTGAGGATTTGTACCCTTTCCGACATTCAGTGCAAACTCGTGTAAGGATCGTCAGCAAAAAGAATATTCACCCACTTGTACAGTGTATATCGTGTGAAAACAATTGCAGAGTGATAAGTAGCAAGTATAAGTTGTTTCGTGACCATCCCGTTAGCAAAAACAAAATATTTTCATTTAACGGCGCCTTAATCTGCTAAAACTAATCTTGAAACCCGTTTCTTTTCCGACCTTCCACACGGTTCGAGACGGAAGTCCGAAGATAATGAAATAACAAAACTCGATGTATTACACAACCGCCTATATTGGTGATGCTAGTACACCTGCCGTAGCAAACACATGTTCCCCGCATTTATGGTATCACAATTGGCACGTGTCACGCTGTTCCGTTGCTTAGGTGTCAGTGCACGTTTCCTGCATTTACGGCAACAATAGGACACGTGTTGCATTGCTCAGACTAGGTGCGTCATGTTGGGCAATCGCAATTGCACACCTCCGGAGCCCCTATTTATTTATTTTACGTCAAAAAACAGTTAAAACTGTGTGTGTCATGCTACGGAGGAAAGTTAATTGAGTACACGTTTTCATAATTCTTCGATCCCTACCCTAAGCCATATGCTAGTTGAATTTTGCATATAGAAGGAATTAGCTTTTTTGCAAGGGTTGTTAACGAAATATTCGCTCCGATGTAATCAAATATATTTTTGAGGGTAAATCCGCTATAGATTTGGGCTCTTACCCCTCATCATGTCCTTCGTGAAGGTATAATACTTTCTGCCCCGACATGGAGAATGGTAATTTGAATAACTATATTCCCAAGGTCGATCCTGCAAATCGTGAAGTACGTGCCGAGATGCGCAATAAGGGAAAGCCTCGAAAAAGCTGTGTGTTTAATGTTTCCTCCCTATATTCTTGTAAGGGAAGAAGTAGTATTCGAATCAATTCAACAATACGATTGCCATTCTCGTTCGTAAGATCTGTGTTAAAGGTTCTTTTGAATTGGAACTTGTACACATATCAGTATTAAGGTCTATTAGTACTGTTGGAAAGATTATTAAAATTGGTGTAGGTGGCGCGGAGATACTACACGCAATTTGTACGGGGGAATCGGGATGGATGGATGGATGGATGACGAATGTGTTTGCATTGCTGAATTTCAATTTACGCTCGAATTATTGGACATACGATTCACTTACTGTTGAAGAGCACCTTTTTCCGTTCAGAGGTCGAACAATATGTACTCAGTACATGCCAGCAATGTATGGAATAAAAGTGTGACCGATATGTAATTCAAAAAGTTCCTGTTTACTAAACGGTCAATTGTATATATAAAAAAATTACCCGGTATATACGAAAATTAAAGAAAGAGTTGTAAATTATTTACAACCGTTTATTACAAAGAATCTGAAAGAAATATTGTTAGCCACTTCACAACTCCACTACATGCTCGCATACTGATGTCATGTGTCACTTGTCGAAACATGGAAGAGTTATAAGCCGAATATGCCATCACAGGTGTTACGATCTTTCTCTCCTGAAGAAATGGCTTCTCTGTTCGACTTTACCAGAGATAATGTAAGAATGTTTTTATATGTGCCGAAAAAGAAAAAAAGCTGTTTTGTTGGTATCGAAAATACATTAAAATATTTCTTTATCAGGACCAAAATCAGTACCGGAAATAATCAACTTCTTCAACAAAAGGAGATGTAGGTAATATGAACAAAATGTGGATCCACTATATTATACACGTATTAATGCACTAGAAAATGGACTGTTGCGATCTTCTACGATATTTTAGTTGTGGCATCTCTAGCGGCCTACACCTTCATGTAGAGAGTAATCCTCATTTACAAAAGTGACTCATCAGCGGAGACTTGTTTCTTCTTGAACATGCAAAAGAGATGGCAATTCCAGCTATAATCATACGTTCAAATACCCCTACTTGCTATCGAATATTCTCTGTGAAACAGGCATTGAGTGCAAGCTAGAGAGGTCGCTGGTACCAGCTGTAAAAAAATTTCCAGAGAACGAGATGCATCTGGAAGAAATCCAAAACTTGCCGACTTCATCTGCAAAACGCAAATACCAAAAAGTAAAGAATTCCAAGGGAGAATTGTGAATAATGTAATTAAACCAGTATGCGATGTACATTCAGCAACACTCTCAAGTATCTTGTGTGTGGGTAATATTCCACTTGTGAATGATGAATATTTTAATGAATAAAGTTAAGCGTGTATTTTTAGAAAAAAATCTCTATTCTCAACTGTAATTACTTTTTTGTAATTAATAAAACTCGAGTTCATGATAAATGGATAATTTACAGCGCACTCTTTACAAATTTAAATATCTACAATATTTAATGATGCTCCATGGGCGCAGGAATCTGTAACGATTTTAAAATCACGATATTTAACCAACCATTTGCCCGACATTGTACAATCCAATTTGATATATTTGCAATTCTGAACTTGTGCTTGAAACTATGGATCTTATTTGTTGATGACCATAAATAGCTGTAAAAGCAAACCCATCACTTTTGGCAGTAGTCATAATTACAGCGTAACAAATTACCATTTAAGTAACGACATTATTCCGAGAGTTTCTTCCTAGGTATCCATTTCAATAGTAAATGAAGCTGGAAAAGTCACGCATACTTTGTTGTAGGGAAAGCGCGGGGATCTCTTCGTTTTGTAATGCGCATCTTAAAAAAGATTACAGTAAACGCGAAGGAAATTGCTTATTTATCGCTTGTTCATCCGATAATGGAATGTGGAGCAATTTGTTGGGATCCACACAAAATTCTGCAGTGTAAGAATTCGGAAAGGATTCAGCGTAGAGCAGCTAAATTTACTTTCAGGGACAAGAAAACGGCAGGGTGGGATTCACTCGAAAACATGCGAATATTGGCAAAATTTTGCGCTTTGTATAAAGCTTATAGGGGTCATCCAGCTTGGAAAGAAATTAAACGGCGGCTAAATATTCCTACGTGCATCGCGAGAGGGGATCACA
Organism: Teleogryllus occipitalis; assembly: GCA_011170035.1. Lineage (NCBI taxonomy): Eukaryota > Metazoa > Arthropoda > Insecta > Orthoptera > Gryllidae > Teleogryllus > Teleogryllus occipitalis. Next base: position 34,877 of record BLKR01000649.1, on the reverse strand, counting down.
GGTACAAAATAAATTTGAAACCGCAGAGAACGGATGTCGGGAAATTCTCTTTCACAAATCTAACGATAAGGGATTGGAATAGATTGCCTGCAAAAACCTTTGAACCCTTTCCTCAAAGCTTTCAACAGTTTAGGATATTAATTTAGGGTATTTTTAAGTGTTTGAGGTAGTTAACTAAGAATATTAAGTTATACCGTGAAGTGAGGTGTCGTGCAGTGTAAAGCAGAAAAATAATGAAGGAAATGTTTTTAGTGTTATAGTGAAGTGAAGGATAGTGCAGTGCGTTCTTTATTGTATAAACAATCAGTGCGGGTTTAGATGATAGACGTTTCTTTCTTTTCTTTTTTATGTAATTTAATGTTTTAAGAACCAGCAGTTTTTAAATTATTATTACGGTTATTGTTATTATTATCATTTTAGCATTATTATTATTATTATTATTATTATTATTATTATTATTATTATTATTATTATTATTACAATTATTATATTATTTGCATGACATCTATTCCCGACTTCCACGTTCTTTACAATTAAATATTACATACGTGGGCCGACTTCCCATTCAGTACGGACTAGGTAAATGCTAAAAATTTATTCTGGTGAGAAAAACACAAGATGGGTGATCTGCGGAGACTATCTTTTAATAAAAATCAGCCTTTATATTACGCCAAATATATTATTTATTGCTTCTATTTCCATGTCTTATTTACAACATATTGCTTTTTAATTATTCGGGATGCCATTCGGCATTCAAATTGAAAACGGATTTTGTTAATTGAAGTCTTTTACTTTAATAAATATTGTCTAATATTTTTTTTTCAAAGAATGATTGGATTATATTGAAATGTTTTTCGTGGCGCTTACAGTTACGTCGTTCAGAGAATTGCTATCGGCATTACATGATCATATTAAACTGCAAAATGCGAATTTGAGGGGTACTAAACCACCAGAAGAAATGCTTACACGTGTAGTTTGTTAATTAATCTTTCAATGCCGAATCTATTCATTTCATGAACGGGAAAAAGTATGCCGGTTGCTCAACGCAGTTCAACGTACGTAGCTAACACTCCAGGTGTTACGCACGCTGTGAATGCCTAAGAAGTTACGTGAGTCAGGAACAACGCAATCTCATTGGCTTGGCTGCTACACGACGCACGTTGTTGACGACAAACGTCGCTGCAGCACGCTAGTGTGCCACGGCCGATAAGCCTCCCACGGACGCACATTAACGCCAGTCATTTGACGCTCTCACTGAAATTTATGTCAATAAAAGAGATAATTCATTACAAGACGCTAATTCTTATATTTAAATCGATTAAAAGTCATATAACGGGAGATTTAGTAAACAAAATCCAAATAGTGAAAGATAAAATAACAAGGAAAACTATACAAGCACAACATTTAGTAAGTAATTTAAGTAAAACTATACAGGCAAAAAATAGATTTGACACAGTATTTAAACGATGTAATAAATTACCGGTAGAAATTAAAAAAGTATGAACAATATAGAGAGTTTAAAACAAACATTATAAAACACATAAAAGTATAAAATTATTTTTTTTTAAATATGTAATATACCTATAGACGTAAACAATGTATGTAAATATGTATTTTGTATAACAAATAGCCGAAAAGGCTAAATAAACCGTCTATCTTTTTATCTTAGGGCGCTAGCCTAAAAGGTTCTAAGTGTTCACAGTAAATGGGCCTCAGGCGGCCGCTTGCCGCTGTGGACCTATGAACCTCAACGGGCAGAGAAAAGGGAAGGAAAGGAAATGTTGAATTTCTAAAGGAAATACGGAAGTTACAAGCTCAATGAGAACGATGGTGATGAACATAGTTTTTTCAAACTTTTTTAATCGGTACTTCTTCACTTGAATCAGAGCTGTCTAAAAAGTTGTCATTTACTTTTCGCTAATAAACCTCATGATTGTTTCCCTCTAGTTTTGTCAATTGAGAACATGTGAAATGCCATATTCAAACTTTACTAGGATTACACTACAAGGAGAATGTGTACAATATAGTGTGTATTTTAAGATAAGGAACGTGAAATAGGGCTGGCTGGTGAGAAAAGAGTGAAAACCACAGGAGGAAATGTTTTCCTTCAAAATTTGAAAACCAATGCAGTTATCAGTCCAAGCGTTTGATGTACTACCTAGTAATGAATGTTAATGAAACTTAATGTGTGTTCAGGCGATTAGGGCAGAATCCATTGGTATGCCTCTGAAGCTTCGGACGCCTTGAATTTTAGAATGTTAAGAAACTTCAATTTCTCAGCCCCGATAACTTTACCTACCTCAGAAAAGATTTATTTTTAAAATAACTGTAAATTCACTTAAAATTAACTAACTGTTAAATTTGTATATTTAAATAAAAAATAATACTTTATTTAAATCCTATCCAAGACATGAAATAATAAATAATTAAAAAAATATATTAGAAATTGAACAAAGCTATAGCGTGCACTGAACTCCAGCCATCGAAATTTTATGTGTGTTATTTTTTGTGTATTAAGAATTTGTCGTATATGTGTATTAAGAATTTAACGTACTTCGCAATTTGTAACCCTTCGTCCCCTTGACCAACAATATTGCACTTACTAGAGTGCCTAATGCGATCAATAAGCCCGCCCACCAGGGTTGCCACATATGTTGCGAGTTCTTTCCTCACCACTAGTAAGGGATTTACCCAAATAACCTCTCCAACGAAACAAAATTCTCCAACTTCAGAACGAAAAATATATTACAAATTATGACGAACGACTTGAACTGACCCTGGCGATTCCATTTGCTGCCGTTTTGCATTAAAATAATTCAAATTAACCAATTATCTTTCTCTAAGTTGCTCGAAGCCGTATACTACCCTTGTTTTCTGGGCTTGCCGATTATTTTTCTCCTTTTGATACGTAAGAATTAGAGAGAATGTCGTCTATTGCTTCATTTTATTAATAATAATTAAGAGAATAGTATTTATACCTCGCCTCCAGCATTTTCCTGTCTATTTATGATTCCCATTCTTTACCCCTAACGAAACAAATCTTCATTTTGGGGAGAAAATTCCCCAATCTGACAACCATTTGATCTGTTGTTCTACTCTAGCCGCAACAGCCTTGCTGGGCAGTTCCGTAAAGTTTGCGTAGCAACGTTTTCAAAAAAAAAAAAAAATATTGTAATTAGACTCATAATTTGTCGCTTTTTTGTTGCTAATTTGTTACGCAATAATAAAATTTGTCGCTCTTCTTTTGACATTGCTGTTAACCGTGAGCTGTGAGGTCGTCTTTCATTCCACGAGTCGGAAAATGCCGTGGGGCGAGAGGCTTGAGGACTCAACAAAGAGCAGTTCTCCAACTCTCTAGGGAGGGAGAGCGTCACGTGCGGCTGAACGTGAAAGACGGTTCGCTGGATGGGAGAAGAGAACAAACAGAAGGATTTCACTTAACAGAATGCGCAGAATTTAGTGCTCTCTCAATACATCAATATTCTAGAAATAAAATGTTGTGAAATTAGAAGTATGAAATGATTGTAAGGAAGTCACAACTTTTAAAATAATTAAGGGGCGTGTTCTTCTCTCTTTGAAATAATAGTGAAGCAAAATGTTCAGTAAAAGTTGTATTTATTTTATGACATTGGTAGCGTTGTCATATTTGACCTCCGTGTACAAATTTCAAAAGAAGATTTATGTACAGGCAATATTGGCAACTGCCTAGTGCATGGTGAATAAGAAAAAATAAAATAAAAAATCCATCAAGTGAATTAAAGTGATAAATTGGGAAACAGGATATGATAGCGAAAAATTGATAAAATATCGACCAGTATCACCTGCTGAAAAGTAATTATTGTATGCACAATAATTCACGATGTTATACGACCATCACATGTATGGCAATTATTATGATGACTTTATCAAAAACATCCCGCAACGGAAATTAAGAACAATCGTTTTATAAATTACCGACAGTAAGTTTGGGTTCAAATAATTTATGATTTTACTTTAATTCACTACTTTATTGTGAAAATCTGCTGTTCAATATTTGAAAACCTTTAAACTAGAAAAATTTTCCGAAAATTCTAAATTAGTGAAATATATTTAATAAATTGGGTGTATTTTAATTGCTTTTGTCGGAAGGAAGAAATATTAGATTAAGAGCTAACTGGCGGCTAAGAGGAAGCGATAATTTGTGCTTTGACTAAAGTGCCCATGGTGATGTCTTGCAGTCGTGATTAATTCCATTAAGACATGGCAAAAGGGCACACACAGATTAGTATTGGAGAATGAGATTCTAACGCCGACGTGTGATGACTGATGTTGATGGTATGGGTTTTTTTTTTTTTTTGTTTTTGTTTTTGTTTTTTTTGTTTTTGTTTTTTTTGTTTTGAGAATTCTCGATTGTCAGGACCAGGATAGGCTGTTTCCAGAAGCCAGCCTGAACAAAAAGTCGAGCTTTCCCATTCCACGAATATAAAACGAAGCATTCCGATGCCTCGACAATAGAGTTGGCGAAGAATATTCTCCTATCGCTTGACTATTTTGCTTGAGGGTGAAGGGAGTAACTTGGATCTAGTTTGTGATAACCGTGAACCTCTGGAACAGTGAGTAGTGATTTCAAGTAACATTATAAATAAAATTTTTGATATACTAGTAATGTACCCATTTGATAAAGGTATTATATTGAGAGGATTTTTAAATGACATCTAGGAGCTGCCAGATTTGTACCATGTTGAAGTTTCTCTTATGTATTTTGGTTATTTTCCGTTCAACGATATTCCGGAATTAGGAAACTTTGTCGGTGAAATTTTAGATAATTTTTACGATGTTAATCACACTAACTTGTGAAATCACACTCATCTTATGTTGAGTAAAAAAATGAAATACGATTATTTACCTAATTCACTTAGTTTTTTTCTTTAACAGTAAAAACGCCTTCAAATAATTTTTCGACCTGCGAATACTTATATACATTGTCACTTTTCTTGGGTATAAAATAAATTAAAATCAAACTACATTCATAAATAGGTGAATCGGCGGTTAATATAAGTTAAAAGATAGATTATTAAAAAGAGGGAAATTTAATAACAAAAAATTATTATAGTGAAAACACCACATGCTCAGAGATTTATTTTAATTAGGAACACATACATGTTTTAAAATAAAAGAGGGCAACGTATTTCATTTTATTAAAGCATTTATTGACCATTATTTCATTCTTAAAAAATTAAATATAATGTATGTTTTGTGCGCTAACCTAGTGTGAAATTCATGCTCTACCATTATTTTATAACGTAGAAGTGACACATATGGAGGAATCATTATGTAACGTGGTTTGTAAACGCAACATTTTGTTTTATGCAATAAACATTTTTGGACTTGCAAATACGACACTAATGACGTCCAAACTTTCTGTAAAATTTTTTCCAGAAAAGGACTCTCTCCTTGTATAGGTCTTTCCCAGAATAAAGATCTGCTCCAATGTAGAGGTAATTACGTTGATGCTTTGTGTAGGGTTTCCAATCCACTCTCTGCAGCAGCGGATCAGCACTCGGGGTCGGATCACTGCAACAAATTAGTTTGTCTCGTATCGGTTACCAAATTCCCTTTCAGCAAAATTAGTTTAATATTTTTAGTAGTATTTATACGCAGATCTTAAATAGAGGGTTTGAATCTGAAAGAAATATGTTTCGTCTGAGAAGCAATCAAGAACGTGTAGTAGTCAAATCAGTAAGTCAATTTTGTGTGTTTGAACACTACATTTGAATAGATATTTTAATTTAGTTTGCTGTACTCACTGGCTTGTATGGTTAAGACAAAATAATTATTTGTTCCTTACCTAGCCTCTGCTGAAAGAGGCAATGAAATCGTGCGAGTCTCGCGTGAGTTTTGGAGTGTTCAATGCTTTTCTCGCATCCGATATGCCGGACGGTCTTTTAGTGTATGTCTATCTGTGAATCGTATGCTAAAGAACATTCTTAAAAATTGCATTTTACCCGTATTTGACGTAGTTTGTCCACAGTCGCACCATTCGGCGTCGCGCCAGTGCTGCTGTAGAGTTTTCTAGTACTTCAGGAAGCCCCTCAATGCGGAAGAGGTAATTGTTATCTTCGCCGTGGCCAGCACCTTGAACACAATAGTGAATGACAGCTCTGCGATGCTCTGGCTTTTTGAATTTGTTGCTTTGCGTCACTATGACGCAACGCGTCTCCAAACCCGTAGGGGGGCGTTGAGCGCTTCCTTTTCAGGAGTAATCCTCTGATAACATTTATTGGAGTAATCCTCCGTTGATAATATTATATTGGTCTATTGTCCTGTCTCGTCGCAGTCACTCGTCAAGAGGACCGCCTTGTAGCATCTCCGCGTACGCACCTCTCTCTTACGAGGTCCTGCGTCACTACCCAGCGGCCAGAATTTGGAAGGAATTAGGGAAGCGGTAGGGTGTAGGACACCTCACGGGGTTGGACAAGCCCCTGAAGCAGCTAATCTCGTTTTGACGGAACAAATTTCACATGAGATTGTCCGGGAATCGAACTCGGACCTCCTTGGTGAAAGGCGAGACTTCGCTCTGAGCCACGACCGAGCTAGGGTTGCGAACCGTCCTTCCATTTGGGACCTCCATTCAGCTATTTACGATTTTATAGAAGATAAAAAAGCTTTACCCCTAGCTCTCTAAAGTGAAAAGAGTACAAATTTATAAAGAAGAAAATTATGTATTGTAAAATAAGATTTTATTGTGTATTGTAAAACTATGTTGATTCTATAATATGTTATATATTCTATTATTTATATAGATGTATGTAATCTAGATATGCGTAATTTAATCAATTAAATATTTATAAAAATGTTGATGAGTTGTCCTCCTTTTTACATGAATTGGCAACCCTACTCTGGGGTGTATGTACGCCACTCGCCAACATTTAAGCGTGAGAGATTCTTAGGTTTTGTGTATACAAAGTAGAAAAATGGAGGGGTGTCCGGAAAAAGGATGTAACCAATAAAATTGAACCGATGACCTGAACACTCGGCCATCTTGTCTAATGCTACTTCCTTTTTCCACGGAATGGGATATACAACTATTAATAACTAGAGGAGTATCGGAAAATAGAGCCCGCCACGATGTAGACCATGAATATTATACTTTTATGAGATTAAATCCCTATTTCGCCAAGTTTATTGGCTACATCCTTATTCCGAGCACCCCTTCAATTATAGAATTATAAATCCACTGAAAATAAAATTAAATAGTCTTTAACATGATAGTGATTTTGAAATCAAATAAGTAGACTTCGAGTTTTATTATGCCTGTTTTGCTGATTGATTATAGATTGAATATGTTTGATATATAGAAATAACGGTGATTCAATACACTCACTCTTGTTATGTTAAAAGTGATTACGATTCATTCTCCTAAAGTTTATTTTTCAAATAATTCTTGATGACACGTGTGATCAACGTTTTTGCTTCGATTACATCGACGGAAATGGCTTACGTTGACCAATGATCGTTCTTTAGAGTTGATTCGTCAGGACATCAGTTAATGCGTACGATCCTTCGATTTACTCATTTATCTTTCTTCTCTGCGCAAGATGTTTCAGAATTACCTAGTTTCTTTAACCACCCATTTTTCTGTAATTTTACTGATCTATAGTAGTTGTGATGCCGATCCGAGAAGCCGAGATCGCACGGTGATCTCGGACTGAAGAATCGTGAGTCAAATCCCGTCTCGGGTATGGTTGGGTATGTTCGTGATTGTGTGTGCTTTCTATGTGTTTTATGCTTGTGTATCCCCTATGGTTGGCGTCAGGAAGAGCAGCCGCCAGTAAAAACATCACCAAATCAAGATAGAAATTTTCCTGCTGAAATTTGATGACAGGGCAAAGTATTATTCGTGTTTCTCGCTTTTTTCTTCGAAAGCTGTGCTTTTCGCTTTCAATTTATCTCCCTGAATATCATGTTTAAGAGCAATTTTGGGTATATTTAATAATTTAATGCATTTTATATTGGGTTACAGTCTTGTGTAGTGAGAGTGCGTACAAAACTATCTTTATGCTCTAAACTTAAAATCTTTACTTCTAGTCATATCTACTAGATAATTTTATATTACATTTGTTCATTGGTTAATAGATGAAAGTAAGAAAACCAATAATAATAATAATAATAATAATAATAATAATAATAATAATAATAGAAGAAATATATAAAAATAAATAAAAATCATTAATAGGGAAATAAAATATAAAAATAAATAAAATAGAAATATTAATAAAAATAATAAAATATTAATAAGTAAGTAAATTTAAAAACATTGGGATTCATTGGAATAAACTTTTAGGTATTGTGACGCCATGGGATTAGACAACCCCATAACGCCACCATCAGCTACGAAAAGAAACCCACGAACAGAGAGGAGTAGGGTACGCGGCGGAGCAATGGCTTGTAAACGCGCCATCTACCCACAGCTTTTCGAACCCTGACGCCCGAACTAGCAAATAATGTTTTTCCGGGAGGTCACAAAAAGAGGAGAAAATTCACCCCTCCAAAAATTTCCCCAGGCGCGAGTACCATAAGTATCGCGGCGCGTTTCGAAGGAGCTCTCTATGACTGCAGCAGCGATGGCGACTAGCCTGAGTTCTGAAGGCGATTGTAACTTGTTAGCATAGGAGTTTGTTTTAACTTGGTAGTTAAAATTTAGGTTGAGAAGCGTATCAACGAAAGTGATGTAATTGAGAAGTGGGGTGCACGAACATTCTTCGCATTAACATTCACAAAATTTGAGAGAGCAAGTGAAGTGATTGTTTGACTTCGAAATAATTTCAAATTTGTAAAATTCGCGCAGAAGGACATTAAATAAATCCAGCATCTCATATTGCACGCTGAGACCACACACGCACAAAGTGTGGTAGGTAGGACGAGCATTTAAAGCATAACTTCAGCAACATTAATTATTCGAGGCTGGAAGCGCGAACAAACGTGTACGAGGCGCGGCAGAAGAAGAAGGACGAACCCAGGAAGAGCGAAGCGTAGTTGAGAAAGATTTGGACTGGCACGAGAACCGTACGAGTCCGGAGATCGGGAGAAGGGTGTGAAATTGGACGCGTGGCGGAGTTCAGAGCTCGAGGGAAAGAAACTGGTAACATTGTGGGACAGCGAGCGAAGACGGGTGGCAACGCGTGGCTGCGAGCGGCAGAAAATCCCCAAGGTTACCTATAGGCGAGCGATGCGGAGCTGTTGAGGTAAAAGAACTGGCAACTTTTATGCGGGATCAGTTGGAGAAAAAGAAGAGCAGTAAATACACGACAATTCGTGTTAAAAGTGGGTGAAAAGTCCAGAATAGGTGGGAGAAGTATTCCGAACGATGTGAGTGGCAGTTTCAAGTTCATTTACTGCGCATGTTATTGAATTCATTCAAAGAGGCCATACCTTGTACAATTTTACTTAAATTATTCATGATTTTCACATGTACAGTTGATGTTATCTGGAAAAGTCATAGTTTATTGTATTGTGTTAAAAGTAATTGCTTTCTGTGATATGTAAAGGGGTCAGATTTAAGTAACGTGTATGTTACGTTTTATTGTTTTTTCTCTTTAAAGTTCACAATGTTATAGTGAGTGCGAAGCCCAACGCTAGCATCTGTGAACGGGATAACTTAAAACAAGTGTAAAATTCATTTTAAAAGCCGTGCACTGAAAAACTAGAGAATAGAAAGAGTAAAATAAAGTGGTAGATAAAAATTCAGAAAGAGGAATGAGCAAATTGTGAATTGTAATTGGTGAAAGTGTGTTCAGGCAGTCGAGGTGACGCCAATTTTTTGTTTTGCCTTGTTTTCTGTTGTTATTTTTTTCAGTGACCAACTATTTAAAGTGCATAATCCTATTATATAATTGTGCCACTAATTTTTCATTGAATATATGCTCATTTTATTCGTATTTCATCTGATTCATTATGTCGAAGGGTTCAGACCTTTCTCGTACCCAAAAGATGCTGCTTCCTGAGAATTTTAAGATCGCTTCACGAGAATTCATACTATCACGCTCTCCCCACGTGTGGAAGGTAGTAGGTGGGCGTGTTAGAGTATATTCCAATACATTTTAATGCATTGTTTCACGAAGCCGCCTTCAAGACAAGCTGTCTAATGCTTGAGGGGCGTTGAGCGCTTTTGCGCTGGGGAGTAATCCTCCATTAACATTTGGCGCTAGGGAGTAATCCTCTATTAACTATTTTAGTTTGCCATGTCACGTCACGTCGCAGTCAGTTGTCAAGAGGACCGCCAAGTAGCACCTCCGCATACGCGCCTCCTGCTACGCGCTCCTGCGTCACTACCCAGCGGCCAGAATTGGGAAGGAATAAGGATATGGGTAGGATTTATAACACTTCACAGGGGTTGGACTAGCCTTTGTGAAGCAGGGAAACTCGTTTTGTTGGAACAAATTTCACGTGAGATTCGACGGGAATCGAACTCGGACCCCAGAGGTGAAAGGCTAGCGACTTAGCTATTTCACATGGCTTACAATGTTGAGACTCAATAACATCAGAAGATCAGCAGGGTGGTTTCTAAGGTGGGTAACAAACGATAGTTTAAAGGCGTCTATTGTCGCTTGCTGAGTGACACCCGTTGTGGATAAGGGTTGATTGCGAATATCTTCCTTGAGGAGATCTTGTGGAACCAGATTGATCAAGATCAGAATAGCAGAGTTGGGCTATTTGGGGTTTCAAAGGGTGCCCAAGAATGTCATTAGAGTCTGGCTGCATCCTCTAATGTGGTCGGAAGTCAGGGGAACTTCAGAGACAGGCAAACGGAAGAAATGGGTATTGATATCATTCCTCAGGAGAGGAATCGGGAGACCTCCAGGTAGGACCCAAACATGTTGAGGGTCTGGATGTTAGCCTCATCATCTCTCCCCATTCGATTCCTTCAATTGAGGCCCTTAATGCAGCCATCAACAGCATTACGTAGATAGGATTTCCATGAGTAATACCCTCTGTGAGGCTCCATCGAGTGAACTGGGATGGGGTCAGAAACTTCTTGAGCAAGTTCGGGGCGAGTATTCTGTCAGTGGGCTGGAGCTTCCTCTATTACTAAACTGAAAAAATACTTGATCCGAGAAGATCGATCTCGCCTGAATGTCATTTCGGGCGACCCGGATCTTTCCCTCTTGGAGAGTTTTCAATCGTCATCGAATAATATTCATCGTGACAACACAGTAAAAAAACGACGCTTTTAAAGATTATTAATTGACATGACGATTATAATTTTAATTTAATAGAATAATCGATTATTTCGTTGTGATCATTTGTGAATCGATCGTCTGCCTTAATAACCCCTTAGCTGACGAATGGTTGCAGCATATTGATGCTACTGATTCCCTTCAAAAAGATTCCTTCCGCTAGAGCGGTTTCGGTTTTAAGACTTGACAAATGTGGTTCAAGCTTGTCAGTGGCGATGAATGCATTAGTTTGCCCTCTTTGGAGACCACGTGGTGGGTATGTTTCAGTACAAATTCATCGCGAACAAAATGCTCGTGACGTTAAATTGAACAAATTTACCAAGATAATTCTATTGATTTCAAATATTGTACGCATTGTTATGTAAATGAAAGTTTTACCAATACGATTTGGTTGATGGACGTGTGATGTTGCATTTCGTTTCGGAAAACTGATCAATATTTTCGCTCTGTCGCTTTAAGCACGAAATAATCATAATTTGAGCATCTCGTCTATTATTTCTATTTTCATTTTTTTAAAACACGGTTGGTTTTAATTGATTTTTCTTCGTAATTGACTGACAATTATGATCACTTATCAAATAATTTTGAAATATAAAGGCAGGCTTGTACGCAAACAGCGAGTGAGGCAACAGATTTTCCCGCGAGGTGAAGCGGCCTAGAGACCCACGGGGAGCGGGAACCAGAGGCACGAGGCAGCGCGACGATAGACGAAAGTCGCAGCAGCTTCGTCATTTTTGCCTCCCCAACGCTTCTTAGAAGCAACAGCAACCAGTCACAACGGTAAAATGAATATGGAAGCTAATTACCGAACTGCCACTTCCACATGGAAACAGAGGATGAGTCTACACTCCACGTAGAAAGCGGTATGTTTGTAGGAACGTATGTCACTTTCCAAAGCCAATGCAATTAATATCAGAAGCTGTAAAATCGCCAAATTTCTTATTGTAAGATGAAATTTCATTTAAAAAAAAATTAGGTGTAGTTTTGCGATTCATATATACAAGACATGATACAACACATACAAACTGCCTATTAAAATTAATTAAACTCAAAAGTGTGAGAGCGTTAAAAGAACGATTGAACTTTTGCAAATAAAAGTTATTCTTTATAGAAATTTTCCTTGGGTTTGTTTTTCATGTTTGTTCAAAAGTCATTTACTTTGCGAATAATTGTTTTTTCTTTCAGGAGAGAAAAACTAAATCGAATAAAAGGCTGAATTGGTTACAGTTGAAAATGTTCTCTCCTGAAAAACACTCAAAACTATTGTTCCAGATAAAAATGAACAAGTAATAGAAGTTCGCCATCAATGTATAATACTGTATTTTATTATTACTTTCTAGCTATTGTTTAGGCAATGTGGAGAAACTATTGTAGTCCTGCGGGGTAAAACGGCGAATTTTCGACAGGAAAACTCTGATTCCCGAGCCCCGGTAAGGTAGAAGTCTGTATATCCAGTTACAGTACAATTTAGAAACAAAAATTCTCTAACACGTGTTGTAGCCAGAATTCATATTTTGTGGTTCCTTGATACTGAAAAATCGATTGATGGCAAAACGTCTGTACGTCCGTCCCTCTCTAAACAAGCAGTTCAGCCGATGTTCTCCAAAATTGATATTATTTCACGTTTAACGGCCAATTTCCTTGAAATGCTTCCTAATATGTGCAATATATCTGTAGTATATATAGTAGCGATATATCTATAGCATACCTGGTATATCTGTAACGTTAAGTGCTATCTTCAAAGTATTTAGTTCATCACTGACGTCAAAGATATACTGGTGCAAAATTTGCTTGTTTAATTTTGCCATCATTCTTAAAGAGTAATATACTGATTTTCCAAATTGAATGTCGGTAAGCATCTGCAACATAAATGATAAATATCTTGAATAAATATTTCCTGCCAGAAGTAGCAATAACAATAGAAAAACATATTTTTTGCCGCAATACCATATCATAGTGGCAGACTACTGTTCGGTTATTTGTAGCTACATGGAAGTAAGCGTGCTTACTGATTACTTTTTATTGAAGTAAAATGCGGAAAAGTAACTTGAAGTGGAAACTCATTTATGGCATATTTTATCATATGATATCAACAAAAGATATTGTATATAATTTATATAAAATTCAAATTTATTTTATTAATTTATTTCAATATTTTTTTATCATTAGTGCAATAAAAATAGTTTGCTTTATAAATAACAATTTTTGCCGAACCTGTAAACTATGCTGTCAAAAATTAAGCATATATTTTAACTGTCTTCTTGTTTTCGGAAAAAAAAAAAGTTTGGAGAATTTTTTGTATAGCTTATCGACTAAGCAACAAATATTGAGTTTTGAGATTTCATAATAATATGGAAAACATTTTTAACCTTGAGTACGTAAAACTTTCTACAATAAATGGCAACCTTTACAGTTATATGCAAAAATAAATTTCATACAATTATGGATATGCATAATGAAAGATTGAATGACAATTTCTTAAGTAAATGATGTATTTCTTACGGCATTACTCGAGCTTTGATAAAATAATGTATGGACTAAATACATTAGTACAATAGTAAATACATTTTAAAATATTAGTAGTTGAATTCTAGAAGAGCACGTGATATTGATCAAGGATAATTAAAGCCATTCTGTCAACTCATCTCATTGGTTGTATTTTCTAATATAAATGATTGTAATTCCTTAAATATATAATTGATTAAGGAGTAATTCATTTTAAGCATACAACTCAAAAGCTATATTAGTGAATTCCAAATAAACAAATGTGGACAAAAATAACAAATACCCGAACGAATGATCGAGTATTGGAAATAAAATGTTTTCTTATACGTACAGAATGACTAGATAAGTTTTTTTTTAATTTAGGCAGTTTAAAATCAGTACTATTTTGCGAGGTTGCACCTTTTTGTAGATTAAGAAATTTTGAATATTCCTTTTCTTTTTCAAAGCGAGGCAATATCGATGCTTAAATCCTTCCGACTTGCTCGTTCACATATGAATCGAGATATAGCTCATACACATATCTAAAGGGGAAGCATCTTCACGTTTTCTTCAATTTGCTAGGTACACAGAATTTGCCATTGTTCAAGATTAAGTTACTTTTTATCTTTATAAGTAATAAATAAATATTGACAAAAACATATAGATACTCTGTCAAGAAAAATCAAAAACAGATTAGAATCCATAGAATATCTGGAAGAGGAAGGGGAAGGTTTTCTGAAATAGGAAGGGTTTTTTGGCAGTACTTCCTTGACGCAATTACAATATGGTGCGCAATAAAAAATTATGTTATCTCGGCGTTACTACTAACAACAACTATCGTCCCAAAAGAATTAAAATATGAATAATGAATATATTCATATTTCATGATAAAAATATATTTAGAGGACACACATTAAAGATTATTGGTAAACTAAAATAAATTATTGTTCATTTTCGTCAATATATTATTGTTTGTGTAGTAATGTCCTATTTAATACGCAGATTTTAAACAATGTCAATCAGATGAATTAAAAATATTGCGTGTACTTTGGAGGACGATGTCTTTTGCAATCTAGAAGTGCAACCTGACTGAAACTGGTGTACTCTTATCTGCAACATAAAAATCCTATTCTTTGCCCTGAAAAGAGATACATTCCGACTGCCTTTATGTTACGTGTCCTTATTGTTTTAGCTTTGACGCCTTTCTCTGCCGCTTCACATACGTCCAGGAATCCGAATAGGGTGTCGTTGGTGAGTGGCTGTCCATTCATATAGAATTGGCGGAGAGCTCGCAATGCCTCCTCGTTATTGTCTTCATCGTCCGGAAGGGAAAGTTCCGGTAAGATTTTCGTGTCCCATGACGCATCCAAAATTCTGACTGCAGTTTCATTTTGAAAAGATACAACTGAAACAGTGAAGAGCATATTTTACGTGAGAAACAATCAATCACTAAACAAATTTGTCACAAATACTGTACAATCTATGCAAGATTTAGATTTTGAAACACTTCATGAATGATACGGGATAAGTTGTAAAACAAAAATACGAACAATATTTTGAATTCGATCCCTAACGTAATTTGAACTGTATCGTAGAAACATATTTTTATTTAGATTCTGTGCAATTAAAATATTTACTGCATGAAGTTGTTAGGAAATTTAATTTGCATCAGTTATTCAATACATACCTTGAAAGTCCAAAAAAGACTCCCTTGAGGTAAATCCTGTGAGAAAAGGCACCGGGTTATGCAATTTTCGTTTTACCATTTCTATCGCAGGCGCAGGTAGAAACGTTTCTACTCCCGCCACAGGGAGATCGTTTGTAGGCACAAAGGTGAACGGTGCTAAGCGGATTCGATCCTGCACATAAATAATTTATGGCCCTGAGAAACCTTTATGATTACAAATCTATAAAATCGGTGAAAATGCTGCACCTGGGAACAGCATATTTTCACCTGACACTCTAAATATGAAAAATTAAAAAAAAATCCTTATTTCCTTAGAGTCCTTATTTCAGTACTTCAAAGTTTCTTCCAAAATGCCTCATGTGTTACGACAACATTAGATTTCCACACGTTAATGTTTACAGTATAGTAGAACGTTAGTCAAATCATCTGGCATCATAATTCATAATTGCAAAGAAAAATATGGCGTTGAAATCAGTCAACACAATCGTAAATTAATTCTACATATTTATTATTCTTACATTAAAATCAAAACTAGTTTTTCTGCAAAATCCATAATTTCAATTTTTAATACAAACTCATCCGTGATTCTGACAATTTAATTCTAAGAGTTTTTTAAAGTTTCTTAAGTTGTAGAAAACCTCAAGCACAGAAATACGGAAAACAAGCTTTATTGATTTCCCCCTCTTTCAAGAATTCTTTGAAGGTGAAATATGATGTAGAATATGTTATTGTGTGATATGAAGTAACTGAAACACTCGCTTGCGAAGCGATTAGACCGAAAAGTATGAATGTGTTGTGATAATATTCTTGTTGTTTATATCTGATTAGACTTTTAATAACTTCACAATTCTTCACTGTTACGTTGTCCTCCGATGGATACCTTGACGACTCAAGAAGTGACTGAATCAAGCAGCTTGAAAAAATACTACAAACAATTCAGGATTGTCGTATTTGGGGGGACGGTAGATAATTATTGACAGTAATGAAAATAGAAGTGAGCTGTCACACGTGGTACATGAATTTGCTTAAATCGTCTTGGATGGCCGGAACTTAAACAAGTAGGAGGTAGAGGAGGTCCTTTCCTTACGATTCCTAATAATTACTAAATCCGATATATTGGTTATTTTTTGCGCACTGGGATTGGATTGGGATTTTACGTGTCCTTTTTCGCAGTACAAACTTCGTGTGTTATCATGATTAACAGTAACATTCATTCCCTCATGAGCGTTGGAATGTAACATCCGTTCTACAACAGTAGTTTGTGTGCACAAGTGATGTGGAAGTGTTAATGTTAAAACATTCAGGTCGCTGCCTGTTCAATCCGATCGCCTTAATTTACAACGCCCGGCAAATTACGTGCGCGCGATTCACATTATATATTTGCTTATATCACGCTATTTTTCCGTTCGTTGACTATTAGTGGAAGTTTCTTCAACAATCAAGTACCTAAATACACTGTTAGATGTTGTTTCGTGCCATTTAATTGATAATAAATAGCTTTGGAATACTCTGATGTGCAAGATCTCTGCAGTCACGCCTAAGAGCTGTTGAAAATTACTATACTAAAGCGAATTATTATTAATAAAAAGTAATGTTTTCTACATTATTACAATCGACTATAATGTAATATTACGTATAACATTCTAATATTAACATACTTTATAACAATTTAATTAAAATATACATTAACATTTTTTTAAACTCAATTTCATGTATTATTTATATTATAAATTATTTTAAACCATAAATGTAAACAAAAGTTAGAAATTCATATAAACGTACAAAATTATTGCTTTTAAATTTAAAAAACCGTTTTTGTGATTATTGATTTCAATGTATGACGCTTCAAATATACCCCAAAACCTTATAACCGAATGTGCTAATCATAGAGGGAAATTAATGTTGGTATCTTTGGCAAATATTAATATTTTTACTGAATTAATGTACTCGTACAATACACATACAAAGTCTGTGAGGGCTGGGCCAAATGCCGCAACGATGAGATTTTGAGGGGACACCCCGCGTAGGCAGGCCACGGTCTGGTTGGAGTCGTCTCTGGAACAGTTCACTGCGGCGGCCAAGCGCTGCGAAGTTTCCTCAGGGGCTGTTTGGATCGCCCAGCGGTCGAGAGCATTCCCGCTTTGCGAAATGGCGCGTCGAAATAAACCTAAAACGACAGAATTTGATTGATTATTTAGCATTTTTGGTCCTGACAATTACTGTCGTTGGTCCCGTTAGTGTAGGCATGTCATATTCAGGGTTGTGATGTTCCCACGCTGAAACTGGGATGTGGCGTCGACCTTCACGTTGGCTTACGGGGCTCTCTCCACCGCCCCAGCCGCCAACAGGTTTAAGCTACGTCTTGTCTCTCGGCTCATAGTGTAGTGTACTTTAGCAATGTGTGTGTGCGTGTGCGTGTGTTGTAAAGAGGATGATAAAGGATGAGGCACAAAATACCGCGTTCTGTTCTTAGCTCTTTAGGGTACTGCTCCGGCATTTGTCTGGTATACATGACGGAGAAACTACCGATCAGCCGGCCACACGATTTCTCCTCCAGACTGGCTGATGTCAATCCAGCTGTGTACGTAGCTAGTGTCCAAAATCCTCCATCCTAGGACCTCCCGATCAGCGACACTGCAGAGAGGACTTAAACTGCAGGCTTCTTTTAAATCGCTATTACTTAAATTGCAGTTTTCAATCATATCTGTTACTGTTTTGATGTTTTTAAGTGGGATTTATCCAATTAAGAATGTCAATGACAAAAAATGATATTGAGTTTTGTTTTTTAGGGAGTTCGTGTACTTACCTACCACGCAATATGATGGTAATAAACGCTGTCAATCACTGTGGCACTCCTCTTATTTGAACAGAATGCTTTTTTAGTTTTCATTAATTTATATAATATTTTATTTGTGCAAATTTGAGTAATGACGTTAAGTGAACATTTCCATAAAAAATGATTGTTCAATAAAATATCTTGTATTTATCGTATGTAAGTTTCAAGCGCACAGAAATTTGAGATTGCTTACTGATAATGGGATTGGAGTTGAGGTTCTACTACTGGACATTCAGCAAATTAAATAAGCGGGCGTTTGACTTTTTGTAATCGTTTCTGATATAAACGGAATTAGGCCTACGATACTAGCATGTACAATTTAATTAAAAATTAATACATTTTACAGCAACTTCGGAATCCGTTCTCAACACGTGGTTTTTACAAAGTGTATTTAAACCAGTTGTAGTAAAGGAAGGCTTAAAAAATTCATTTCATTGTTGGTTTTGCAAAAAAATTATTCTGTAAAATACATTTTTCTCAGGCAGGCTTACATATCATTTACTATTAAAAAAAGTATTTCCTATGCTTATTTTGTAGGGAAACTCAAATTGCTGCCTACTTTTTAGGAAGAAGAAAAAATTAAAAAAATTATTTTCAGTAGGATTAATGGACTTGGCCGACGACGTTTAATATTTTCAATACTGAAAAGAAGAGGAGAATTTCTAATAATAATAATAATAATAATAATAATAATAATAATAATAATAATAATAATAATAATAATAATAATAATAATAATAATAATTACAACAACAACAACAAAAATAATGCCGACCCGAAGGCCGAGATCGTTATGGAAGTAGTGAAGTAGTGATCTCGGAACAGAGGAGTGCGGGTTCGAGCCTCGCCTTGGGCTGTAGAGTGTGTCTCTGTACGTTTGTGTATGTCTATTTTATCATCCATTGTCGTCATAACTTCACTTCCTCTCCCAGGGCTAACAACCCTGGGGTATAAATGGAATCCGCATTAAATTATGAGATATAGAAAGTAACGTGCGCCTACACGGATATTTCAGTCTGAGCCATGGTAGAATGCATTTATCGCATGGAGCAAAAATGGCCGATTCGCAGATAATAATAATAATAATAATAATAATAATAATAATAATAATAATAATAATAATAATAATAATAATAATAATAATAATACCCCTCTGTTCACAAAAAAGTATTTATTTGGGGTCCGAGAGGGCCGTCCGAACGGACTTTCGGTGCCAAAATCTTAGGTGAGGGAGATATTTATCCTCGTGAATATACGATCGTGAAAATTATTATAACTTCTACAAAATTAAATACTCTTTTCTTTCTGAAAACATTTATAATTTTGTCCCATGCTGACTATCAATAAAAGAACACATAGTACAATGCATAAAACAACAATACATAAAACAAATTTCACCATTCAACTTCCGTTCATATTTCAATACATTCCTTGGAATTCACAAACACTTATAGCCATGATTCCCCGATTTCATGAATAAATTATATTATTAATACTGCTCGAAAACGTATCCTTCTTACATATCAAAAATTATAGTTTTGGGTGTTGAACTTCCCTTTCGCGTTCCTCAGCAATCTTTCTGGACGTATCTCGACATTCCATTTTAGTCACCAGCAATCTCCAGTACACATCGCCTGGGGTTACGCGGTACAGCTTTCCTGTTCTTGAAATTTTCACACATTCCATGTCCATTCCTCGGCAACATTCATGCCACAATAAAAATGGTACTCTCTCTCTCTCTCTCTCTCTCTCTCTCTCTCTCTCTCTCTCTCTCTCTCTCTCTCTCACCACCACGACCAAAGTTCGCGAGCATCTGCCCTGCTGCTCAATTGTCCTTCGATGCGCAGTTTTGTTCGAAAAACCGTTTCTTCTTGATGCGCTAAGCATCCCGTTTCCTCTCCTGGCCACTGTCCTGTTTTCCTGATTGACTGGTCGCCTATCGACATCAGATATTTACTCCTTGGGCTTCAATTCTTTCATAAATTTTTATGATTTTAAAAACACTCACGTATATTTCTCACATGCCCATTCTTTAATAATATTGCACTACTTTCCCTTATCTAATTGCAATATTAATATTATAATTCCCTCGTTCTAAACTTATTTCTTCAATGACCGAGTCGATGGCCATTGTTGTTCATCAAGCCACATACTTACTAATACTTCTTTCGAAATTACAATTTATTAAAGCAATCAAATAGCCCGTCACAATACTTTTCAGTAGATTTTATAGACTGTAATGAAAATTATTCATTTAACAAGAAGTACACATCTTTAGGTTGTAAGAAGTTTATAAATTAAGTGGTCCCTTATTCCGTATTTTGCCACAAATTAAGCACTAAGCACAACTAGCAAAGAGAAGAAGCTTGTAAAATATATAATATCCATTCGGAAAATATATAGTGTGTAAGAAAATGATCTGTACCTTTGGTGAGAGGAGACAGCACATTAAGGTGCACTGAGGCACCCCCTGCACTTTCTCCTCCAAGTGTCACCTCACAGGGTTGTCCAAGAAACGCGGCGATGTTCCTCTGCACCCAGCGTAGAGCCATCACCTGGTCTTTCATCCCTGCGTTGCCTGGTGCCGATTCATTCAGGTACAGAAAACCTGAGGAATTATTTTGAAAACTATAATATTACTCTATACTCTAATGAACTCAAATAGTAAAATTAGGCAAATCCTAGACTCACGCGGAAACAGTGATTTGCTACTATACAAAGAAAATTTTGCTTCTAAATCATGATTTTACATTGACAAAAGTATTAAGGAATTTACTGGAAGTTTTTTGTCGAAACTGGCTTCATTTGTTAGTTGTTTTTTTACATACATCTAACGAAAATACATGTACAAAAAATGAAGCCTTTTTTCATTAGAAAAATATTTAGGTAAATTAATGTTTAATTTTGTTTTATTTCTGTTTGAATAATGCAGTGTTAGTATAGAAATGATGATGATGATAATAATAATAATAATAATAATAATAATAATAATAATAATAATAATAATAAACAGTAGAGAAACAGAGAATCAACATAACTGAGGGATAAAAAGGCTGTTATGGATCATTAGGAGGATGTGAAGACCAGATTATAATTGACTCTGTTGTGAACTATAGGGAAGAAGAGAAATATCAGTATGACATAAGTAGATTATACAAAAGCGTTTCATTCTGTATCACATTCGTCTCTTATTGATATTTTGGAGATACGCAAAGTAGATTCAGAAATAAACCTCTAGACTCACAAGTGGATCACAACCCAGAAGAATCCGACTGCGCACACCAGTATAAAGTCACTGCCCATCAAAATCAGTAGAGGTATTTTCCAAGGCGATTCCGTCAGCGCAGTTTGTCTCTGCATGGCACTAAATCCGCTCAGTAAAACACTCCTGAATACTCAATATGCATACAAGAAAGCCATTCCAACCAAGAGAGCTACACAATTAACCATAAGCTATATATGGACGATTTGAAGTTATATGCTAAATCAAATGATCAGCTTCATAGTCTTCTGAATATTGTCACTAAATTTTGCCATGAAATGTGCGTGGAATTTGGTCTGGACGAATGTAAATCGGTACACATGAAACGAGGCAAAGTTGTATCTGAAGAACAATGTCACGTCTGTTAGAATGATTGAAGATCAGTAAGAACCTGATAATTGCATACACCTAGGAATTACCTCGATATGATGAATTGATCTCACTTGTATTAAACGAAAACTGAAATAAAATTTTCTCCAACACTCAGCTCTACAGCAGAAACAAAGTAAAGGTGATTAATGCATACGCAAAACCACTATTTACTTACTCATTTGGATTAATTAATGGTCAGATACAGACTTGGAAGACCCATCAAGGCTAATCAGAACACAACTGATAAAACACCAAATGAAACATCCAATATTAGCAATAGAATAAGTGACTCTTCCAATACCGATGGGTAACATGGAAATAATCGACATACCGCGACTCCATAACAAATTAACGATTTCATGTTCAAGTGCCGCGAGAAGCAAACCGACAATAGAATGTCATGTGAAAATATCAAGGCAACCCCACTGGACCTACCAAATGCTGTCACTTTCACAAGACCAGAAAAAGAACTGGAAGCAAACAATTGCTTGGCACATTTCCAAATCAATTAGACAAAGACAATATAGATAAAGAAGCAACAAGTCTGTGTTTCAAGAATGGAAATCTCTTTGGCTAAACCACCGGATTTATGATGGCTAATCAAGACAGAGTAATAGCTACCAGAAATTATCGGAAATAAATAATCAAAGAAGCAGTCTCAGAAGATAAATGCCGAAAATATCATTAAACAGTGGAACAATAGAACATGACGGGATCCTGCCGTACACTTACAAATTCAGAATGTACCAAAAGACACAACAATGTAGCAAAAATCATTCATCAAAATTTAGGAGGCGGCACAGCTTCAACATCACCTTATTTTACGTATGATCCGTCACGAATAGTTGATAACAGCGATTTCAAACTCTATTTGGGTAAAGAAATAAGAACTGACATCACCATACCAGCCAGTACACCAGATATCACTTTCCTTGGCAAAAAGAAAGAAGTTCTTCTGATTGGCATATTCATTCCACTCTCCCACAGTATCGACAATAACTATAAGAACAAGATCAGCAAATGCAAGGATCTGTCAGATGAAGTAAAGAAAATGTGCAAAGGCAAGCTCGTTTCTGCTAGATATACCATAATTTCGGCCACAGGACTAATATCTAAAAGCGCGAAGAAACACTTAAAAATTCTTCAATTAGAAAGCTACTTGTCAAAACGTCATCAGTCAAGACTGGACTGACACTTCCCATATTGCGAGTAAGATTTTTAGAGGCAAGCTTGACTAAACTCAACTCAACCAAGCGTGCAGAGCCAGAGAGTGTCGTGTGGATCTGTATGTGAGAGTGGTGTCTTGTGTTATGTGCAAAGTAGATATCATATTGTTCTGATGGAGCAAAACAATGTAACAACGATTTGTAATACATCTTGAATCTGGATTCCGATGCATTACGAAATGTCCAACATTGTTGAGAACGTTAATGATAATAATACAAATAATAATAAATATTATAATAATTAAAATGATAGTTTTATAGGATAACAGTAGAGGTATTTATATCTTTCTTTTGTCGTTGATAATGGATACACATTTGAGAAGCAAACTTATCGAGATGTTTAAATTTATGTAATATTAATATTCTTGTTCTGGTGTAGTCTTGTTTTTTCTTTAACGCTGCTCTCATTTTCTTATCGAATCGAGTTCACAACTAGTAAATGTAAAGTTACTCGTACCCAAGCGTAAATCATCTCTCAAATCTATGTAAGTTGGTATTGCAAATTGGAGGCATGCTACTTTTCGTAATAAAATAAGATTGAATTTACATCAAGGAAAAAAATTGAAAATGCTTGAGGTACATTTACAATTCAGAATGATATTAAAATATTGTTGCAACATAACCTACGGTTCACGAAAAAAATTTCTTCAAAACTTTCGAAATGCTGGCTTTTGAAGAATACAACTTTCAAATAAAAATCCCTGTCGATCATTAGATCCGGCGCAAATTCTTCAGAAAGGGATTGCAATTGTACTCAGACTTGGAGCTCGCGTCGAAAAGTCGCCACCGTCGGGATTCGAATCCTAGGATCTCAAGATTAGAGGCACTACAGTGGCATCAGTGAAAGGTATGAGCTACCGCTGCCGATTTAAACAGGGTTTACTTAATTTCAAGGCTTACCAAGTACACCCAACCTGTAGTTGAAAGATACCATAATGACATTCTCAGAGACGATGTAATCTGGACCAGTAGTCGCCTGAATGTTAGACCCAATAACAAAGCCTCCTCCATGGACCCACGCCAATACGGGTAGAGAATCCACTAGCCAGGTTGGTAGCTGAGGGGAGAATATGTTAATGAAAAGACAGTCCTCGCTGCCGGTGGTGCTCCCATCGGGCCATCCTGAGGCATTGACGCCCGGTTGAACGCACATTCTGCCATCTTGAAGAGCATCACGTACGCCTTCCCAAGGCTCAGGACTCAAGGCGTCCTGAAAATACAAAAAAAAAATCTTACTTAGACTTAATGTTTCTGACGGCATCTGCCTAGATGCCTAAACGACTTATTGGAAGAATGTGTTATTTTTAAATCATAGGGTGAGAGGCCTTATGGGATCGGGGAATCAACTCATCACTAGAACAATACTACTTATATTTTTCCTTCCTTAATCACACAAAGGTTGACGAGAAAATCTTCTCTTACGGGTCACTACAAAACCACTGCTGGCGTCATCACGTGTACCTCAAAGCACAAAGTATTTCGATTGATCGATCGATTATTAAGTATTTTTCCGGTGCGTCAATTGCTAAGGTCATTAGTCCCGTAGGTGTAGCAAATAAAACATTTGCCCGTGAGGTGGCGGCGAGTTTCCCCTCACTGAATGTTGAGATCGGGGCATCGCTGCAGCCTGGACAAGCTCTATGCTCGCGACATGTGCGTAAGTGTGTGTAGGGGGTGAGGATGGGAAGAGGGAAAGACCGCGCGCGGTGATTTTCATTGGGTACTGTACGTCATTCGCACGATGTTCATCGGAATAAGCTCGGAAAACTATTGGTCAGAGCAGCCGGCCGCTCGAATTTTTCTCCAGTCAGATGCTTAATTTTACCTAGCTAGTGTGGAAAATCCCGCCATCCACTGACCTCCCTGTCGGAGGCGTTGCAGTGACATCAATAGATGTCTTGAGCCACATAAGCTGGTCAAAGGAATTTGGAACAACTTATGGAGCATGTTTGTGACAATGTAGTCATTCATGACGCATTGCGCGTGGCCCCGTGGTAAAATTCGCGATCGGAATTTGTGCACTTTGCTGACGTCATAAGGGGAGAGACGACTAGATTGAATGCCCTCTCAAGAACATGGACTTCCTGGCTTTTTGTTAGGTATCCTCGGCTCATAAAAAATTACATTCATATTCAATGTAAGAAATCACAGAAGAAAACCAATTTAACCAGTTATAAACACAGCCAAAACAAATTTCTGGAAGAACATTCCCTACCTCGCACTACCCAATGCATTCGAACAGGAATGGTATGTGTCGAATACACTTGACTGCGCCCGACCTTTATCTTCCTTCTCGTGTGACTCATTCACGCTTTAACGGCACGCTTTGAGGGCACGGATACGATTATCTCAGGCGAACTTTGGTACCCGTGTTTGGAGAGAAAATCTGTGCAGGCAGCAATAATAGAATAGACACGGGGCAATCTTCTACTGGGAATCCGAGAAGGGACTGAGGAGGAATCAACAGAGTCACCAAAGGGCAACGTGGACCGTTATCTCTGTGGACGTTAACAAAAAAAGGGTACTCGACGGTTCTTCGAAAATTGTATGCAGTGGGTGTGCCAAGAACACAGAGAGTTTGACCCTCGAATGTTAAAGGACCATTCGAAATATCGGGAAGTGTGTGTGTGTGTGTGTGTGTGTGTGTGAAACTTTTTCCACACTACGCGTGTTAAAGTGCGTAAGCAACCCGTGTTCATGATTCGCGCACCTGTTACGTAAATTAATAGATTGATTTCCTAATTTTATGTATGAAACTAATCACGAACGTTTTTGCGTATAAGAAGTAATACGTTTTGCTACTAATCCGATGTATATGAAAGGAAATGTCATGAGAATACAGTTGGGGAGCGCAGAAATTTATTTCTCTCCGATCTTTAAAAGTAAAATTAATTAAGTTTATATACGGGATATTTTAATGATATTTTCTCATCTCATTTGCCGTCAAATATGCCTTTATGCAGCATATCATAATAGCGCTTTGTATTGTTGTATCATTCTATATTAGATTAACAAAAACAGGTGAATTTGTTGAATTTTCATAAGATATTATAGTACCGATTATGACGTTGGATACCTGGATACGTATATTCTGTTGTATGTTAGTGTATGGTACCTGGTTGAAAATTGTAATTCGGGTTTATTACTCGCTCAAAAAATGTTTTCAAGACAGATCATTCATTTAATTGATTTTCATTTTGTTAAGAAAATCAATATTTACAACAGCCTTTAGATACACTACTTGTTATTCTTATATTGTTTGTATTGTATGTATTCTATTGCTTGTATTGTATTCTCTTACAGTTTTTTGATAATGAATATTGTTGTAAACTTCACATTGTAATTGTAAAATGTATTTATCTGTTTGGTCGCTAATGACTTTGATGTCGATGCGACGATAAATAAATAAATAAGTTCATATTGCAAATAAAAACATCATTCTTGGTCCATCCGAAAGTGATTCTTAATGGATAAAGTTAGATTAGACCAGTTAAAATAATTCTATCTAGTGGAGCTAAAACAGCATGTACCTTCTCGCAAAACAAGAGAACATTCCAACATACGCCATAAGCGGTTGAGTAAACTCAGCAAAACCTCAGTCAGAATTGGAACTTATTGCCGTCTAACTAATCGCAAGAAATTCGTATTTGCCATTTCAAAACTAGTAATTTTCAAAAATACAGTGTTCGATGCAAATGGGAGCAGCACCACTTTATTTACCGTTGTTTCATGCGAGCAAAACATTGAAAGAAAAAAATGTGCAACAGTTTCTGAGAAAATAAATGTTTAAAATTTAAAAAGTGACACAAAATTATGATAAAATACTCATATTTTTGAAAAATTGAACATGTCATCACTTTAGGATCCGTTTCTTATGAATACATTCCATCAAGAAAAATTTCTTCATAATATTGTAGTTTTAGGAAGACGTCGGAAAACAATGAATTTTTGTGTGTTACAATGTGTGTGTGTGTGTGAGAGAGAGAGAGAGAGAGAGAGAGAGAGAGAGAGAGAGAGAAGGTGAGAGTGTGTGAGTGAGTGAGTGTGTGAGAGTGTGTGCGAGAGTGATATATATAATGTCGAACCCCCGATCCTTCCGTCTGAGATCTCCACGCGACTGCTGCCTGCAATCTCGGCTATCCGGATCGACATTATTATTATTATTATTATTATTATTATTATTATTATTATTATGAATCAATAATAATAATAATAATAATAATAATAATAATAATAATAATAATAATAATAATAATAATAATAATAATAATAATGAAAATAAAAATACATTAACACTCAAAACAGATGCTAAATTTAAATTGTCAAGCACCTTGGCCCAATAACCTAATAAATAACCAATAACAATGTCAGTAACCTAACTAATAATCTGGTCCTTAAAGTCTGCCAGCTCACCTTCCACCGACTCTTGCTGAGGGGTTACTGATTTTTTAATTTCCGTAGCGTCTACCCACGAGAAAAGTCCGTTGCAGACCTGTTATTCTCTGTGTCTAGTAAATTATCCTACACGTTAACAGTTGTGACTTGTGTCGCAGGAATTGTTGTAAAAACGAGCTCTTTACTTTTCATCTCAAGAAAGGTATTATAAATATTGTTTTTTTTAACGTCATGAGGAAAAATGTCCCTTCTATTTAGAATTCTGTTGAGGTCTTACCTTGAAACGTAGATCACCGACAGGGGGCTTTGCGTATGGGACACCGTTCCAGCTGAAGTACGTTGAACCAGTAACAGCCAGTTTCTGCTGACCTCGAATGTCACCTTGTGCAGTGCGCACGATCGGATTTTGCTCACACGCGCCGCTGATCTGGCACTCTGGGGAGCACACACATCGAAAATTGTGATTAAGAATTAGCTATTAGTAGGACTGGAATTCAGATGACATGACTTTTCATTGATGCATTATAGACGTAGATACTCGTAGCTTGTAAATGGATGTTTATCACGACCAGACATCTGCATGGCGTGCCAGTTACTCGCTCGAGCATTTCATCTTCAAGTACCGTGTTCTCGAGCATTCTGTACTCGCGGTGGGCGAGCCCGCGGCGGCGGCGATTTCCACGTATTGGAGCTTCGACCTACGCGAAGTGTTGATAAAGTAGGGTTCGGGAGTGCAATGTGATCGGTCACGTTTATAGTGTCGTGGCTTCAAAAGAAAATTAAGAGGATTATGAAAGCTTCGCTTGAAGTTGGCGCTCTAATAATAAGAAATCTAAAAAGAATAAGAATACGAGAAAGAGGCTTCACACATTGTTTGTGAAATTCCAAAGAATGTCTTTGGATTTGAGAAGTTGGTATGTAAGCGAACATCTTTTTTTTCCTCAGAAAAACAAGAAAAATATTACATTTTCGGATGTTCTTGCAAACTTCACTACTTTTATCGGCGACACGATTATGTTTTTAAAATATGGGAAAACGAGTAACAGAGAAAAGTAAAGAGGAATTTGGAGAAAAATGGCATTATTATTATTATTATTATTATTATTATTATTATTATTATTATTATTATTATTATTACCTCTGTAAATAAACTTAATACCGTTTTTAATCTGTAACGGAATTTGAGGGTTCGCACTGCAATTAACTTGCACAAATTTGCTGAATAATGTATTATTTTAATTTAGAAACGTTTCTAAAAATCGAGTGGTACCAGAAATAAACTTTTACGTTTCGTTTGCGCAGCAGCACATAATTATGTTACTTTATCCAGAACGATAAAATACATTTTTTTTAAACATCGGAAATAGTGTATTATTCCTATTTAAATGTTTCAATCTCAGTATTATGTATTAGCTTATGTATTACGTATTACTTGTAGCATAATTTTTCCATGTATATAAATTGACCCTTTTTTCCATGCGCACATCTCATTTTATCCCATAGAACCATCGTTCGTATTTTAGCTCGTACATGCACGCCTCATTGCCATCATTGTAAGACTATAGTGTGATTTTTTTTGTAACCGTGCGTCTGGCAGGTATCAAAAGTTAACGGTTTCATCCAATTGGGTGTTTGAATATCACCATAGTGACGTATAAGCTCCCGATTGAATGAAACCGTCAACAGGTGATATCTGCCAAACGCACAGTTAACAAAATCGCACTATATCCCGCGTCGTCCCCCCTCGCACCGAGCATCGGAATTTTGGGTTTAAAAGTCGAACATATTTCTCGATGGGCGCGACAAGCAAAACTCTCTCCAACTGGTCTAACACCTAGCGGATTTTCTCCGAACTGCCGCGGTGCTCGAGCAAAATCATCTCGTGCAGGACTCTAATCACGACATACAAGTGATAGAAATGTATGGTTATTTGTATCTTTTTGCCATTTTTCAAGTTTTAGGTCACGTTTTGGGACCGTCGGGTCATTTTTACGCTCTTTGGTTTCTTTAAGTGTTTTTTGTTTGTGAATGTTTCTTGAATTTACAATGACACACTAAAACAAAGTTTTTATTGTATCATCAGTTCATGATAAAATTCACCATCGCAGGGTTCTCTGTTTATCAAATTGTCGAATTTACGCGGATCTTTGGCAACTTTCTCGACCTTTCAAAACTGACGGTTGGAAGCGACCTTTCAAAACTGACGGTTCCGAGCCCTGTCTATTAGTAATAAATCCTATGGGTGACTTTAAGCATGAAAACGTAAAGGTCGTATATTTTGTATTGATTATTCCATGTTTCCGGGCGCGTCATCTGAATATACGTCACATTCGAAATAAGCTCTCAATTGTCATCGGATTTCGATTTCTAGTATAAAATATCGTTTTGTTGCAACAATTTGAGCACAGTGGTTATCAACTCTAAATGTGAGTCGAAAAGAAATATCTAAAAATGTATTATTACTTTTGATTAAATGATATACTGGCAATGAAGATTTCTAGGATAGAAGGTCTCCGTAATCAATAAACAAATAAGAAGCAACCTGGTAGTTATATAATACGGGGCTATTAGTACGAAATATATCAAAACGATAAGATCGCGGCCCGCAAATGGGTTTCGTAGTTGGGTGGCAGGGGGCGGGGTCGCAGGAAGGTGGGGCTTCGCGTACGCCCACACAGCCGCACGTTGCAGAACTCGAGATCTGCAGAAACAGAGAGACGAAGTGTCCCAGGTCGCCACGCGCGCTACGATCACGAGACATCTCATGCAAGTCCGGCGGATAATGTGTGGTGGGTAGCAGTACCTATGTATGGTATGGTACCCCATACGAGAAATTCCGGATGGGTAAAATACCCACTCGGGATTTGGGGTGAGAGAAATATTCTATAAACGTCAAATTCCAGGAATAAACGTAATTTTTCAGTATTTCGTCGGTTGAAAACATATATGACATCAACGATGTTGCATGGTCGGCTCAACAGTATTACGATTTTGCAAGTACATAGCGACGTGGCCGACAAATTCAATTCGAAAAATTGTTAAAGTTAATGAGTTTATATTTTAAAAAATGCAAAGCACAGCGTTGTTTTTGCATTACAAAAAGTAATTGATAATTTTTATAAAATGAATGTGATAATAATTTAATCATAAATATGACCAAAAAATGGTATTTTTCCCACCATCCCTCAAAAGATATATATGACGGGAAGAAGGTGGACCCCCACCCGGGTTAACATCACCTGAAATTAACACCAATCGCCGGCTCTGAACACATGGCACTCCAGTCCGTATGGCTGGGAGAAGAAAACATTTCGCATACATGCTGCGTGATTAGTGATCTTATTAATATTAGCATTTAAATTCATCCCGTAATTTTCGTCGGTTATCCTTTATTAATGTCACGGTTATCTTTTGTCTTGACGCGAAGGGGACAGTTAACCATTTCCTAGGCACTATATGGGAAAACGAAAGAGATCGTGATTTTAAAAGGAATGGTATCTGAATTATGACTGCGAGATGGATAGTTCATTATTCTTCCCATTTTGTACTTTCTCCCCACTGACGAAGGTTCTTCGTAAGAAGAGGAAGTTGTGTAATTGTGCGCCGAAAACGGGGAATTTTCGTCAGAAAAACGTATTACCTGGCCCTTCTAACGAAAAAGTGGATAAATTATGTAGTTAAATACAGAAAAAAATCCTCTAACACGTGGTGTAACCAGAATCCAAGTTTTGTAGGTCCTTGGAATCGAGAAATTGATTGACGACCAAACGTCTGTCTGTCTGTCTGTCTGTCTGTCTGTGGTCCACGCTAGCGATTAAACTGCTCAGCATATCTTCTTCCAATATTCTTGATATTCTCAATCGATCTGAATGAACTCTAGGATTTGGGAGTTTCAAACGAATAATTTGATTTTTGAACGTACTTTATATTAAGCCACAAAAACATTTTTAAAATTTTCTCAAAAATTGGTACCAAATTTTTTGATCAAACTGTGACTTTGGATCGCATAAAGGACGCTTAAGAGGATGATGCAGATCTTATATCCGTTACAATTCCTTTTTTTTTAATTTTTGAGAAAATGACGTTTGAGCGTTTCTGAAAATGCGGAAATATGAGTTCATATTCACAGAAAACTAGAGTTTTTCAGAAATTTTATATGGCATTATTTAAAGTACATGTGCTCATAAATATACTGTGAACAAATTTTCTGTAATGTAAATATTTACGACATGAGAAACGAGTCAAAAAATTACATTTGTGTAATTTTTGAAAAAACAAAAGTATAGAGCTGCATGGCGTTTATGTCTTCGTATAGGGTACATTTGGCGGTATTCCTACCAAATATTTCAAGAAAACATCCGGAGCCGTTTTCGAGAAAATAGTGTTTTTGAAATTTTTTAAAATTGAAAATATTGAACGCACTTTTACGCGAAAACTACAAAAATTTTTAAAATAATCTACATGCCCTTAATGAAAGAACTATTTATGGACAACAAATTTTATTTGAAGGAAAAATTTCTGTCTTCAATTTTGTATTTGGAGGAAGACACGGAAAAAATTCAAACTTTTGCAGTTTTAAAACATTTAGAGTTAACCGCCAGAATCGGACCTATGACACTTTTATAAGTATATTTTACTCTATTCTTACAAGAAATTTAGAGAAAAAAATTGGAGCGGTTTTTGAGAAAATTTTGAAAGAATCCGGGGATCTTTATGTAAACTACCCCCAAAACTCCTTAAAGCTGTAGTTCCTTACAACATTCTTTGTAGCCTGTGTAGTAAGCACAGATATATTGTGAAGACGCTAAACAACGTATTTCACGTAACGCATCCAACTTTACCTCTCTATAGAACTTAATGAGATGTCCACTGCAAACTTATAGCATTGCAACGGTTAAAATAAGACTGAACTGCCCAGAGGTTTCTCTCATTGATGCGATATGTTGGTCAAGACGGAAATATATGGAACGATCTATGTAGGTTTTCGGGCGACGCCGCGCAGTACCGTTGTGTTGACGGCGTACCCCATGGTCTCCTCGGTGCGACATTAAGAATTCACGGCGCGGTGCCGTTCGCAGCACGAAGCATGGTATGAACGCCGCCTTACAGCCGCGTAGCTTGTACACAAATAGGACCAAGGTGCATGGTGAGCTTTCCCTCAGTCCAGTGTTGTCAGACTATGCAATTTTCGCATTTTCTTCCTCCTATTTAAGGTCCAATCCTCAATCCGTGCTGATGGACTCAAACTCCGCGATTTTTCTTCGATCAAAAATCAATTAACCTCAACGATAGTTTTTAGAATTTCTTCGCCTTTCATCTTTTTAATTCGAACGGAAGAAACGAAAATAATATACAGCATTGGCTAATAAAATTGTCGAGGTAGTTCCACTTCAACTGTCAGGTTTCACGCTCATTTCGGTTTCGCCGTGTTCTTGCGGAAAATTCCGCCTTTGCACAGTCCCGATTCCTCTTTGCCTGATTCGGCATCTGGCAAGTCTGCCTCTGTTTATATTTCGCGCGACAGCCCGCGTTACGGGCCATGACCTACCCGCAGCGTCCCAGCCTCGCAGAAATGGGTCAGGGGGTTCGTGAGGTTACCACGAAAACATCCCCACGCCGTATTCTGAACCTGAGAAGTGTTTTATTAGCGGAACCAGCAGCATATGCTCTGATATTCCAAGGAAAACTCACATTGTAATCTTGTCGACCGAGAATCGAACCCGGGGTCGCGTCATTGAAAGCGAGCACGCTGATCAATTAGCTAAACCGCGAGGAAGACCTTTCTCTCATCCTGAAATATAATTCCAATTTCCTCGTGTTTTATTTGTATGATTCTATTTTAATTAATGCCTTACTTTTCAATTGACAAATAATAATAATAATAATAATAATAATAATAATAATAATAATAATAATAAATGAATTATAAGAATACTTGAATTGTCTGCATATAAAGTAAAGAATATTTTCACTTTTATAGTTGGTAATTTTTGATGTAATACTGTCTCATGAGGTAACAAAAATCGATAAGAAATATAAAAACAAAATAGTAAGCAATTAAATATATTAGAAAGTTTATTTCGTTTTAATCAAACGTAATTATATTTTTATTACATATACACGGTTTGTAATGTAACGTAACTGCATTTGTCATACATGTTGGCACAATATTAAAGCATTGCAAATGACAATGCTTGTTCACTTAACATGCTAGTATTGTATACAGACGAGGATAATCATGAACTACTATTATGTTGAAAGATACAAGTATATGCTTTTCTCGGTAGATTCTTTATTTGGACAGGTTCTGAAGCAAGCATCGCCGAAACCCGAACCTCTGAGAAATGTGTTCTTCCTTGAAATGAGTCGAACGCCAGCCATTAATGTTTCAGAAATAACAGTTCCGTACACTAACATGTTAGATATAGTTTTAGAATATTATATTGTAAGAATGGATACAAATCATGTCGAGAAGCAGATGAGAGTGTTGTAAGGATGTGAATTTTCATCAAACGGATGTAAAATGACAACCATAAATACCGGATTGCATAGAGTTCGCATTTTAATTAATGCGATTAATCGCGTTAATTTCATC
This sequence comes from Teleogryllus occipitalis, assembly GCA_011170035.1. NCBI lineage: Eukaryota > Metazoa > Arthropoda > Insecta > Orthoptera > Gryllidae > Teleogryllus > Teleogryllus occipitalis. The sequence goes on along the minus strand of BLKR01000649.1, from coordinate 804 downwards.
GCGATTTTAATTAAATTCGTAATATTTAAATCAAATAATTACAAGTATTGTATGCTTTGAAAAAGTATTTCTTTAAAAGAAAGTTTTGAAGCATGCTATCTTCATATCATGCGAACATAATCCAGTTGGCGGAATGACAAAAATAATATGAACTAATGTTAGCAAACGTTTGTGAAATTAATGCGAATCATTTCTACATGTTACTCACCGACCATTGTCCCATTATTTGGTTTAGGGTAAATGAGTATCAAAAAAATCACTCATACGAATATTCATGAGCCATCCACCTAACGAGCAGTTTAAAATATTGAAAGAAAGGTGTAGTTTCTTGCAACGCACCTGTCGCCATGTTAAAAGAGGAAAATATAATAATTTAATCAGGTTCTTGAAGGCGAATCATGAACATGTTGTATATAAACAATAATATTCGATTTTTTTAAAATTTCTATCTGTTCAACAATACATGTTTTTCAGAGGAGTTAATTTTTACCAGATCCTTAACATTTGGTTATAATCTAACTGCGGGTTCCCGTCGGATGCCTAAGAAATTTAGTTTTAATAGACATTTTAAGGACAGATAATAGAAAATTATATTTGGGGTTTTTGAAATATGTAATTATAATTTTGATCTATTCACACAATATTCATTTATGGGGGACGAAACCAATCTTTTGGATATTTTGATTTTATTCGAAGACCTAGCTCTCCGGTTTGATCTAGATTGAAATCTTTGGCACATATTGCAGTTGGAAGGAGATCGAAAAATTTTTGGGCTTGATTTGTTATGAAGTCTGTTATGTTCGG